>VDFB02058242.1:147831346-148060095 GCA_007258455.2 Sequoia sempervirens
TTAGTGTGTACTTATTTATTGCAATAAAGAATTAACCTAGGTAACAAATTAAGAATTCTAAGGATTTGTGCTTGGAAAAAATGCATAACAAATTTTTTTCTTGGATGTTGTGTTGTATAGTTTAGAAAAGCTCAAAATATGAATAGGATTTTAAGGTCATATATTATGGTAGCTTACAATGAAAAAGAAGGAAGGAAATCTATTATCAATTTTAATCTACAATTTAATACCATATGAAAAATCACATGTAGTATTTTATAAAATTAATTCTTGGATATATTAATTTTATAAAATACACTCTACCATTCAATAAACTTCTCCCAAGAAAGAAACCCTAAGTGAACATTATGTCATGGGTTATATTTATTAATGTCTTAATATTAGTTTATAAATTGAACATTAATTATAAATATTTTAAAATCAATTAAGTATTTCAATCTAAAATTTTAATATTTGACATTACAAATAAAATTAAACTAAATTCTAAATTTTCAAATCCATAAAATATTTATTATCTATTTAGTTTTACGAAAATTATCTAATACAAATTTAAATTAAATATTCATTTTATATTAATTAAACACTATTAATTAGAATTTTAGAATAAATTAACAAATAAGATCTATATAAAAATCAACTTTTCTATTTTTTTCTCGTGGTCCAAACTATTTCATTTTGAAATTATACCAAATTCTGATATGTTAATTAAACACAAAACTTTATTCTATTCTAATCTAACCCTAGTTAAACCCTAACCATATTTGGACTCTAACCCTTACCCTAATTGAACACTAAATCTAATTGTAATTGACCACTAAGCATAATTGAATTCTACCCCTACCCCTAACCCTAACTCTAACTAAAACCTAAACCTAACTCTAATCAAACCCTAACCCAAACCTACTTGATTCATAATCCCAACCCTAACCCAAACCCTAATTGAACTTTAAAACTAACCTTAATTAAGTATTAACCCTAATTGAACATTTATTGAACAATAGTCCTAATTGTACCATAACCCTAACTTTGAACTACAGTTGAACTCTAATCCTAACCCTAACACTAATTCTTATCCTAATTGAACCTTAACCCCAACCCTAACCTTAACCTTGACCCTATTTGAACTCTTATTGAATTCATAACCTTAATTGAACCCCAACCCCTCATCTCAATCCTAACCCAAATTGAACATTAATTGAACCCTAAACCTAACCCTAAGTGAACACTAATCCTAATTGAACTCTAACTTTTTAGTTGAAAATATTAAAGTGCCTTAGATTTTCCCATTCATCATCATTTATCACTCAATTCCTAATAAACTCCAAAAATTTATACTTTTATAATGTTTTAATACACACCTAATATTAAGGGTTTAGAGTTTAAGGGTTAAGGGTTTAGGGTTAAGGGGAGAGAGATAGAGGGAGTGAGTGAGGACCCATTTACATATTATTCTTTTATTCTTCATCAGTTAAATATTTAGTTACCCATTTACCGTTAGCAGAAATGACCCAAGAATTTAATAGAATGAACTACTCATATAATACCTTGCATTATGGAGCTCAATTCTCTGATATATTACTACTTATCAAATCCTTTGTAAATAATTGTAAACTTATGACTCCATTTAAGCATTTAATTGATTTTCTTGAATCAAAGCAAAAACATAGACACACAATTGAACAAATTCTCAAAAGAAGAATGACATTATTAACATTTCATTCAAAATTCACTCAAATCCACATAAGGAGAGAAAATATATTAGAACTATATGTTTATTCATGCTTATAAGTCATCTCTGCATACAATTTAAGATAATTTGCATATATTCATCCAAAACTCAAAATAGGGTATCTATTCTATTCCATCCGCTTGGGGTTTTAACAACCAATGACACCATAGATATCACTTTCTCATCAGAGGACATATATCTTTCTACCCATATATTCAACTCAAAACCTAGCTAGAGCTTTCATCAGTTCTCTCCCTACAAATGAGCCTTGAATTCCTTTTTATATGACAAGAGAGCAACAAGCTTCAGGCTCAAATGTAATTTCACCACAAATTTTCATTTGAACAAAATCTCCATTGCATTTGAATTTCATTTCAAAACTTCCCACACATTGAATCTGCACGCAAAACATAGTGCATGAACTGGGGAAAACTAAAAGAAAAGGGAACACAAATTGTCATCAAAATCCCCTTTGTTGCTATCCACGCAAAAATCCAGGCAACCAAATTGCCACGAAGGCACCACAACAACTTCTTATTTACCCGCCACCTTGCCCTTACCAACACTCAGACCTTGGTATACACGCCCGCTTCTAGTTGTTGCCCAATACGGTAGACCCTCAGCCTTCTCTTCTTTCTTGTCCTTGCCCAATACGGTTCTAGTCTGTCCGCTTGGGGTTTTAACAACCAATGGCACCACATATATCACTTCCTCATCAGAGGGAAGACCGTGATTGAAGCGATCTAAATACCGATAGTAGTTGGAGTCGGTCTTGGTTACATCATCAAAAGTGTTGCTCGTAAGGTCAATGAGAAAGTGTTGGCATCCAAAGGAGCCATGCCCATACCTTATTTTCCTATCGACACTAGTAATAGAGCACACCGACTGCTTGCCTTTGTCATCTACCAGTTGAGCAGCAACGTCCTGGAATTGCAACCTTATACTGCATCTAGTGGGCACAAGCCTGGGCTTGTCAACCAAAGCACCTTCCTGAATAGCAGGACCGAGATTTTGTGAGCTCAAACGAACAAACCTCTTTACTGACTTACTCATTTTCTCTTATCAGACAAGCACTCAAACTTGATTAGACTCAGCCCACAAAGTGCTCTAATTGCTACAAGAATGAAACTATTAGCAGTTAATTCCTCTTGTATTTATTGTGCGAGGTAATGGCAACCTTCATCAATGCTTAGTAAAAATGCATGTGCAAATATGGAAATTTGGTGGCGTATGTATTGTCACCATTTAACTAGAGCTGCATGAGAATCTACATATCACCTTTCATGATTGCCAACATCTTCACACAGATTGAGATCGACGTGACTACACAAGCAAGGAATAATTCATTAATGCTTCACTAGTTGTACGATAAAATGACCACCATGTGCCGTTTTCCAACTTTGAATACTGCCCACTGATCTCCTGAAGAGTTGGTAGATCAAATGGTTTATCTCGGGCTAACTCGGTTTGACATCCAACGAAGCATCTGATGAAGCCTAAAGAGTAAAGGAAACACTAGCCAACTTTAAATGTATTAAGGGAAGGATTACTAAAGTGTTCTCGAGATGCACATGTTTTAAATTGATGGATATGTTATAATATCGCTGGAAAAGCTGCTCGAAGGTTAACGACATGGTTGGTGATTGTGTTAAAGGAATGAGATCATTGATGCTTAAGATCAATGGTTGCCCGCCATCGCGTGATCAGAAGTTTCAGGATTGCGATATCACGGGCAATTGCCACGTGGACTTCCTTCATAGTGTATGGTAAGGTGGGCCCCTTATCGCCATGTTGGCAATTGTGTCAGCTTGTTTTGAAGGTGGCCGTCGATGATTTGATCAAGCTGAAGATTCAACGACTCAAATTTAAATTTGCATCAAATATGGTTGGAGCCATTCGTGCAAGGCGAAATTGAGCTTTAATGGAAGATGAGACACTTGCTGGCATAATTTGATCGACAATAAAATCAATTTTCTTGCTTGGTTTGTACCACAAAGCATTCAACTATTTCGCAAAGCAATTTCAGAGCAGAAGGTAGAATTGTGAGTTTATGTAGCCAGAATTTGGGAGTTATGCGAACAAAACCGTGAGTTTATTTTCTGTGCCTCCCGGTCATTTTGCATTTGAATTTGGGAAAGGATTAGCTGGATGTGCTGTGAGCTTGTTGATGAATGTGTTAGGGCTATAGTTTAATTATAGTTGTGAGAAATTGTAGTGTTTTGTCTTGTAATTTTCTATCTCTGGTTAGTCCTAGCTATTTGAATTATAACGTTGTAAATAATCCCTAGTTTGTCCAAGATGGCACCACCCAAGAAACATTCTGGCCAAACTGAATATTTAAAACGAAACCTGTATGATGATTTCCTGGATCAATTTCCCTTGTCAACGAATGATAGGAGGAAGGGATTGGTCTTAATGCGAGGGAAAATCCTGGGGGAAGGGTTAGTGTATAATTGCTCCAACATTGCCGATGCTAGGGTTCCCTCACTGGCTTGGAATTGTTCAGATTGTGGTACAAACAGAGGAATTTGCCTCACCTTTTTTCAAATGGATGGATGTATGATATGGGGAAGCTAGTGGTACCAAATGTATTCCCTGATGTAGACCTACTTAGGACAGTGGCTGCAAGATATGACCCTGTTACACGGATAATCGAGGACAATGATGGAAAGGTTCTATTGAGCATTAACAAAGAAGAGGTCCAACATATTTTTGACTTGAGTGAACCGAGCGAAGACTTGGTTCCTATCAACCTTGAGGAAATGAAGTAGGAGTATGCAAAGCTGAAATCTCTTTTTAGAGCAAAGTTACTTCCACCTCATCTGGCTAGGGCAGGAGGTTCAAAATTTCATATCAGCCCCAGTGACTAGGAACCTTTCAAATTAAATTGTTTTGCAAACCATTTCCTGGCCACTTTCTATTCTTTATGTCATATTTTGGGTTTCAGTCCTGGTACGGTAATGCCCATTGCTTATATGTTCATGGGGGTGCAAATACAACACCCTAACTTCTCTGTGACCTATGACTTCACTTTTTTCTTGGCTGAGAGGATGCATGAAGGGCTGTCAAAGCTGCAAAACAATGATATTGATACTCAATTCTTTTGGTATTCTATGCTAATGCATATGTTTTTGTTTAAGAATGTTGACTTATTCTCTCAGAGGATGAAATTAAGACAATCATTTGATGGAGAACTATTGCCAGAACAGATATGGGATACAAATTTATCTTGTAATAAGGAAAGCACTAGTTATGTGCAATTTGATAATTGTTTTGGTTCCAGATTAAGGGCTAGATTAATGGTGAATATACTTAGGATCCTTGAGGAATTACATGATTTCCTCAGGCCAAAGGAGAGGAAGCCAAAATTGAAGGTTTACCATAAATGGGGTGACATTATCCCATACCCAGTCAACACTGTCTTGAGAGTATATGGTTTTCAGGGAGCCGCTCATATACTGCCATACAATGTGCCACTAAGAGTGGGATTTGCAGAAGTTATGTGGCAGATAGGTTGTATTCATGAGGACAACCTCACTGGAAGGGGTAAGGGAACATTTTTCCCAGATTACACAATGGTCTCTGATTTTGTATTTTCAAATGGAGGTTGGACACATTTTGATAATTTCTTTAATGATTACCATTTGAGGTGTGGACCAAAGCGGCAACATGATCCTGAGGGTTTCTTTGCTCTTTTCGGACAAAGAATAAAAGCTAGAAAATTTGTGCATGAGTTCAATTTCCCTGAAGAATTGATTAGAAATGAATTTGATTTGAATAGACAGGAGTTGAACAAGGAGAAATGGATAGCTTATGGTAAACTACTAGATGTTGTGCACAAAATAGATCCGAAATATAATCCACTATTGGAGTTTAGTCCCCACCATAAGAAAATTGATATTATGATGGGAAACTTCAAGGAAATTATGGCCACATTGAGGACAAAAAAGATAAAATAGAATTGAGTTTGGGTGTACAAGAGCAAGGTTCCAGACCAATTGAAACAAGGCCAGCATACCAGCCTACAGAAAGGTGGCCCATTTATAGGAGGAAAAATGATAGTAGCAGTGATGAAGAAGTGGACAGAAAAGAAAAATAGATTATGAAAGTGCCTCCACAACCAAGTCCAAAATTCAAAGTGCCTGGGGAAATCAAAATTATTGATTTAGAATCATCACCGGAAGATAATCCCTCATCACCACCATCCGAGCCAAGCCATAAGAGGCAAAGAATTGATCAAACACAGGAAGATCTGATGGATGAGATTATTGTTACTGATCAAGACATGGAAGTTGGTATGCCTTCCCCTCCTAGGCCAGCTGAATTAGTTTTATTTGATTTAGATATGAAAGGTAAAAGTGTACAAGATGCAAGAATGGAGGCATGCAAGGAGTTTCTAGATGACAATACATTTATAAAAACTCCTGTATTCTTGCAATTGGTATGGAGGATGAAGTTGGAAGAGTATCAAGATAAATGTAGGCAGAGAAGAGAACTAAGGCCTGACAGGTCAGACCAGGAGAATGATGAGGAGGTAAAAGCTGAATTAATGGAATAATTCAGAACATCACTCTTGAAGAAGGAAGAAAACTGGTGAGTCAGGATGGTGTATTAATTCTTCCTGAATGGGACATTGTAGATGCAGTAGCCTTTAATGCTATTATGAAGTCTAAGAATCCTTTTCAAGACTCTGAAGAAGAGGTCAAGGAAGCATTGCAAAACTCTACTTTCAGTGAGGAATATGAAACTCTGGCAATTTGGGCATTGGCCTCACAAGGGAAAAAACTAGATGTTTCTGATATTAATCCAAATTTCAAGGGAGGATTGATAATAAAGAGAGCTTCAGAGACCTCAACCATTGAGGCCACTAATTTGACTATGAATGTGGCCAACTTGGCCCAAAAAATTGCTGAAAGGGAGGAAGCTAAAAGGAAGAGCTTAATGGAAAAATATATCCTTTTGATTGAGGAGTACAACAAGATGCAACAAAAAAATGTTCAGTTGCAAACTGAAGTGGAGAGGTTTAGGTATAAGCAGATTGGGGAGACATCAAGTGCTCCAGGAACCATTACATTACCTTCCACAACAGGGTCAGTGCCTCCTGCTTCTCCAATTGTTTCCACACCAGAATCTCCTAGTCAGAATCCTATCCTCACCCTTTCTTTAGAGGAAGTTGAAGAAGAAACAGAGTGCTCTGTCAATCCTACAAAGAAGCAACTCTTGCAAAAAATTGATGAATTGTAGGCATCATTAAAGAAAAGTGAGGATGGATCTCTCTTAAAGCAAAAGGAAATTATTACTATTGTTTTGAGGCATTTAAATGAAAAGGTTGATAGCAAATTTCTATGTATAATTTCTTTATATTCTTTGCTGTTAGCAACAATAAATAATATTGATAGGAATCAGGAAGTAGCGATACCAATAATTGACAATTGGATCCCTAGGGCCAGTGATTTGATATCATGTATAAGGCCTCAAAGTTTGATATAAATAATAAGCCCCAATCATTAAAGCCTACTCATGTGTTAGTAAAATCATTGCAAGGTTTTCAGACCTTACTAGATGACTTGAGTAGGAAGATTAGGGAGTTGGTGAAGAATTTCAATGATTGGGGTAACACATTGTTACCTGATATAATTGATGAGCACGGGAAAATCAAGTCATTTCAACAATGACAGGCTCAAGCAAGTGAGGCCATCAATGATCAAATCAATTCAATTTGTGATGACTCAAACTATATTTTTTTGGTGAACTATATGGACAAAATCATTAGTACCAGCTCATTTTTGGAATCTTTTGAAAGGGATGCGAATCAGGTAGCGGTAAAATACACACCTTATAATACCAAGATGGTAATTTTGACTGGCCGACTGATGATGAGTACCAGAATTGGGTAACTAAATATTTGACTGAGTAAAAGGAGTGAACTACTAATAGGTGGTAGATTAGATGTTGCGGTTGCAACGGTTCCAGTTTTGTGTTGACGACTTTCTCGGTGCAGTTTTCTTGTGGTTTTTTGCATCAATGTTCCTCAGTTGATATGATGAACAAGAATATTTTTCAAGGTGGTGGCTATTGTAACAAATTTTGGAATATCACTAAGTGCTCCAATTGACTGGTGACAAGTGTACTATTTGGCCCAGTGCTTGTTTGCTCCATTTTCTATAAGAAGGATTTCAAGGCCAGAAGTACGGGTTAGCAAGTTAGATAATTTTTGTCGAGTTTAGGTGAAGTTGCAGAGTGAATTGTAAAGTCTGATAGTTTTAGAGAAATGCAATTTAGGTTTTGAGTCATTCTATAATAGGTTTGAGTTCATAGAGATTTAATGTTGTATAACAATACTAGCATTTGAGTTGAAATAAAAATTGAGCTCATGTCTCTCCATTGTACATGCATATCTGAACTTTGAATGAAATAACTAAGGGTTGTTTTATCCATCTCACTATTGTGGTGTGTATGATTCTATTTTAGCTTTAATTCAAGGAATTAATCAAAATACTTGAATGGGATTATAGGCGGATATGTGCTGTATAAGGATTTGATAAGTAGTCCTGGGTTAGAATGCATACTGATGAAATTGTAATGCAATATTGTCAGGGATCTTATATGTGATGTATTAAATCTGTTATAAACCTCTAGATGCTTATGAATTTGACTCCTGCAATATATATATGGCACTAATCTAAGTTGTAATTATTAGTGTAGTTCAGTATTTGTTTGTCTTTGTCTAGAGCTTGCTACAAATTTCAAATCATTGACTATCTTATACAATGGATTACATGTTTAGTTATCTCACGCTCCAGATAGTTGATATTTTCTATAAACAACCAATTCTAGTTGATATTATCTTACCGTGTTGAGCTATTAAGTGAGATCATCTGCTATTGTTAATGTTGTTTATAATAATGGTGTGGAGGTTGTAAACACATTAAGGGATCACCCTCCCGGGTCTTGCAGAGCTCGAAGTGTAGGAGGCTTTTAAAGTCCCCGTCGGTCCAGGTCCTTCGAGCTACCTTCGATTGGAATTGGCAATTCCATAGGTAGATTAGAAGACAAACACAGTTTACATTGTAAAAAGTCTAAAGAACCAACATACACGTCAACCACTGAACAACCACCTCTACAACTGACTTTTTAATTTTTTATGATCACATGAAACATAAAACACACTAATTTCAAGGTTGTTAACATCACTATTGAAATGTTTTAATTTTTTGACCTTTCAAACATTAAAAAGTACATTATTAAATTAATTATGTAATGGCATAAAAATTAAAAACATCATGAATTAATTATGTAACCACATAAGTCAAATATAATTCTATCAAGAAATTAATATCAAATAGATATAATTGCATAACTATACATTTCAATGTCATTGATCTTCTTCTTCATCCAACTCTTTGTCTGTATCATCCGATCCAAGATTCGACATTGTAAGGATTGGTCATATCATCATCATCGTCATTGATATCAGTTTCGATAATGTCATCATCCACATAGATATCATCTTCATGAACATTAACTCCTACATCATCATGATCTAGTTCCTCCTCTTCGACATCTTCGTCAGGGACATCATCAACTAACTGTTGATCCTGATCATCATCTACATCATCTTCTAGTTCTTTGGTATCTTCTTCTTCCACCACATTATACTTTATTGGCCTTCCTCTTGGATCATGTCTAACAACAAATGACCAACACAGTTTACCTGGAACCTCTGAGTAAAATACCTGCTCACATTGGCTTGGAAGAACATAGGGTTCATTTCCAGCTCGCTTGATCAACCTTGTATTAACCATGGTAAATCCATTATCATGTTCAATAACAGTTCTCTCAGGATCATTTTCATTCAATCTAGCCTGTACCATAGGACGACAAACATAATTAATCGAAGGACTTAAGTCACCTCAAGTATATCATCCAAAATCCCATAGTATCGATTTTCTGAATTTTTGGATGTATGTAAACTTCTAGATGAAACATTAGTCACTAAAAGACTACAATTATACCAGAATCACAAGTTTTCTTCGTGTCATCCAACATTTTGATTCGAAATTTATGACCATTGCACCACATAGCCTTGTGGTGTTTCACCTACAATATGTCAAACATGTAAAATTATTGCAATATCGTCAATTGATAAACATATTTATTCTTGGCCTGAATGTATGCAAAGAAAACAATCTCAACATATATATATATACATCAATATACTTGAAAATAATTAAATAATATGGGTGATTAATATATTTATACACCTATTTATCTCTTAAACCATATGCTAAATCAATTTCCCTTTGTGTAACATTGGAATCTCCATTACGATGAGCTTCTTTAACCAATGAAGCCACACCTTCCCATGTTAATGCTACCAGATTGTTGACATCGTTCAATCCATACCGCTATCCAATCAAGATTGTTGGTGACGATACAAATGTAGTGCATCCCACTCTCAACCAACAGAAAAAAATGAAATTCACAAACGACGTATAATTAGTTAAATACCATAGTATACGACCTTAATTTATAATTGATGTATATTGAAGATTAAAAATTAAATAAGTACAATATACATAAAAACCATATGTAAAATGTATTCCAACTAATCTCCATGACCATCTTATAATTACCTCTCACTTTCCTCAATCTACCTTTCCCCAACAGGTACTCCCCTTCGAATTTGTTAATAGAGTTGGGATCCCAAATGCGATCTAAATGGATCTTTGCTGAAAACTTAGGAAGATATTCACTAATGTACACCATGGTCTGGTATACCATATATCCCTCCACCATAGAACCCTCAGGATGTGCTCTTTGTCTAACCAAAGCCTTCAAAAATTTCAAGTGCCTCTCAACCATCCACATTGACCTTGTGTGTACAGGTCCACACAATTCAATCTCCTCAACTTGGTGTATGAGGTAGTGTTCTTGTGCATTGAAAAATGTTGAAGGTAGACACTTTTGCATTTCACACATTAGATGAGGAATTTTTCTCTTCCAATAATATATATCTTCTTTATGGATTTCTTTAGATGATAGCCATCTACAAGTGATTCAAGGCACAAATATATTAACGATATTTAACAAAAATATACAGTATATTACATAACAAGTAAAACAAATGGCAATTATAAGATGTATAAAATGAATTGAACAAATCTCGCTACTTACCTCATGTATTTTACAAGATCATATATAACTTTCTTGAATTGTTGTCAAAGTTGTCTGGGAGAGATAGAGGTAGAACGTACTGCAACAATTATAAAATGATCTTTTCATTATTTTTCAAAAGTAGTAAACACAATACACTGAAAAGTACATGCATTATACAAGTGTATATAATATACCAGAATAATTACTTTAATGAAGGTATGCCAATCATGCGTTTTCATCCCTGACCCAAATTCACCTTTCTTTGTTATTATATTGTTTATGTTCGCAACAAATCCTGTAGGAAATCAAATTTTTGGTATGACTTCTTTTATAGCATTGCTTTGCTACTCTATTAATAACCAAGGAAGGGCACTTATATTAATTTGGTCTCCATCGCTATTTAATTGAATGACATTTTTCATTGCATGATTGGCTTCCTAAATGTCACTACAAATTTTGATAATTTTTTCTTTGTCATGCTTTCCATCCAATATTTGTCATAACGTTTCTGTTATATTCTTTCCAATATGCATTGTATCAAACAAATGCACGATTTGTAGCTGCTCATAGTAGGGCAACCTACTAAATTGTCTGGGATAACTTTTCAGTCCCTATGGAGGCCGGCCATTAATGCCTTGACGACCTTAAGGAATCATATAAGTTAAACAAATTAACAACGACAATCATTGTAAATTACAACATGAGTAAACACAACACAATATAATTAAAAATATAAATTAAAAACATATCATATATGATAGATAAACAATTTGATCCGATGTATAACCTTGACGATTAATTCTATTATATTCCAACTTCCATAGGCGAGGTGTCATTCTTCACAGTTTTGATGTAGTCTCCTTTTTCCTATTGAAAAGATATTTTTTAGTAGTTCGATACTTATGATTTCTATGGAGGAAGTTCCCATACTCATCAAACACCTACTTTCTTAAACTTGTTGAACGACGAGATTTCATCTTTGCACCACAAATTGGACATGCAAATTTTTCCTTTGTTTAAAGACCTGCAAGATCATATATAATTAGATTAAATATGTCAATTTTTTTAATTATATATAATGAATAGATTATTTTAAAAATATGCATGATATCTACTTCATCAAATTAAATATTGTTAAAGAGCAGTCGAATGTTATAACATACCACAAAAATGTGTTAGCCCTGGGACATCATGAATTGTCCATACAAGCATTGCATGTAATTGAAATTCTCTTTGTCCTATTGGTCTAGAGACGTCATAAATAGTGACGCCATTCCATAACTTTAATAACTCGTCGATAAGAGGCTCTATATATACATTTATATCTTTAACTTGGTACTTACCTAATTGAATGAACATAAATATTACATAATTATTATAACCATTTTACTGCAATATATATAAATTAATGTACATGACTATTGAATGAAAAAAATATAATTCATTATGCAACAAATAAGACAAATGAGATGCTATTACGTTAAAGAAAATTGATGTAAACAAATACATGGAACAATCATTGACAACATTATGTGCTCCCTCTTTATTGACATCCATGGAGGAATGTTATTGTTGATAACAAAAACAGGCCACACTGAGTAAATAGATCTCAGCTCTCCAAATGGATTGACACCGTCCGCTCCCAATGAAAGCGAGATTACGAGGTTCTTCTTTAAAGTGTGGCCATTTTTCCTCCATGTCCCTGCAGAACCATGCAGGCATTCGAAGAATGTCACCACTTCTGTTCCGTGTATGGTAATCCATAAATTGCGCTAAGCTTTCACACCTAAATAATCGTTGCATACGTGGAATAATGGGAATATAACGAAGAACCTTGCGAGACACCTTTTTTGTTAGTTGATCTATTCGATATCTACTGATATGGCATTCCGGGCATTCTGTTGCAAATTCATGTTGTTTATGATATATATTATGATCATTGGGACATGCATCTATTGATTGATACTCCATTCCGATATCTTTCATAATGACACATAAATATCGGTATGAGCGAGGTAAAATATTTGATGGTGGTAACAAAAATTCACCAATCAATCTATAATAAAAAATAATTTGTTCATATAATTAATATTAATGGTACATATTTCATCCTTTATTTACTAGTGATGAACTAACAACAATTAAAATAGATGAAAAAAAATGACATATATAACATACCTTAACATCCGTGAGATTGCTATGTTTGATAAACCATTTATAACCTTCAAGTTCAACAACAACAATACAACAAAGAGAAGAGTTCTTTGGGAGCCTTCATACGTTTCAAATGTCGTCAAAATTTTGACACAATAACAACGATGAATAGCCGTCGGAATTCCAACGACCCGTCGTCGAAAAAAATACTAAAATGTATCAGTGATAGACACAAATAAACCATGATCATGATCAAGTGATTATATATATATAAAATATTAAAATGATATAAACATTTACAAATTCAATCAATATAACACATATAATAAACAACTTACCAATGGACGATAATCATGCCCCCCTTCAATGTGACCATGTTGCCTACAATGTTTTCTCAGCTGTTGTGATTAAAAGTCATCTTGTCTTTAAGCCCTTGCAATTATTGCAAGGAAAATAAAATTTCCCATCACCCTTTCTTTTCAATCTAGCCCACAATCTATCAAGTGTCTCTTCATTTTGTTCTGGACTAATATTATCTGACATGATTTTTCTTTACCAAGCTTGACTATTTAGATCTTCAAAAAATATCAAACTCACACTCCAATAATTTTTATTCATAGACAGGTAACATAATCTAATAATTTTGATATTTTACACCAAAAAATTTGGCATGCAACCACCCTTGCAAAAGAGAAGATAGTTTGAAGTTAATGACCCCAATAAACACTTTAAAATGCTAATTCCAAAACTTATTAAATTCTGATTTTACTATGATTTCCAACTGTTAAGACTCCTAAAATCAGAATATTGAACTTGATCGCTAACTTCCTACAATGATGGAGGTAGCGAGCTAGTAAGAGAAAGTGACCCATTCCTAAGGAGCAACAAGTCGAAATCATCATTGCTAATGTCAATACGGATTTATCTTTTTAGTTAAAGATGCAATGTGTCACTTCTTATGACGAGCTTATCCCTAGGGCCCTCAACATTGAGAAAGCCCTAATAAAAAACAACAGAAGCATTGGTAAGAGCATGATTAGGGTACAAACCCTAGGCCTCTGTAGAAACATAAACAATAACTATAGCGGATTAGTGAGGTTGCAATACCAAAAAGATTGAGACATTGTAGGTAATAACAAAATCTTGCAATCTAAAGATTGTAGCCAATAACAAGCACACTATGTAGCTTAGTAACATTTGTAAATGCAATCTACGGTAAGAAGAATGACAGTCACTTGAGATGTGACAGTTAAAAAGAGGCTGAGCAGTGACAAGATAATAAAGCTCAAACCTTGCATAGTAAAGTGGAGATTTTAATAGTGAGTTTCCTTACCCCCTTGCTGACCTTAAGGGTTTTTCAAATGCTTTTGGTAGTGTTAGACAAGACAAATGCAATCAAGGAATGACTGTCCAAATGAAATAACAGTGGTAATTATAGGTTCAATGTTTCTTCTTAGCCATTAATGTATAATGGAGGTAGTGGATTGCATATTTGAGTAGTGTTTTGAGACTCATCAAAGATGAGAGAATAGTGAATAATACCTTGTGGAATGTGAAGTAGTGTCAATAAGGTTGAAGGATCTTAAGAACTACAATACCATGAAACAATGAGTCCCTTGTAGTAAGTAGGCACTCTATAGGGCATAGTTTGATTTTATAGAAGGATGCTCATGAAAGGAATCTTCAAGTGATAGTGAGTAAGCTGTTTGAGATTGCAGCTAAGGGTGCAATACCCAATTTTAAAGGAAGTTAGCAAAGCAGTAAATGTGCAAGAAAATCAAATCGTACACAACAAAAAATTCACAATGTTATCTTGCATAATGCCTTGAGTTTGAAGACAAAAATCTCATTGTATCTTCATGATGAAAGTGGTGACCTTAAAGGTCAATCACTGACAACCATGATTTTAAAACATGCTATTGTGCTTATGGAGGCAACATTTTAAGCAATGTAGTGAGTGGTGGTTTGGAACAATGGAAGGTATGAAGGATTTGCTTTATATGCATACTCTGCAGTCTAGCTTAAGACACTATTCTTAGAAGAGATTGAAGGTGGATTATGGAACTCAAGGGTTACCATGAAAAGGATTAAAACAAAGACTGAGATCTATTTAAAAGCCATGGTCATGAAGATATTAAAAATGTCACATGCAAAACCCTAGTAGCTGGAGTAATGAATACAGTGCCAAAGAGGATAGTGTGCTGGGGCAGATTTAGGAGATCTCCACATTATCTAATTATAGGGAAATACATCATTTATTTATTTTTTTAATTAAAAAAATCATTCTAAACCCTATATATGATACATTGATACTTCAAAAGCCTTTGAAGGAATTTGAGATTATGCAAATATATGTCAAGTAACATTCATAAGGTTTAGAAAATCTTGATCACTCTCTAGAATAGCCCATTAAACATGGGTTGTGCTTGAATGCACTACATAATTGATATAACACAACCACTCTGCATATCAACCGAGTTATAGGCTCTTTATTGTAGCAAGAGGTAATCACTCTTTGATCATGCTATAATTACATCCTAACCTTAAACTTGAGACAACTGAATGCACCCAATGATGATTGACACCTACATTATACAACCTGAATTAACTACATTATATGAGTGCCTCCATTTCTATCACAACATAGCCACATTAAACTTGGGTCACACATGAATGCATCATGTATTTTTTATAGCACAACTGTGCCACATGACCAATAGAGTTATGGATCACATAATTATAGTCACAAGA
The DNA here is from genome assembly GCA_007258455.2 of Sequoia sempervirens. Classification (NCBI taxonomy): domain Eukaryota; kingdom Viridiplantae; phylum Streptophyta; class Pinopsida; order Cupressales; family Cupressaceae; genus Sequoia; species Sequoia sempervirens. Next base: position 147,847,140 of record VDFB02058242.1, read on the forward strand.
ATCTGTTCCTTGGTTGTGATCTTATGGTGATTTCACACAACAAAATTTGGACATGAAATTCTCAAAACCCTAAACCTCTAAAAATGAAATCTGATGAGATGTTGCTTTAAAATATGATTTTCAAACTTGGAACTACAAATCTGATTTCACAACTGAATTATGCAAAAAGTCAATGACTACCCTCAACCTGGCGATATCTTCTTGAATTTTTTTTGATTTTTTGCAAGAAAATTGTCCTTAGTTCTCCACAAACTGTCTCAAGTAGAGCAAAACACTGTTGCAATAAATCAGGCGCGAACTCACTTTTCTTTATGTCGGCCACAATTTGATTTTTTTTATTTTTCATGTTTGTCAAAAATTCGACGAAAATGATAGCCAACATTTCGACGAACGTCAAGGATAAACTTTCAAAAAATTGAAAATTACACATCAAATTTTATAAGCGCCCGACGATACATCAAATTATACATATTTCATCGTATAGTTTCGTCAGATTTTGCAGTCAAATGAGTTAGTGACTGGACATCAAAGAACTTGGAAAATGCAAAGAAAATATGAAAGCTATCAAATATCAAAAGACTTGCAAAGCACAACCACATATCTGAGTTGGGGACTAATTCAATTTGTAGGGCTTCAAGGATCTTGAGGAGGCTGGTTTTTTCAGAGAGCTTTGCAATGTTTAGAGGGATAATGGCAACCCTCCTATGAGGTTCTGTGGTGCTCCTTCCCTCAAATGCTCTTCTAATTTAGGCACTCCTTGTTTCTTGGTATGATTGATTGTGGTTGTTTTGATGTTTGTGGTGTATTCATGATTTTGTATTTATGTTTCTCGCTCTGCAAATTTGAATTTTTTTCCCGTTTGAAGCCTTTTTCATTTAATACTTCATAGTGGGTACTTGGTTAGTCATGAGGTTTTATGATGGGTGGTGATGTAGTGCTGGGTGAGCCCCTCGATGGTTCAAAAGTAACAAATGGAAATAAAACAACATTAATAGAAATGAGCGTTCTTTTCAAGATATCATGGCAGAGGTTGATGGTGAATGCATTACGACATCTGCAAAATTCAAAATCATGGAGGATGGCAAGCGTTGGGGAGATAGACGAATAGGAGGAGGTGAAGTAATTTTACTATCAAGATGCAAAATCAAGAAATATATATTATTAGTTTTGAGGAGTGTTTGTATGATTGTTGTATGCTTGCAATATCATTCTTGCATCTATTCTTTATGACAATGGTGATCCGGAAGTCTGTACCAAAATATTTTAGTTTAGTTCTTGGAACATAGAGATTTCTTTGGCAATACAATCACAGTCTGTATTTTTTTTCAAAAATGCATCTTTTCTTTATAGTTTCAGAGGAGAGTATGCCTACACTAGTTCTATCATATTCTAGAGTTTTCAGAGGATATGTTCAACATGCAAAAAGATTGAAGTGATAGAAGGGTCTTTGTGTCTGTCTATCAATGAGTTGGAGTTCAATGCATGTGCGATAATGACTAGTAGCATGCATAATTCAAATCTTGCGTGCGGTGTTAGGATATGACTTGCTTAAGGTTCTTGTGGTAGCGCACATTAGCATGTTCTTTTGGTGGAAAAAAAATTGTTTTTGGACCAACCTACTACACATTTCATGTAATTTGAATTTAGGTCCACCTTAAATGTCATCTTGGCTATTTGTGGATCTTTGACCGACATAGAAGAGTGTTAATGTAATGTCATGTATATATTTCAAATGTTCAAATGCATTATTATGTATGTGAATTAGAATTATACCTATGTGAAGGAAAGTTGGTCGCTAGTACAAATTAAAGAGAAGGTGGTGAAGATAAAAGGGAGAATTGCATTTCAATGTGTGCACCGGTATCAAAAGATCATATGTAGTGGGAAAGAGTGTCAATTATGACTCTGACATGTGTATGTGTCACATAAAATATTTGCAAGCTTTATCTTTGTAATATATTCTGATAACTGTAGCAAAGATACAAGTTGCATGATCTGATAATCAGTGTTGAAGTTGATAATTTTGTATTGATTAGATCTACTGATTCACCCCCCCTCTCAGTAGATTGTGTTGGGCATGTGTAGGATCATGGGGGTCCAAAAAGTGCCAATGAGAAAAAACATGTTTCCACTTTGCCAAAAACATGAAAAAAAAATGTCGAATTTTTGTATGGGTTGGGTAAAATTTGAATTTGGTTTGGTAATACCAAACCATTTTCTGAAATTATTTTTCATCAATTTATGCAAAAAAATGATGAAAATTAATTTTGGGAAATGGATATCCGTTTTGCTCAAAATGGATATGCGTTTTGAAAAGCACAAAAAACACACTTCAATAAAATGGGCATAACTTTTGCGTTATTGATCAAAATTTTGATTTTTTATAGGTGTTGAAAAGGTGATTCAGAGTCTACACAATGGATAAGATTATTTTGATAGATTGAGGACAATAAATTAATTATAATCATTTTAAGTTCTCCTTAAGTTTGAAAATTTTAAATGCTCATAATTCTTGCATGCAAAGTCTTTTTTTCGTGTTTTTTTTGCAATAATCATCCTAAATGACTTGAAACATTAAAGAAGTAATAAATAATGATTTTTTTTTTTACTAAGGAGAGTAAAAAATTGCATAAATCATCATAGAAGGCCTCCTTGTCTTTGATCCTATGCGCACCTTTGAACAAGTTGAACTAGAAAACACACACACACACACACATATATATCTCCCTCTATCTATTTATCTATCTCTCCCTCTCTCACCCTCTCCTTCATTTACACTCTCTACTTATCTCTCCACTTTTCCCTTACTTTGCCTTTATCTATATCTCTCCTCTCTCTCTCTCTCTCCCTCTCTACCTAGCTCTCTCCCTTTCCCTTCCCCTCTATCTTTCACAGGTTATATATATATATATCTACATATCTCTCCTTTCTATCTATATGTCTCCCAATCTCCCTCTATCTATATGACTCTCTCTCTCTCTCTCTCTCTTTTTCCCTCTATCTATTTATATAATTTTCCTTTTTATTAAGTTATCTCCAATCTCTTTCACTCATATATACACACACCCTATTTATGTAGGTCCCTATATCTATCTCTTTGTCTTTGTCTCTCTCTCCATATCTCTCTCCCTATCTCAATTACTTCTCTCTATCACCTCCTTTCTCTATCACTCTTTCCCCCTCTCTATATATGTCTATCTCTCTCTTTATATCTATCTATATATCATTATCTCCGCCTCTCTCTCTTATTCATTATCTCTCTCTCTATCCCTTTGTATCCATATATTTCTCTACCTCTATCTCCCTATCCCTCTATATCTCTCCATATCCCTCTCTATCTGTCTATCTCTCACTCTTTCCCTCTCCCACTATATATTGATATATCTCTGCCCCTCTTCTTCTCTCTCTACCTCTCTACCTATCTCTCCTTTTCACCACCTCTATCTCTCTATCTACACCCTCTCTACATATCTGCTACTCTCCCTCCCTCCTCTATCTACACCCTCTCTATCTATCTCCCACTCTCCCTCTCTCCTCTATCTCCTTCTCTTTATCTCTACCTCTTTATCTCTCTCTCTTTATCTCTATTTCTCTCTCTATCACTTTATCTTACCATATATATATTTCTATCTCCATATTCCTCTATATATCTCTATATCTTCATATCTATTAATAAATCCCCAACTCTCTATATTTGTATCTTTCCCTTTACCTCTCTTTATCTATATATTCTCTCCCTCTCCCTCTATCTTGCTCTCTACCTTTCTATAGAGAGAGAGAGGGTGAGTGGAGATAAAGAGAAGTAGAGAAGGAAGGTTAAAGAGGTAGAGAGGAGAGAGAGAAGAGAGGTATAGAGGGATATCTAAAGGGAGAGACATGGGGAAAGGGGGAGGGGAGTTAGAAGTACGTAGAGAGAGAGCCAGAGAGGGGAAATAGAGAGTAGAGAGGGAGGGAGTGAGGAAGTGAGAGGTAGAGATAGAGAGATAGGGTGGGAGTGATATAAGAAAAGGTAGGTAGAAAGAGAGGAGGATGGATATGGGGGATAAATAGAAGTGAAGACAAAGAGAGGGAGAGGTAGCTAGGGAGAGGGAGGGTGAGGGGATATATAGGGAAGTATAGAGGGAAGGAGAGAGAGAGGTAAGGTGGGAGGGGTAGAGTGAGATGCAAGGAGAGAGGGAGAGAGGGAAGGAGAGGTAGGTAATGAGAGATGTAGGGTGGGAGCGATAGAGGGAGAAGTAGGTAGAGAGAGAGGGCGAGTGGGAAGGTGTGAAAGGGTTAGATAGGAGAGAGGGTGAAAAGAGATATAGAGAGAAATCAAAAGGGAGAGAGAGGGAATGAGGAAGGAATGGAGTGAGAGGTAGGAAAAAAGAAATAGAGATGGAAGATAAAGAGAATTAGAGAGGGAGGGAGGAAGGGAGAGGTAGAGATAGAGAGGTAGGGTGGGATGGATATAGGGAGAGGTAGGTAGACAAAGATAAAGATGTAGATGAGAGATAAAGAGAAGTAGAGAAAAAAATAGAGGTAATGTGGTCACCTTCTACCTCTCTACCTATCTCTCCCTCTATCCCTCCAACCTTACCTCTCTCTTTCTCTCTTCCTTTGTTTCTACTTCTTTTTATCTCCCATATACATCTTTGTCTCTGTTTAACTACCTCTCCCAATATCCCTTCCACCCTACCTCTCTATTTCTACCTCTCCCTTCCTCCCTCCCTCTCTAATTCTATCTAGCTCTAAGGAAGGGGAGAGAGAGGTAAGGTGGGAGGGGTAGAGTGAGATGTAGGGAGAGAGGGTGAGGGGAGATAGGGAGAAGTAGAGAGGGAAGGAGCGAGAGGTATATATAGAGAGGGAGAGGGAGAGAGAGGGAAGGAGAGGTAGGTAGTGAGAGAGGCAGGGTGGGGGGATAGAGGAAGGGAGAAAAAGAGGGAAAGATGGAGATAGAGAGGAGATAGGGATTGGTAGGGTGGGAGGGAGAGAGAGAGGGAAGGAGGGAGATAGGGATTGGTATGGTGTGTGTGTGTGTGTGTGAGAGAGAGAGTGAGAGAGAGAGAGAGAGAGAGAGAGAGAGAGAGAGAGAGAGAGGGTGGGAAGCAAAGAGAGAGGGAAGGAGAGAGATAGGGATATGTAGGGTGGGAGGGAGAGAGAGAAAGAGGAGATAGGGATTGGTAGGTGTAATGATGGAAAAAGGTCCCCTCTAACTTGGCCTTGATTTAGTGTTGTAATATGCCTAACATATTCACATTAGGTCTTGGGCCCTTATGAACTAATGAATTTAAATGGTACCTTGCTAAAGTGTTGTGAAGTGTTGTAACACACTTTCACACTTTTTTGAGGTTTTATTAATTAATTACACCTAATAAATCTATTTCTAACCTTAATCTTGCCTTATTTGAAGTGTTGTAACACACTTTCACACTTTTCTAGGGTTTTATTTAATAATTAGGCTTTATCATTCTTTAATTGGCCCTATTTTACATCCACAAGCCTCATTTAATGCATCTTTTCAAGGATGATCTTGACACAAATCAATACCCAATCATAATTCAGGTGTTTCAGGTTGAATGGCCCTAGATTTAGTGATCTAGGACTCATTCACCACCTTGGGTGAATGAGTCCCACTTAGGTTTTTGGGTCCCGAACATGGTTTCACACATTTCTAATAATTTTTAAAAATGGTCCCAAAAATCAGGCCTAATGGGACTCATTCGTCACCTTGGGCGAATGAGTCCCGTGTCGCCCAAAATAAAAATTAATTTAAATTCTTGGGGGGAATTTATCCTCCTAGATTTGATGTCGGCTTGTAGTGTTGTAATTTTGGGAATTCTTGCATAATTAAGTATAAATACAAGTTTCTTTCCTTCATTTTACACCTAACAAGTTGAATGAGAATCCTTATAGAAAAATTGAGTTCACAAGAGAATTCAAGCATTCATAAGAGAATTCAAGAGCATTCAAGAGTTGATTATCAAGCATTCTAGAGAATTCTTCAAGCATCAAGTATCATGTCAAGGATTTCATGCATCATGTTTGTTTTGGAGCTAACAATTGTGATGTAGGTTTTCATGATTCAAGCAAGCATTTCATTCAAGATCTATCACCTTCAAGCAAGAGTCAAGATCCACATCCATTGGAGCCATTGCATATATGTTTGCAACACTTCATTGCTAGGGTTTGGTGAGTTGCAACATCATATTTTGTTCATTCATCATTCTCCATTACTATTTGAAATGAAGAAAAATGGTAGGGGCTTTCTTTCACTTCTAGGGTTTTGGACCTAAAAGGAAAGAGACCAAAGATCACTTTTCAACCTTTCACTCAAGAACAAACCCTTGAGATTTCAATGCAAAGGAGATTGAAATATGACAAAGGGAAGGTTCTAGGGATTAGATAATATCTAATGAGGGGTTCACCACCAAGTATAGACTTGGAAAATAAAATGTTTGAAAACATAGTGTGATATGCAAAATGACCTAGAAATACAAGTAAAATGTAACAGGAAACTATGAAACTGGAAATGTGCACTTGGTAAATTGAAGGAGGTAAAGTACAGGTCTAGAATCCTGAAAAATATGCTATTTATGTTGACTGGGACTTATACGCCAAGCTGGGTGAATCAGTCCAGTTTCAGGTAAACTATGTCGGAAGAGGTTTTAGACAAATCGATACTCAAATCTACAAAAATCCTTGAAAAATAGGTACAGTGGGACTCATTTTCCAATAGTGGTGAATCAGTCCACTTCTTTTCTGGAAATTCAAAACTAGATTTTGTAGCTCTTAGTTTGCTTTTCTATTCCTGATTCAGATCTGGGGGTCTTACACTGCAAAATTTAGCCTGTAGACCTTCTCTAAGCTTCTCCAAGGCTTTATGGAAACTTTGACAACTTTGAATTTCTTTGAAAAATTAATGACAACTTTTCCAATCTTTCTCCTTGATAAATTTTCAACCTAGACCTGCAAATCACATGCAAAGAGAGGGAAAAATGTTGTTGGGTTAGTGAATAGGGGTTTGCCTTGGTCAAACCCCTTGTTGGTAACTAAACCCTTGAAATAGAATGAAATAGAATAGAGAATGATGAATGAAAAAATAATGATGTTGCAACTCACCAAACCCTTGCAATTAAGTGCTGCAAACATGTAAGTGATGGCTCCAATGGATGTAGACTTGGACTCTTGTTTGATGTTGATAGATCTTGAATGCAACGCTGGCTTGAATCACACAATCCCTACACCACAATTGTTAGCTCTAAAACAACATGATGCAAACAATCTTTAACATGATGGAAGACACTTGAAGAATGCTCTAGAATGCTTGATAATATGCTCTTGAAATTCCTTGAATGCTCTTATGAATGCTCAAATTCTCTTGTGAACTTTGAATGAATACTTGAATGCTTGGGTTGAAAATGAGTGAAAGAACCTTGTATTTATACTAAATTATGCAAGAATTCTCGAAATTACAACTCTACAAGATGACATCAGATCTAGGAGAATAAAATCATGCTAGAAATTTGATTTAAATTTGAATTTTGGTCACACGGGATTCAATCACCCAAGGTGGAAAATGAGTCCCATCACACATAATGTATGGGACCAAAAATAAAAAGTGCCTAGAAATGTGTAAAACTTGCATCGAAGCCAAAAAGACCTAGGTGGGACTCATTTGCCCAAGGTGGAAAATGAGTCCTAGACACTAAATTTGGGCCACACAAGCTAGGAACACTTGAATTATGATTGGTTACTGATTGGTGTCAGGATTATCCTCAAAAAGATGCAATAAATGAGACTTGTGGATGCAAAATGAGGCCAATTAAAGAATAATAAAGTCTAATTATTAATGACAAGCCTAGAGGAATGTGAAAGTTTGTTACAATACTTTACAACACTCCAAATAAGATAATATTAAGATTAATTATGATTAAAATTATTTTTAAATTTAAAACCCTAGAAAAGTGTGAAAGTGTGTTACAACACTTCACAACACTTTTGCAAGGCACCATTAAATTCCATTAGTTCACAAGGGCCCAAGACCTAATGTGAATGTGTTATCCACATTACAACAATAAATCAAGGCAACATTAAGCCAAAATCCACAAGGAGGACCCAAACGAGTGTGAAAAGTGTCGAAGGATCTTTTTTTCAACATCACTATTTCATTCTATTTCAAGGTTTGATTACCAAAATGGGGATTGACCAAGGAAAACCCCTATCCACTAACCCAAAAACATTTTCCCCTCTCTTTAGTGTGTGATTTGTAGGTTTAGATTGAAGAAACATTGAAGAGAAAGATTGGAAGAAGCTGTCAAAGTTGTCATCAAGCCTTGGAGGACATTAAAGATCACCTACAGGCTAATTTATAGAGATTCAGATCTGGAAACCAGAAGAAGCAAACTAAGTAGACTGAGAAGAGAAAATTTAGACCTTGAAGTTCCAAAAAACCCTAACTAGACTGATTCACCAATTTTGGCGAATGAGTCCCAGTTTTGGTCAAAAATCAAGTTTTTGCAGATTCAGATACCCATTTGGCAGATTCTTGTTCTCACATAGAAATCCAGATTCTAGACTGATTCACCCAACTTGGTGGATGAGTCCCACTCAACATTAAAGGTATATTTCTAGAATTTCAAAGCTCCATTCAAACATCTCCAGATTTCCAAGTGCATACATTTCATTTTATAGCTTTTTGTTTTGTTTCATTTGCATGTTTAGGTCATTTAGTAAAAGTTTGTATTGAATTAGGGTTTTGCATTTAATCTTACATTACAACTTGCATTGCATTTGTCTTTCCAAGTTATTACTTGGTGGTGAACCCATTATTACATTGCAATTATCCCCTAGGACAACCCTATTGCAAGATCTCTTTTTCCTTTGCATTGATATCTCTAGGGTTATCCTTGAATGAAATTGGGAAAGTGGGTCTGCTCTATGTCCTAAAACCATATGATAGCACTATACCACTTTTTCTACGTTTCATTTTGGTGAACCTGCATTTATAACATTAAAATTCTAATTTGGAGTGCATCATCATCCTAGATTTGGCTTACATTAACATTGCATTAGGGTTTGCATTGACAAATTGGTATTCTAGGGTTTCTAATTTTGCATTAGAGAAAGATCATATAGCTTACATTTTTGCATCTCATTTAACTGAAAATCAAACAAAATCTGCATTTGCACTTAGAATATGCATCATACAACATAAAATGCATAAAATTCTAAAATTTTAGAAAAAAATCCCTACTGGGACTCATTCGCCACCTTGGGTGAATCAGTTCCTTTGCACATTTTGCACTGCATTTTCTGGTGTTTAAAGTTTTATTTATGAGCTCCTGTTTATAGTTATTACCTTTCTATTTGCAGATCTTCTGTTTCATTCAATTCATTGCATCTCATTTAAATTATTTCATCTTGAGCATTGCTTACATTCAAAATTGCATCTAGAACATTTCATTTCATATTGTTACATAGTTTAGAATCTGAAATTGGATCATGGATATGTGCTTTGGAAAAGTATGGATATCCTTGAAATCCTTAGTGGATGTCTCAATTTGTGCTTTTGGAAATGACCCTAATGAAATTGAATTGACTCATGCTCCTTCAAATCCTAATGCATGTCCTCTCTGTGATGTTGACATCATTGGAGAAGGTGATGACAACATGAATAAGTTCCTAAACGATTTCCTTAACAACCTTGAAGCTAATGCATCCTTTTATCCATCAATGAAACAACCAACAACCACTAAAATACCACCTCTTGAGATGTTTGGTTATTTACATCCTGTAACTAAGACAATAATTGAACGTAATTTCCCTACAATAGGTGAACCTAGTTCCTCTAAGCAAGCAAACACACAACCATTCTATGTTAACAAAGTGAGAAACACTCCCATCAACCTAGAAGAGACATATGGAAAGGGATTCACAATATTGAGTAAACAAGGATGTGATACAACAAGTGAACATGAAATTCATCATCAAGATCCCCTTCTCAACATAAGCGCTCCTAAAGAATACCTAAGGCTTTGTAGTGATGGTATGGTTATCTTAGATCCTCCACCTAATATAGATTCCCTCCTTCCTAAAGAATGACCAATGATTCATAATGATGACAAGGATGATAGGACCACCTTAGGTCCTACTCCTCAACATTCAACTAGAGAAATTGGTGAATGTAGCAAGTGCAAGAGGCCCTACAAACTAAAGAAATTTTAAAGTTCCCTTGTCCATCACTTGAAAGTGAAAGAAAATGACAAATAATTCTAAACCAAGGACTTATACTATTGCCACCTATGAAAGACAAGCTAATACTATACCCCAAAGATGCAAATGTTCCACATAGTCGACACCACATAAATCTTGGACATAGTATTGATGAGTGTCATGCATTCAAAATCATCTTGAGTAAATATCACTTTGATAATGATAATTGTTATCCAATGATTGCATAACATAGCCTTACCATCCCTCGATACGTAGTGGTTGTAGTATCTTGTATTCTCACCACTACATGATCTTTACCATCACATACCCTCATTCTTGTCTTACACTTAGTAGGGGAAATGATTTGGTAGCCTTGTCTTGGTAATGCATTTTTCGTTGTCCCTATGGCTAGTTGCCCGCCTTCCATTTATACTTACTGAGATTGGGATGTAGACGACCTGCTTTATGTTGACTCGCATGTGCCTTACTAGTATTTTATATTATTTCTTTTTCATTTTTATTTTGTATGATTGCATGTGTATGATGTGATCCCTTGTGATGTTCTGTTTGATTTTCACTCTCTCTTTATGATATTCCTCTATTTGTACCTTCATTCTTCTCTATGTCATACATCTTTTCGACTTTTATCTTTTCATTTGTCTTGTGTTTTCCTTTTGGGGATGATGCAAGGAGTGGAGACATTTATGTCTCTTCCATGTTGATCTGAAAGGTTTTTCTTTGTTTTCACTCTCTTTGTGTCATTCTTCCAGTTCTATGAGTATTTGGGTAATGATGACAGTTCTGAGCTCTCTAAAAATATTTTAGCAAGAACATACTGACCCCAAATCCATAGATCCCTTATGTGTTTGGATTTTCATGACGTAGATTCATTTGGAAACATATGACTTGGCATAGGGCTTTCCAAGTTGGCTCTCATGTCTTCTTTATTTTTCACATTTATCATTTTCTACTTTAAAGTAATTGCTCACAACATTGTGTTTAGCAATTTATTTAAAGGCATACATTGACATTATTCTTTTGCATTTTTATTTTTTGTGGTTCATGGTGTAGTATTTTTACTTTATACGATGCGTTTTTCACTTTGTGGATGACATTGGGTATAATTTCCTTCAACAACATGATCTCTATTAACATATTACATTCCTCTTAGTGGCTTGATGTAACACTGCATCCCCTAAGTTGCGAATCTTCTACTCTTTGATTGGTCCTCTCTTGGAGACATTAGGCACAATGTTCCCTAAGTTAAAGACCTCGCATGAACTAAGCAAGAATCCCTTGAATGTTCCTTATTATTGCATTTGCAATTTCAGTTATATGGCCACCTTGCATAATACAACTTGCATGCTTGTGGAGCCATCTTGTTTGTTCATGAGCTCCAAGCATATCAAGTTTTACTTGTCTCATGAAGCTCAAAAATTATTTGTTGCATGGCACCTTATTAAAGTTATCGAGATGTATAACTTTGGTATGGTTTGATGGGAAGTCAAACGAGGGTATGACTTTCCCTTAGCCATTCACATGTGTGTGTGAGCACATACCAGTCATGAGTGTATGTGTCTCACCTTCTTGGACTTCTCACCCAACAGACAGTCTAGAGTTCCGTTGCCTCAGATTGAGTATATATTATTTTCGGACAAACAACCTAGATCTGATTCACATTGTGTTGGACAAACAATCAAAGCTTGATCCACCCCATTTATTTTTCATTTTGTTTCATTTATGTCTTTAATAGTGCATGCTTGTGCTTTGTTGTTGCTCTTTATATCATTTTCATGTGTTTTCTTTTGTGCCTATGATAGTTTTCCATAGGACCTTGGTCTTGGGGGCTTGCACAACCCTCTTGATCATGGCCATCCTATCTCACTAGCATTGGTGCATTTGAACCCCCCTTGATCATAGCCATCCTATCTTACTGGTGTCAGTGCATTTGGTCTACTTTAGTGTGAGTTTGAAGCAAGTTCCTCCTCTCACTAAAGTGGGGGCTAGATGTAATGATGAGGTCCCCCCCTAACTTCAGCCTTGATTTAGTGTTGTAATAGTTCCTAACATATTCACAAAGTGCCACTTTGAGTCCAATTTACCAAAAACATAAAATTATTTGAAAAACTTGAAGTTTCAATAACTCCTAATGTAAATAACATTTTTTTTAAAATATAAAAAATACCCTTTATAGATCCATAAGTGCAGTTTTTAAAATATATTTATTTTAATAGTTTAATTATTATTATATGTTTTATTTTTTATTTTTTACTAAAAGTAGGTTATCAACACAAAATATTAGGTTGATTACCATGCCAAGGAAAAATACTAAAACTTATTAAAAAATTTGGAAAAAATATGATGCACTAGATAAAAGAATCTATTTCAGATGGTATATTTTTTTTTTCTATTTTAGATAAATATTTAATATGAAAGTTGACGTCTGTTGGAAACAACTATTTTTTGATTCAACACATTTTAATATTTATTTAAAAATATATATTTATCAAAATTAGAAAAAAATATATACATGCACTAAAAGTTTCAATTTATAAATACACACAAAAAATTTGAAAGAAAAAAAAAATTACTATAAAAAGTTTGATGACTCATCCAACTTCAATTTTCAGCATTTTATTAGCAACTAAATTATATTGTTAATTTATTAAAAACTAGTTCAAAATATGTTTTAATTTTTATTAAAAAATACAAACATAAAATATACTAAAAAATACATATTTTACTAGTTTACATCATTTCAAAATTCAAAACAGATATGCCACCTTTTAGTGATTCAAGTTTAAAAGTTGGATCAATGTTGGCCATTTCCTTTATAAAGTGTGACACAACTTTGTGCTTTTACCCCTAATGAATTTAAATCGTACCTTGCTAAAGTGTTGTAACACACTTTCACACTTTTCTGAGGTTTTATTAATTAATTACACCTAATAAATCTATTTCTAACCTTAATCCTACCTTATTTGAAGTGTTGTAAAGTGTTGTAACACACTTTCACACTTCTCTAGGGCTTTATTTAATAATTGGGCATTATCATGCTTTAATTGGCCCCATTTTGCATCAACAAGCTTCATTTATGTTGAAATAATGGATGTCGAATAATCTAATGAAGCTGCACACACTTCAAAGGATCTTGCCAAGAGATTCAACCACATAGAAAGTGTTGCAACTAAGGGCATGCAAATAGAGATTGCTATTGATCTAGGATATTAGATGATTAGAAATGTACAAATTCCTTGAATATATAGGTATGAGAGAGATGCAAGATGCAATATGATGTTGCCATGTGTCATGATCTAACAACATGTGAACCCTACCTAGGAAATGATAAATGATTGAGATAAGTTCTAGAAGGACAACTTATCTTCTAGAAGGAATTTTATCTCCTACAAATATGGAAAGGGGAATTACCCCATTATTAATGATTTTCTAATAAATTTCAACCTAGGACTTAATTAATTAAATGCAAGACCTAAGTTAACTTATTCTAGTGTAATAATTAATTACACTAACACCCCCAATAAGTGCAACTTAGGGAGGAAATGCAAAGATGATGGGATGGGTCCTGGCTACGAGGCCATGTTAGGTACCCATTTACAAAATCATATGAAAATGCAGCAAATCTCCCACAAATGGAGAAAAGGGGAAAACCCTATGGGAACAAAACCCCTCTCCAAAAATGAGATGACAATGCAAAAAAGTGATGTAGGATGGAAATGATGGAGGACTCCCAAATACCCCCCAAGTACACCATCCATCACATGGCTACAATACAATCAATGGCCCCCCCATAGGGAGGAAATAGAGAGACTATATAGCCCCCCTAGAGGATGTGATCACTTGTAGAAATGGTAAGTGTCTGAAGACAAAACATGATCCAATGTCGACAAACAACTTGTCTTCCTTTTAGAAGAAACTAAACCAATTGCAAGTGTAGAGATGCTTCCCATTTCAGATAGGAATTGAAGGAAGGAAGGATGTAGGTGGATGATGATGATGTCTCTAAACTCTACTCGCGTGTCTCCTTTCCTGAAGATGAATGAAGAGGGTAACAAACCAGGATGATGGGGAAACTGATGCTGAACAAGATCCAAAGATGGTGATGCAATGGATATGATGGAGAATTGATAGCTCCCTTGAATGAAGTGTCCTCAAAACCACTGAAAGAAGTCTGAAGCAACAAAGGTGTTCAAACCACGTATCCCGCTAGGGAGAAGCAAACCCAATGGTATATGCTGAGAAAACTTCAACTCTTGAATGTAATGAGAGGGAAGAAGTCTCATACATGAAATATCCGAAGAGAAACCAAGTGCCTCCAATGTAGTCTCAGGATCCCCAATCAAGGTTGAGACAAAGGGATGAGGAGACTCAAGAAAAATCTCCAAAGTAATATCTAAATAGAGGAGTGATATCCCCTCAAGAATGTCCTCCAAACTTGTAGAAGTAGCCAAGTCAGTGATACCTAAAGCAAAGCCATCCTATGATGTCAAGTTTGGAAAACTGAATGTGTCCAGATGAATGATGAAGGAAGCCTTAATCAATGTCTCTAGGCAAGGAATCACTGAATGTGAAGGGATACCAATAGTCTCTGATGGAGAAGCACCTAAAGAAACCTTGTCAACCTCTTCAAAAGATTCAAGGCAATCAACCTCCTACATAACAATATCATCATGGGGTACTTGATTTGAAGAATGACATTCTGAATCATGACCATCAGGGAATGGTGGAGTATTTGAATCTCCATATATCTCCCAAAGCTTAGTCCAAAGGGTGTGTGGAAAACCACAATGATCAATAGAACTCAAAACATCACAATCAATTTTCATTTTAATGATCTCCAAGATAGTGTATCTGCTGCAACTCCAAGCAAATTCATGAATACCTTCACTTGGATGGGGAACTATACCATAAAAAATGTGGCAACAATGCAAGTGATTGGAGATGGTGGATGATCCCATCCCGCCATTGTTTATAGTTACCCTTTTGCAACATAGTCATAGAAGGAATATATGCAAGCCCCATAATGTACTATCAAATTTCTCCAAAAACACAAAGACAATGATCTTCAACAACAAATAAAAACTTCCAAATATATATGCAACTGAAGTGATTCCACCTGAATCAAAAAAACCTTTTCCTATGCTTTAGGATGTCCAAGTTATTGAACAAATGCACCAAATTAAACAAAACCAATGCAAGAGTACCTGGAGCTGAAACTAATCAAGGTGAATGGACTGATGAAAAAAGCTCTGAATCACCTTCCTGATGCCGCTGGAATCACCAAAATCCAACAATCTGATGAGAAGATATGAGCCTTTATGTCCAAACTAGGGTTTTTACTTCAATTGACTATAGATTTTTATCGCTGCAAAATTCTACAAAATTTATGTCACCACTGGAAAGTAGAATCTCGTTTGTTGAATTTCGATACCCTAGGTGAAAGTTATGAAAAAATGAAAAAAAGGTCTAGATTAGGCACTCTGCAGGCTAAATAGGGTGCTAGGATTCAATCGTTGATATGATCGTAGTGTTAAATATGGCAAAAAAAGGCCCTCAGATAGGGTGGCATTAGAGTGGCAGATTTGGACTAAGCGAAGATCTTCAAACAATGCCACTTGGATCAAGTGGACTCCTCAGTCATGGATGGGACCGAGTCCTTGGCGGGTACAAGGGTCGGTAGTTGGTATGCGAACGACAGGAACAATTCAACAGTTGGGAAAACAAACTCTGATGGGATAGAGATGAGTGCTTAGGTTTCCGTAGAAACAATGATGGGCACCTTGAAGGATGTGACAACTGACAATCAAAGACCATGTACGAGATCTTGAGGCAAGGATCGTCTGATGATGGAGGAAATTAACGCCGGTGGGAATAGAGAACAGAGCCGGTGGAGCAAACAACAACCAACAATAAAAAGTTAATGGAGCACACAGTTAATGGCAACCGTTGATAGGATGGGCCAAGTGGGCTGATCGATGGTGATACGGGCTCCTTAAATGCTCTGTCAAATCGAATCTATAGTCCTTTCAAAGCCGACAAGGAAAATTTGATGATTTTTTAATATTGCAACTATTGCAATTAAAAAATAAAAAAAAGGTATGCTGACTAAAAATCAAACCCTCATATTTTAATAAAATGCTGATGAAGACTATAGTTGTAGATTTAATAAATCAAGTTGACGGTGAATTAAAATGCAGGTCAATTTGATTTATTTGCAAACTATGGAGAAATTTCCCAATTTTTTTTTTCCAAAATAATATGAGATAAAGTCTGATTTTTTCTGAAATGAAAAAGTGCCTGCGACTAAATTTTTTTTGCCTTAGAGAACAACTGAAAGGGAGGATTTTTTTTACTAAAAATTTGTATGGATTGTACCAGTTGATTTTGCAAACCCTAAAATACCTCTGATGGCTCCCGGGTTGATGAATCCAATTTTGATGATTGAATAGGCGATCCTAGGATTTCGAGGCCTTCTGAAGACAATGGTGAGCTTGGATCTGGCTCAATCTACTTTGGAAATCAGCTTGGTCCTTGGGTGGAGTCAAGTAGCCTGCAATGGAAACCTTCAAGCCTACGATGAATCTCACGAACCCAAATTTCTTGATCCTGGGATGAACTCTCAATGGAATGGCTCTGATACCATGTTGAAATAATGGATGTTGAATCATCCAATGAAGCTGCACATACTTTAAAGGATCTTTCCAACAGAAATTCAACCACAATGAAAGTGTTGCAACTAAGGGCATGCAAATGGAGATTGCTATTGATCTAGGATATTAGATGATTACAAATGTACAAATGCCTTGAATATATAGGCATGGGAGAGATGCAAGATGCAATATGATGTTTCCATGTGTCATGATCTAACATGTGACAACATGTGAACCCTACTTAGGAAATGATAAATGATTGAGATAAGTTCTAGAAGGACAATTCATCTTCTAGAAGGAATCTTATCTCCTACAAACATGGAAAGGGGAATTACCCCATTATTAATGATTTTCTAATAAATGCAACCTAGGACTTAATTAATTAAATGCAAGACCTAAGTTAACTTATGCTAGTGTAATAATTAATTGTACTAACAATTTAATGCATGTTTTCGAGGATGATCCCGTCACAAATCAATACCTAATCATAATTCAAGTGTTTTAGGTTGAATGGCCCCATATTTAGTGATTTGGGACTCATTCGCCACCTTGGGTGAATGAGTCCCACCTAGGTTTTTGAGTCCCAAACTTGATTTCACACATTTTTAAACATTTTTAAAAATGGTCCCAAAAATTAGGCCTAATGGGACTCATTCACCACCTTGGGCGCATGAGTCCCGTGTGGCCAAAAATCAAAATTAATTCAAATTCTTGGGGGATTTTATCCTCCTAGATCTGATGTCAGCTTGTAGTGTTGTAATTTTGGGAATTATTGCATAATTATGTATAAACACAAGTTTCTTTCCTTTGTTTTACACCTAGCAAGTTGAATGAGCATTCTTATAGAAAAATTGAGTTCACAAGAGCATTCAAGAGTTGATTATCAAGCATTCTAGAGCATTCTTCAAGCATCAAACATCATGTCAAGGATTTCATGCATCATGTTTGTTTTGGAGCTAACAATTGTGATGTAGGTTTTCATGATTCAAGCAAGCATTTCATTCAAGATCTATCACCTTCAAGCAAGAGTCAAGATCCAAATCCATTGGAGCCATTGCATATATGTTTGCAACAGTTCATTGTTAGGGTTTGGTGAGTTGCAACATCATATTTTGTTCATTCATTATTCTCCATTACTATTTCATTTTATTTCAAGGTTTGATTACCAAGAGAGGGTTTGACCAAGGAAAACCCCTATCCACTAAACAACACTTTTACCTCTCTTTAGTGTGTGATTTGCAGGTTTAGATTGAAGAGCAAGATTGGAAGTTGTCAAAGTTGTCATCAAGCCTTGGAGGACATTAGAGATCACCTACAGGCTGATTTACAGAGATTCAGATTCAGAAACTTGAAGAAGCAGACTTAGTAGATTGAGAAAAGAAGATTCAAACCTTGAAGTTCCAGAAAACCCTAACTAGACTAATTTGCCACTTCTGGTGAATGAGTCCCATTTTTGGTCAAAAATTAAGTTTTTGCAGATTTGGATACCCATTTGGTAGATTCTTGTTCTCGCACAAAAATACAGATTCTGGACTGATTCTCGCAACTTGGTGAATGGTCCCACTTAGCATTAAAGGTAGATTTTCCAGCATTTCAGAGCTCCATTCAACCATCTCTAGATTTCCAAGTGCATACATTTCATTCTATAGATTTCTGTTTTGTTTCATTTGCATTTTTAGGTCATTTAGTAAAAGTTTGTATTTAATTAGGGTTTTGCATTTGTCTTTCCAAGTTCTTACTTGGTGGTGAACCCCTTATTGGATTGCAATTAGCCCCTAGGAAAACCCTATTGCAAGATCTCTTTCTCCTTTGCATTGAGATCTCTAGGGTTATCCTTGAATGGAATTGGGAAAGTGGGTGTGCTCTATGTCCTAAAACCATATGATAACACTGTAC
Source organism: Sequoia sempervirens (assembly GCA_007258455.2). Taxonomy (NCBI): domain Eukaryota; kingdom Viridiplantae; phylum Streptophyta; class Pinopsida; order Cupressales; family Cupressaceae; genus Sequoia; species Sequoia sempervirens. The sequence goes on from VDFB02058242.1 coordinate 147,865,898, forward strand.
CACTTTTTCTATGTTTTAGTAGGGTGGTATGGAGAGAGAGAGAGGGATATATGAGGGAGAGAGAGGGAAGGAAGGATGGAGAGAGAGGTAGAGAGATAGGTCTAGAGCTCAAGGATAGAGAGATTGAGAAAGATAGGTCTAAAGAGGGAAAAAGAAAGGAGGGAGGAATGGATAAGTAGATAATTAAGTATAGAGTTGAAAAGATTGATAGGGAGAGGTCTAAAGAGGGAGGGAGGGAGAGACAAGTGGAGGGATATGTCTAGAGCTTGAGGGGAGACATAGTGAAATATAAAGAGGTAGAGAAAGGGATAGATAAATGATAATTTATGAAGATTTATTCATCTCCTTACTACAAAAAATATAAATATTTCATTATTGGTTACTTTTTCTAACGTTTCAAGTATTTTGAGATGAGTGTTACAAAAAATCATGAAAAAGGGGCTTCATATGCAAATAGTAAGCATTTGATGTTTAAAAAATGAAATATGAAGTTGAAATGATTATAATTATTTTTCTTGTGTAGAATATAGAAACACTACCTAGTCCATTGCACCCCTGTTTTTCAAAATGGATATTCGTTTGAAACAAATATCCATTTTGTCTGAGAAAATATGTAGCCTTGGGATTTGGCTCAGGATTTGGTTCGGGATTGCCAAACCTAGAAAGTCAACCCAAAAAATGTGTTTACAAAATTTCCTTAGTTTTCTGAAGTTCACCTTTGTGGCTGACCACTTTTTTTTATTCGAATTTGATGAAATGAAAAGGGTTTATAGAAAAAAATTTCAACTTTACACCAATATAAGATATGCCTAATTTTGAATTTAATAAGTAATTATTATTGATTTTCTACATACATTACGACTAAAGTCTTGATTGATAGGCTGATTGAAAAACTTCTATAATTTTCAAACTATTTAACATTTTTCAAATCTAAAAGATGCACCACATTCTATGCTTTGCATAATATAGGATAAAAAAATTGAATATCATAAATTTTTGACCAAGTTATGTTGGTTAGACAAACACGTTTTAATAATTTTGAAATGTTCTAGTAAAAAAATCATAATTATTTATTTACATACAAAAAAATTACAAAAAAATTCTGGCACATCTGAGCATGTGTCCTCTACATATATTGAAAGTTTTAGAAAAAAAATATTTTTTTTCTTGTACTTAGGGTGGTCAGACATACACCTACTTTTTATCTTTTTTCCTAAAAAGTTAATACCACTGCATTGAAATTTCAAATTTTCGCGAAATAGATTTATTTTTTTCCAAAAGAGGACTAGTAGCCTAGAAACTACATTCAATTTACTACAAGTTTTGTTCTTACATATTTTTCTAATTTTGTTAATTAACTATTCAAATTTTTATGTCATGTTGCTTGACTCTATTTTTTTGAATTTTCATTGCCACTTAGGGGCCTAGTTTGGACCCCCATGATCCTGTACTGACCCTGCCCTTCAATTGTTATCAAAGCCAAGTTCCTTTGAAGAAGCCTAACAACTTAAGGTTTTTCTGGGATATCACACTCAATTGCTTAGGAAGGATTCTCTAGAAGAAAAGCACCACTATTTGGTGGATCCAATTTTGTATTTTGGAAAGTTAGAATGGAGTCCTACTTGATGGGTATTGGAATAAACATCTTGATGTCAGTGATAGAGGGATATGAAATTCTTGAAAATCCTCCTTGGGATCACGCTAGAAAAAGGGCTTGTGAAATCAATGCTAAAGCAAGGAATGCTATTTTATGTGGATTAATTGACTCTAAATTTGTGAAAGTGATGCAGTGCAAAACAACAAAAAAAATATGGGATAAATTGCATACCATCTATGAAGGCAATGAAAGAGTCAAAGATGCAAACACATAGATCTTAGTTTGAAAGCTTGAAGATGAAAGACGATGAAAATACTACCACATTCTTGCTCCAGGTTGATGAAGTTGTCAAATTTATCCAAGGTCTTGGAGAAGAACTAAAAGAAAAAGGTTGTTATGAAAAAGGTACTCAGATCTCTCCCTAGAAGTTTTGATTCTAAAGTCTCTACAATTGAAGAAGCTAAGGATCTGAATGCTTTGAAGCTTACTAAACTACATGTAATTCTAACTGCTTTTGAGGAGATTTGAAAGTGAAGATTCTATGAGGAAAGAGGTTGCTTTCAGAGTATCTAAGAAGGAGGTTGATCAAGATTCTGATATTGTATTAGATCTAGAGGAAGCCAATTTTTTTAGGAAGCTACAAAGAGGTTATGGTAAGTACTAAGGCAAGTTACCTTTCAAGTGCTTTAATTGCGGTGAAGTAGGACATTTTATGGCTAAGTGTCCCCATAGGAATTCTAACAATGCTGAGAAAAATTATGGAAAGAAATCATTTCAAAGAAGAAACAAAGGTCAGAGGAAACACAAGAGTTTCTACACTAATGAGGAAGAAGACTACTCTACTGAAGAAGAAGATGAATAAATCTCTAGAGATGAAAAAGAAAAAGCTGTTTTCATGGAATTTGAGACTACTGAAGGAGATGCATAAATGGATTCCAAAAATAATGAAGATTAAGTAGATCTTGTGAAAGAATTGCTATGTTCTAGAAAAGAAATCAAAAGACCAAAGACAAGAATTGTAGAAGTGAAGGCTAAAGAAAAGGAAGGAGGCTCCCTTGTTTGATGGGATGAATTATGAATTTTGGAAAACTAGGATGGAAGTTTTCCCTGTTTCCCTAGGGTTTAGAGTTTTGAAGTCAATTGAAGATGGATATACCATTCCTACTAATGGTTCGACAATTGATGGGGAGATCAAGGAATATGAAAATAAAAAAGCAAGGAATTCTCTTTTGAGTGGTCTTGCTAATTCAAAACTTGTGAAGGTTATGAGCTATGAATTTGGTAAATAAATATGGAAGAATTTGGAAAGTATCTATGAAGGATATGATAAGTTCAGGAAAGAAAATATGTAGAATTTGAAGACTAAGTTTGAAACCCTAAGGATGTCAGAAGATGAAGATATTGCAAGCTACATGCATAGAGTGGATGGAGTTGTGAATTCAATCAATGGCCTTGGTGGAAGACTACAAGAAGATGAAGTGGTAAAGAAGGTATTAAGAACTCTTATTAAATCTTATACTCTAAAGTTTATGCTATTGAGGAAGCTCAGGATTTAGATCATTATTCTAGAGATTAGTTGTTTGGTGCTTTAACTACTCTTGAATTGAGAGAGTTTGGTCAAAATGATTCAAGAAAAGAGACCGCTTTTAAGGATAGAAAAACAAAGAAGGATGATGGATTAGATCCGGATGATCTTGATGAGATAGAAGAATTTTTTTTTAGGAGATTGAAAAAGGGGACCAAAAAATAGAGAGGTAAGTTACCTTTCAAATGTTTAAACTGTGGAAAGATAGGTCATTATGCTTCAAGATGTCTAGTGAAAGTTTCAAATGATAAATATAAGGATAATAAACATAAATCTATCAAGAGAAGTTATTATGTTAAAGAATATGCTAGCATATCTAATGATGAATGTAACTAACTAGATGATGAAAATGATGAATGCTATTCACGACTTTGAATGTTGGAAATAATGCCATTGACTCCAAGAAATATGTATGAAGGAAATTGTTGTGGAAATAGGTCACAACATAAAAGGATCTGTAGTGATTGCTTTTCATGCTAGAGAGTAGAAAAATATTTGAATAATTGACAAAAAATTCTCAAATCATATAATAGGTGATAAGAGTAAGTTTTTTAAACTTCAAAAGTTTGAAGGTGGTCTTGTTAAGTTTGGAGATGATACATCAACTAAGATATGTAGAAAAGGTTCAATTAGTTTTGATGGCAAGCATAATAGAGATGATGTTCTTTATGTCAAGGGTCTCTAGCATAATCTTCTGAGTGTAGGAAAAATGTGTAGAAAAAGATATAATCTTGTATTTCAGCATGGTGGTTGTGAGATCAAAAAATGAAGCTTTGAAAATTTGGTTGCTATAGGAACAAGGATAGATGTAAATGTTTATAAACTCAAAGGTGCTAATGGTAATTCAATTTATGACTCAAATCAATGAAAGTTGGCTATGACACAAAAGAATGTCTCATATCAATTTTGATAGCCTTATGAGGATCAATTCTACTTAAGTTGTGAGAGATTTTCCAAATATTACAAAGCCTATCATTGCAGTTTATAAGGAATGCCAGGTTGGGAAACAAACAAGAAAGAGGTTCAACATCAAAGAATATTCTACCATAGTACCTTTGGAGTTGGTGCATATAGACCAATGTGGACCTACAAGGACAAGAATATTTTAAGGTGACATGTATTTCATGTTGTTAATTGATGATTTCTCTAGAATGACTTGGGTAACTTTTCTCAAAGAAAAATCAGAAGCTCTAGGTAAGTTTAAACCATTTAAAGCTATGGTTGAGAATGAAATGGATATGAAAATAAAATGCTTAAGGTCTGACAGAGGTGGAGAGTTCACCTCCAATGACTTCAAATTTTTTTGTGAAGATCATGGGAGAAAGAGGCATTTGTTAGCTCCTAGGACTCCTCAACATAATGGAGTGGTGGAGAGAAAGAATGGGATAGTTCAGGAAGTAGTAAGGACAATGATGAAGTAATAAAATCTATTGGATGCCTACTATAGATAAGCTATTCATACTATAGTATACATACTCAACAAAGTATAAGCAAGAGTAAACAACTCAAAGAATCCCTATGAACTATGGTATGGAAGAACTCCTACTATAAAATATTTTAGAGTGTTTGGAAGCAAATGTTATATCAGGAGAGATGAAGAAAACTTGGGAAAGTTTGATGCAAGGTCAGATGAAAGAATCTTCCTTGGATACTCTACAAGAAGAAAGGCTTACCAGTGCCACAACAAGAGGCTAAAGAAGATAGTTGAAAGTGCAAGTGTCAAGGTAGATGAAGAACCACATAAAAGCTCAGTACTAATAGAAGGATATGAATTTGATGAGCCCTTTGGTAGAGAAGAAGAAAAAGAAGGGAAGGAAAAGGAGAAGCTAGTTGAAGTGGAAAATCCTTTGAAAAGGATTCCTAGGACTCCTAAGGATGTGCAGAAGAATCATTCTAAAGATCACACATCATTGGTGATAAGAGCATAGGCGTGTTGACAAGAAGAAACATTACTATGATAGAAGAACAAGTAAATTTGTGTCTACTTTCCAAATTAGAACCTAAGACAGTGATTGAGGGATGTAAGGATGACAATTGGACCAAAGATATGGAAGAATAATTGATGTAGATTGAGAAGAATTAGACTTGGGAATTAGTCCCAAGAATAGTAAACAAGAATGTAATAGGAAAAAAATGGGTATTTTAGAGCAAGCTGAATGAGAATGGAGAAGTTGTCAGAAATAAGGCTAGAGTTGTGTGTAAGGGCTACTCGCAAGTGGAAGGAATAGGTTTTGAGGGGAAATTTTCTATGGTGGCAAGAATGGAGGCCGTAGGATGTTTTTGGCCTTTGTAGAACATAAGGACTTCAAGGTTTATCAGATGGATGTGAAGTCCACATTCTTAAATGGTGAGTTAGAAGAAGAGGTATACATTAAACAACTGGAAGGATTTAAGTTATCGGATAATCCTAATATGGTTTTTAGATTGAAAAAGGAATTGTATGGACTTAAGAAAGCTCCCAAAGCTTGGTATGCAAGATTGGATAGGTGCTTTTTGTAGCAAGGATTCAATAAAGGTACCACAAATAACATTCTTTACTTTAAATTTGAGAAGGATCAAATATTAATTGTGGTTGTGTATGTTGATGATATAATATTTGAAGGAAATGAGGCAATGTGCAAGAAGTTTGCAAAAGAGATGTAGAATGAATTTGAGATTTCAATGCTTTGGGAGATGGATTTCTTCCTTGGGCTTCAAATCAGTTAGACAAAAAAAGGAATATTCATTTCATAGTCAAAATATGTCAAGGAAATGCTGAAGTTTGGAATAGAAGACTCTAAACTAGTATGTAATCCCATGGTTACTGGTTGCAAGTTGAGCAAGAATGATGAATCTCCTAAGACTAATTAGAGAAAGTACAAAAAAATGATTGGTGGACAGCTGTATCTTACTACTACTAGACTAGATATCATGCATGCAATTTTCCTTGTGGTCAAATTTCAAGATCTTGAAGAATCACATGTGGCAGTGGTGAAAAAGATATTCAAATATTTGCAGGGAAATCTGGACTATGGTTTATGGTATCCAAAGGATATTGATTTCTTTTTAAGTGCATATATAGATGAATATTGGTAGGTTGTGTGGATAACATAAGAAGTACAAGTGGAGGTTCTTTCTAATCTTGGAAGCAATCTAGTTTCTTGGCTAAGAAAAAAGAAAGATTCAGTATCTTTATCTACTACAAAGGTAGAGTATATTGCTATAGCATCTTGTGGCACATAGGTGTTGTGGATGAAGAAGACATTGAAGGATATCAGAATATCATATAATGAACCCATTTCCATCTTGTGTGATAATACAAGTGCTATCAATGTATCAAATAATTCATTGATGCATTCAAGGACAAAGCATATCTCAATCTGGTATCAATTTCTAAGAGAGAAGGTTATAGAAAATGAGGTGAAGTTTGAGTATGTGCCTACAAAGGATCAAGTTGTAGATATTTTCATAAGTATATTCCTAAATATACATTTGAGTATCTCCAAAAAAAGTTAGGGGTTATTGCCCCTCCTTTCAACTAGATGCATAAAAGTGTGCATCAGTCTAGTGGAGCAATTCAAGATTTATTATTTTGTTCTGGACTGATGAATGCTATCTATTAGGGGGAGTAGGCAGTAGTATTGTTAGTTGGTGAAGTAAGATGGAGCATATTTTGTTCCCCTGAGGGGAAGAGTGCAAAAAATTAAGTGTAGTGCAGTTGCTTGTTGGTGTTGCAAGTGGTGTATGTAGATGCCAAAAGGGAAAATAGAAAAGAAAAATCCTATGCAAATGATGTGTGAAAGGTGCAAGTGTTGAAATTTGAATGCAGTCAAAGGGGGAGAGAAAAATAGTTGAATTCGTCTATGGCCCTTTTCCATTGATGTCAAAGGGGGAGAGAGTTAATGTAGTGTATGAAAAAGTATTTTCTGAAAAGCAAGGGGAAAAAGGGGGAGAGAGAGCTGGTGTTGTAGGAGAATAAGTTTGTGAAAGAGTAAAAATATCCCATGGTCAAGGGGAGTACTACCACTTTTAGAGTTACTGTTCATCACTTTTGTTATTGATGTTTTTTCAGAAATTCGGTGTTGCCATCAATGACAAAGGGGGATATTGTTGGAAGCTTGAGTTGTTTGTGAGTTGTTTCAGTGTTGTCATTGATGTCAATCCCTTGTATGAGGGTAAAATCACAAAGTTGTGTCACACTTTATAAAGGAAACAACTAACATTAATCTAACTTTTAAACTTGAATCACTAAAAAGTGGCATATATGTTTTGAATCTTGAAATGATGTAAACTAGTAAAATATGTATTTTTTAGCATATTTTATGTTTGTATTTTAAAAAAAGATTTAAAAATATTTTAAACTAATTTTTAGTAAATTAACACTATAATTTAGTTGCTGATAAAATGCTGAAAAATGAAGTTGCATGAGATGTCAAACTTTTTATAGTAAATTTTATTTTTTTCTTTTAAATTTTTTGTGTGTATTTATAACTTGAAACTTAAGTGCATGGATATATTTTTTCCTAATTTTAATAAATATATATTTTAAATAAATATTAAAATGTGCGTGAATAAAAAATAGTTGTTTCCATGGGATGCCAACTTTCATATTAAATATTTATCTAAAATGGGAAAAAAATATACCATCTTGAAATAAATTCTTTTATCTAGTGCATCATATCTTTTTCAAATTTTTTTAATAAGTTTTAGTATTTTTTCTTGGCATGGTAATGAACCTAATATTTTGTGCTGATAAACTACTTTTAGTAAAAATAAAAAATAAAAAATAAATAATAATTAAACTATTAAAATAAATATATTTTTGAAAACTACACTTATGGATCTACAAAAGGGTATTTTTATATTTAAAAAAAATGTTATTTACATTAGTAGGAGTCATTGAAACTTCAAGTTTTTCAAATAATTTTATTTTTTTGGTAAATTAAACTCAAAGTGGTGCTCCATATATTTTTAGCTAACAATTTTAGTTGAAAAAGTTGTGGAAGTATCTAACTTAGCTAGAATGAGTCTTAATAGATCATATGTTTGACCAAAATTAATTTTTAGTTAGAAATACTTAAATTCAGTTGTGTTGATAAGTTGGCTGAAAGTGTGACACGACTTTTTGCTTTTACCAATGAAGAGAGTGTTAGAATGCTATTGGTGTTTATGATGCCAACCATTGGAGCTGTTGGAAGCCCAAAGTTGTTGGTATTGATGTCAACACAATGTTGTTGGTGTTATCATTGATGTCTTACTTTAGTATAGCTACAGTTGTGTTTGGAGAGATAGTTGGATGTGCTATAGTTGATGAGAGATGTTGCAGATGCTATAGATGTGTTGTAGAGATGTCAGTAGTATTGCTAATGTAGTTGGTTCACTTGGTTTCCAAGTGATTTTGAGAAAATTCGAATAAAAGAGAGTTCAGTGTAATAGAGTGGTGTTCAGTGTTCTGCACCACATTTCTTTATGGTTTAAGATATGCCCACATAGTTTGGATATTATGATTAGAGGTGTTCAAAGGTTATATACCCAAAGTTTCAGGTTTTGGATCATTCTACAGTGGAAGATGTGTTTGATAGTATGTCTATATGGTGAAATAGGGTGTCAGGGAGAAATGAGATTGCTCCACATTTCTCCATAGTGAAGGTTCTTGGCTTATTGATTTGGGGACATTCTTATATTGTTTGTATCTACCTTCCCTTGAAGTTTTAGGTGTTGTGGTGTTTCGTAAGGTTGTTTGTTGTGTTGGATGTTTGTGCCAGTGTGTCTAGTTGCATAGAATAAATGTGTTCTTAAGTTTTAGGTGGTTGCAGTAGTAGTGGCAAATATTCTGATGATGTGGAATATTTTGAGATGTTTTGGATTGTTGTTGTATGGTCCATGAGATGTTTTCCAAACCTAAAGAGGCATTTTTGTGATTGCTTGTTAGTGTTCGTGCAAGATTGGTTGACCTGGCATGCTAGTGCTAATTATGGATGATGATTGCTATTTGTGGAAGTGTTGAGAAGCGTGTCAGTGTAGATTTGGGTCCTAGTTAAGTTTTGGCATGGTTTGAATTCACTTCTTTACATTGTGGAAGTGTTTGGTGCTGACCTATTTGATGTTACACGATTGAGGTGCATGTATTTATTTAAGGCTGATCTAATTGAGATTGTTTTAGGTTGCAGATGGTATAAATATGAGGTGAGTTGTTGTGTGGATTAAGAAGAGTGTGTGTGTGTGATGTGAAAGATGCAAAAGTGATCAAGTGTGGTGATCTAAGTGCAAGATTTAATGCCTATGAATCCCAAATGTAGTGAGTAGAAGGTGTCTAGATTTTAGTCTGTTGAATGAGTTGTTTGTGCTTCAGTGGAATTGTACCTTCAACATAAGAGAGATGCATTGTTAACATTTCAAATTGGTAGTGAGCCACCCCTTCTTCTATCTTACTTTTTTCTAGACATTGAGCCTATTACATTTGGTGTTGCTATTACTTTATATTCTAAGCTATTTCTCACCGTGGTTTTCCCTTCTTCAATTTTCTACGTAAATCTAGTGTTTTGTTGTGCATGGTGTTTTGATGTGTTGTTATTTCTCTTCTTTAATTTCATGCTAAATCTAATTAAGGGTTTAAGTGCTAATATCTAGATCTGAATGTTAATGAGGGTTTTGATGTTTTAATGTACAACTGATTCACCCCCCTCTCAACTTTTTCCTATGCATATAAAATTATCTTGAGCTAAATCCATGGTAAAAAATAATTTCCTAAGAAAGAAGATGCATAACCTTAGGATGGAGGATAGTAGCTTTGTGAATAATTGTTTGAAAGTTTTTAACATGGTTGCTATATGATTGCACTCTGTTGGGTTGAAGATGGAGAGAAAGGATTGTTGCATGATTTTTTTGTGTTCTTTTTTGTGGACACGAAAAATTGTACTCCTTTGGAGATAGTACAATTTGTGGTCTAATTTAGTCCTATTTTAGACACCTTTGCATCAATCATCCTTAAAAACTATATTTATAGGCCCCTAAGACTCATTATTTTAGATTTTAAGGCCTATTCCATTCACAAATTATACAAATCTTGACAAGCAACATTCAAATCATGCAAATTCTAGAAAACCCACCTCAAAAACCCTTGGTGGGACTAAGTCACCCAGGGTGGTGACTTAGTCCCTTTTGAGGGATTTTTCACTTTTGAGCGGGAAAATCACTGACTTAATTCAAATTCCTGATGGATGTCAACCTGTGAAGTTAAAATAATGAATAATTAGGTATTGATGCCTATAAATATATGTTTTTAGGTCATTTTTCACAACATTAAGTAATTTTTAACAAAAAAATTTAAAAGTCAAGTGTTGAATATCTTCCACAAGAAGATTCATTAGTCTATCTGCAACAAAGTTGAAGCTTTAGGGCAGCAAGTTAGGGTTTTTGCAGGTCTTCAAGCTCACTTTTTGTTCAAGATCTCACATTGCAAAGGGTTGATCATGGATGCCTATGGAGAATCGTGGAGAAATCTAGGTTGAGGAGATGTAACTAGCCATCAAATCAAGCCTAAGGACTTGTTTTCAAAGTGATTCCATCTTCCATTTTCTCTCTATCTTTAGCCTAAGGAAGGTTTGCATGTCATTAAGATTCATTTATAATGTGATTTAGTGTCTCTTAGAATGAGTTTTGCATCTTTCTAATTCCATTTATGCATCTTATTCTTGCATGTTAGGATAGGGTTGCATCTTATTTTCAGACTTCCTAGTCTTAGACATGCTTAGGGTTAGGGTTTTATGCATATCTTATCTCTTTCAAGGTTTAAATACCAACTAGGGGTTTGACCAAGGAAAACCCCCCATTAGAAATCAATTTATACTCTATTTTGTAGGTATTTTCATAGCTTCAGATCTGGGTTTCCATCAGAAAATAGAGTGTAGATTGTGGGCTTCCATTTCCACTTTCGGATTTGCAAAAAATCCAAAGTGGACTGAGTTGCCAATAGTGGTGACTTAGTCCCACTGCACTTACCTGTCCTAAATTTTTTTGCAGATTTGGATACCCATTTGGAAGAAATAGGTTCCTGAGCAGTTTCCCTAATATGGGACTAAGTCGCCCAGCTTGGTGTGAGTGTCCCAGTTGGCTAGAAAATAAGATTTTCCTAAATTTTAGAGGTATCTACAATCTTCATTTCAACCTTCATTGGTTTCTAGGTGCATAGTTTCCATTTAGCATCTTTATCTTATTCTTTATTGCATTTAATCTATCATTCTGCATATCATAATTCATTTTCAAACAACTTACATTTCTTAGGTTTTACATTAATAAATCATTTCTTTTATCAGTTCATTGCATTTAGACATTGAGTTTAGGCATACTTCATTCATTCTTGCATTGATTTTGAGTGTATATGTTGCCCATTTTTTCCCATCTTTCTCCTTTTAGGTGAAAAATCCTAGAAGTGCAAGAAAGTCTTTGGGTGCCAAAATATTTGTTTACATTTTGGTGAACCTAATTTAGAATTTTTTTGCTTTTGATCTCAAGTGCATTTGCATCCTAGGAATAACTTGCATCAACATTGCATTAGGTTTTGTATTCTAGGGTTTTAAAAATTGCATTAGTGAAATTCTCATTTAAGCTTGCATTATTGTATCTCATTTCCTTGCACAATAGTGAAATTATGCATCAACACTTTAGATTTGCATGGTACAGTACAAAAAACATCCACATCCATCAAAAAATTTAGAAAAACTTCAAAAATTCCCTTACTAGGACTAATTTTCCACCCTAGGCGACTTAGTCCCAATACACATTTTACATCAGTATTTTCAAAATTCAGCTTCCATTTTCTTAAGTTACTGTTTGTTCCCATTACTTTTCTATTTCTATTTAGTTGTTTTCTGTTACAGGCAAATCATTAGCATTAGCATCATTCACTTTAATGACAATTATGGATAGCATTAGATTTTTACAATGTTGATTTTTAGCATTAGTTCCTAGTTCATTTAGATCAGATTCATCATAAAATGAGAACAAAAACCTTAAAAAATCTAATGAAACAATAAAAACTATGATTCACTTAAAAAAAACTATATTATCCAAAACTTTTAGTAGTGATGACTTGGATAAGTTAGATGAAGCTCTACAATACTTTCACTAATTTCATCCACTAAGGCTTGTGTTGATAAACCCAAACTAACCAACGATAACTTATCTCCCAAACCTTTTAGTAGTGATGACTTTAAAATGTTAGATGAAGCCCTTGAGGACTTCATCTCACAAAAACCATCCACTAAGGTTTGTTGTGAGCAACCTAAAACAAAAGATGTCAATGTAATTCAACCTCAACTTGTCCTTTACCCACCTTCACACAAAACTCAACCTCCACCTAAACCCAAGTTTACCCTTTACCCACCTAAGCATGATGTTGTTGATCACACACATTACACTAGAAATAACCCACAACCATCGCAACCAACCCCAACCTTTTTAACTTTGCCCAATTCTACACTGCCTAGTGCTCCTCAATTAAGGAAGTATGATCTTTTTGAGAAACTTAAGAGCACTCCCGCCAAGATATCCCTTTGGGAACTTTAGAATTGACCAAACTATCACTCTATGCTCCAAAACACATTGCAACAAATAGTGGTTCCTCTTGGTACAAATGCAAATAATGTGGAAACTCTTATACAAGGAATGAACACAAGTAATGTAGACATTACCTTTCATCAACATGAGCTACCTCCATTAGAATTAAGGAAACAAAATGAGGCCTTTATGATAATTTCTCAATTCAATAGAATAGGCATAAAAAGGACCCTTGTTGACAATGGATTTTCCCTTAATGTGTGTAGTGTAAAGCTCCTAGATTGGTTAGATGTGGATAAATCAAAAATCAAACCTGATTCCTTATCTATTAGAGGATTTGAAAATATCACAAAGCAACCACTCAGTGTAATTACTTTACCTATTACAGTCAGAGTGGATACTTTGCAAACTCCTGTTCATGTCATGCCCTATGATCTTTCATACAATATTCTTTTGGGAAGACCATGGATTCATGAGATGCATGTGGTGCCTTCGACCCTTCATCAATTAATGAAATATGTCTATAACAAGAAATTTTATCAAGTTGAAATAGACCCTGAGCTTGAAAGTTGCTTACAACTTGAAAAAGGAACAACCAGTCCTCTAAACACATTGATTCCAACCTCTCATATAGAACCCCTTGAGACTAGCAAACAAGAAGAACCTATGTCTAAATTTCTAGGCGATGATTGGGGCACATTAGAATTCACACCTTCATTCATGGGTGAATACACACTCACATGAAAAGAGGATGAAAAAAAAGAACAACCCATGATTATGTCCACTCAGAATTTAGAAGAATCTTCCCAAACATCTACCTCATCTACTTTGGATGAAAATACAACATACACAACAAATTTTGATGAGATAGATTATCAACAACCACCAAACCCGAAGGAAATGGAAAGACTTTATGGATGAGGTTATGAGTTTATGAAATAATTGGGATACAATGGTAAAGCATGTGGAAAACATGTGGAAAAAATGAACAAGGCATTCGTGTTCCTATAGAACCTAATACACAAGAGACAAAGATTGGTTTGGGATATTATTTTTATAAGATAACAAAAGAAACTCAACGACCATCGCTCAACATCAACACCATCACATGTAAACCAAAAATCAATCTTACACTAAAACATCCTGAATTCCTTGATATGGATTTACCACCATCATGGGAATATGTTGAAAGTGATGAAGATTTGAAACAACAGTTAGGAGTTTATGATATGACATCCTCTACTCCTCCCATGAAACGGGTTACCTATGCTATAATTAAAACCAAGAAAAATAACATAAGTGAGAAGCCAAATACAGGCATGGAACCATATGATCCCGAATTTCCTAAGTCAAATGCACTCCCCTTAGGGGATACAATTGATATACCAATGGACATAGATGATAAAGAAAATGACATTAATATTGGGAAGTACCTTGATGATGAAGAACAAGAGGATACTACAACCTTGCTTCATGATTTTCCTAAATTTTTTTCTTGGAAATATTTAGATATGCCAGGAATAGATTCGAAGATAGTAACACATAATATTGTTCTTGCTGAAAATGCTAAGCCTGTTCACCAAAAGATACGAAAAATGAACCCTAAGATAGCCTTGCATGTTAAAGTAGAACTTGGAAAACTCCTTGATGCAGGTTTCATTCGACCTATCGATTATTCTCCTTGGATCTCAAACATTGTCGTAGTTGCTAAACTTGATAATCCTATTAGGATATGTACATATTTTCATGACTTGAATAAAGCCTCTTTAACAGATGATTTTCCCCTTTCTAATATTGACATGATAGTGGATTCAATTGTAGGACATGCTTTGTTGTCATTCATAGATGGATTTTATGGTTATAATCAAATATTCATCAACCCAAAAGATCAATATAAGACAACATTTACATCTATTTGGGGAAAATTTTGTTGGGTTATGATGCCTTTTTGATTAAAGAATGCAAGAACAACTTATCAAAGAGCAATGATATTGATATTTCATGATTACATACTTAAAATCTTGTAAGATTATGTTGATGACATCCTCACCAAATCCTTACCAAGACAAGACAATGTGAATGTCCTTCGAATTTTTTTTAAATGGATGTGTAAATACAACATGCACCTATTGTGTCTTTGGAGTAGATAGTAGAAATTTTTTAGGGTTTATCATATCTCACATAGGCATTGAGGTTGACACAAAGAAAATTGATGCTATAATAAACATGCCACCTCCTAGGAACATTTCTCAATTGTGCACGTTACAAGGAAGAATTCAAGCCACCTGTCATTTTGTTGCCTCCTTAGTTGATCACATTACCTTTCACACATCTCCTAAAGAAGGATGTTCATTTTGATTGGAATGAAGATTGTAAACAATATTTTGAGGGTTTGAAGGAATACCTCGCAACTCCACCCATTTTACAGCCCACTATGCCAAACAAACCGTTCATCTTTTACATAGTCACATCTACTCATTCTCTTGCAACATTGTTGGCTCAACAAGAAAAAAATGGAAAAAGAACATCCTGTTTATTACATTAGTCAAACTTTAATTGATTATGAAACACAATACACACCAATTGAAAAACAATGTTTGAATCTTGTATTCGCTACTAGTAAGTTGTGACACTATTTACTAAATGCAATAATACAAGTCATCAAAAAATTTGATCCTCTCAAACATCTTTTTAATAAAACATACTTATCAGGACATCTAGCTAAATGGTTAATGTTGTTAACTAAGTTGACCTTAAGTTTGTTTCACAAAAACTAATCAAAGGCAAAGCCTTAACAAACCACTTGCCTAATGCTCCTTCTCCTCTAGCATTACCTAGCAATGACTCTTTTCCCAATGATAGTGTCTTGACAATAGACGTTCCTACATGGGAATTATATTTTGATGGATCGAAGTGTAGAACAGGCTCTAGTGCTAGAGTGATATTAGTTCCTACCAAAGGAAAGCCCATTCCATTGTATCACTTAAATTTCCTATGTACAAATAACATGGCTGAGTATGAGGCATTAGTTGCTGGATTACATGGTGCTTTAATCATGGGAATCAAAGATATTAAGATATTTGGTGACTCACAATTAGTAATTAAAAAAATAAATGGAACATATCAAGCCAAGCATGAAAAATTATCCAAATACAAGGATCTTATCATGCACTTGTTAAAGAAGTTTCAGACATTCACCATTGATAACATCCCAGGAAAAGATAATCGGCTTGTAGATGCAATGACAAGTGCCGCCTCTCTTATATCCCCTCAAGATCCTTCAAAAACTTTACCATTCACTATTCACCGTATCATGAAACCTTTGATCAATGAAAGAATGGAAGAAGTTTTAATGAAAAATGAGGAAAACTTGAGTGAATGGTATGATACAATATTCAACTATTTGCAAAGTGGTACCTTTCCCGAGCCAACAACCAAAAATATCTGTGCTCATTTATGAAAGCTTGCATCTAAATATATAGTTCTCACCGGTGTGCTATATCAAAGGTCGTTCAATGGTATCTTACTTAGATGCTTAAGAGAATCTGAGATACCTTTAGCACTTCACCAAGCCCATGAAGGTGCTTGTGGTGGACATTTTGGAGGGAAAACATTGGTTCAAAAAATTATCCGTATTGGGTAATACTGGTGCAACATGGAACATGATTGCTTCGATTATGTTTGAAAATGTCACAAATGTCAGGAACATAGCAACTTGCATCATGCTCCTGCTAGTGAAATTCAAACTCAACTTACGATATGGCCCTTTGCGGTTTGGGGATTAGACATTATAGGAAAAATTTCACCCCCTTCTTCCATTGGACATACCTTTATCATCACTGCAACTGATTATTTCACAAAATGGGTAGAGGCCATTCCTCTTCAATCTACAACAACTGAGGTAATATGTTGTTTCATCCTAGAACACATTATTGCTCGCTTTGGCCTCCCTTCCGTATTAGTCTCTGATAATGGTACACCATTTAAGAATAATGATGTGAATAAATTTTTGGAGACCTTTAATATCCAACATCATTTTTTGACACCTTATTATCCACAATCTAATAGTCAAGTTGAATCAACTAATAAAGTCCTTAAACAAATTTTGAAGAAAACTGTTAATGAACATCATAGGGATTGACACACACAATTACACTATGCACTTTGGGCTTATTGCACAAGTGTTCGATCTTCCATAGGGACCACACCTTATAATTTGGTCTATGGTAGTGAAGCAATAATGCCCTTGGAGTTAGAGATTCCAACACTAAGAATTTCTCTTCAAGGACTTGTTGACGATACACACTATAGAAAGAAAAGATTACACCAGCTTGAGATGCTCGATAAACAATGCATTAATTCTCTTGAACACCTTCAAGCTTATTGCAAATGGAAACATCGCCATTACAATCTTAATTTCATCCCTCGATCATTCCACAAAAGTGACTTAGTTCTATCTCCAAATCAACGCAACATCAATGCCAACCCAAATAAAAAATATAAATTTAGTTCTAATTGGTTAGGACCATACATCGTTGACAAATTTTTTGGGTCTAGTGCATACATGTTAACAGAACTAGATGACAAACCCCTTAAGGAACCTATCAATGCCGTGCATTTGTGTTAGTATTATGTCTAATTCCTTTGAATAGTATGAATGATAAAGCAGTGTTGTTCAAGCTATTGGGTCATCCTATATGCTTTCACATTGTTTCGTTCTTGAAAAATCAATCATGCATATGTCTTGAGCACTAAAGTGATTATTTAATTTATTTTTATAATTAATTTAGGTTTCATACTATTCACATTCATCTTGTGTGTTATGATAAGTTAGATCATTAATACATTTAATTTAGCATAACATACTTAATCATCATGTCGTATCTAAAAGAAACTATAATACGTTTTAATTAGATCACATCATCTATGTTAAATCATGAAGATATTAATTAAATAATCTTACAAAGGTTATTAAATTAATCACATTGCTATTTAACATTCAAACACATTACGACAAGTAATAACACATCAAATGCTCATATATATATATCCAAAGTTTTATGTATATGTCATCACCATTTATAAGATCACTAAGGTCTGTGAGTACTTGACCCCTCAGATTCTAGTACTCATGATCCAGTAGTAGGACATTGGGAGATGGTTGTATGTGATCGCGACCATGATCCATTGAATCTGAGTGCAAACTCTAAGCCCTATATCCATCCAAGGGCCACCTAATGCTCCCATGATATCTACTCCCTCTCTACCTATAGTCATGCTACCTTTGCCTCTAGTCTCTCAACCTCTGCTAGCATCCGGGATGACTGTCTTGCAATCTTGGCTTGACAGAGTCATCTCCTCAGACTCTCATATGCTTCTCGTAATCTCACAAATAGCCTAAGTGACTTTGGATCCTGCTCCATAATAGGTGGTGACACATAATTTGAGTCCATCTCATCCTCATCGATGGATGCTGGCACTATCTCTATAGCTGCTTGACAGTAGAACTCCCACCAATCTCTCATCACTCTTGCAAGGTAGAAACAATACACAATCAATACACATCATGATATATATATATATATATATATATATATATATATATATATATATATATAAGAGCATAAAACACTAAAGTACATGCATAAATCAAATATCATCACCTATATCTCTGACAAGCTGAGCAATATCAACATCATCCTATGCAGGAGGCATGGAAGATGTGCTAGCCTCTTCACGAATGTGAGTACTGATTCCTGCTACAACTGTTGCTCGTGATCTCGTCATATGAATGGGAGAGGGCTCTCCCATTTGTGTCAATCCTCAACTACTACCTTATCACTTTCACTCAAGGGTGGCTCCTCCTCCTCATCCTCAACCTCTTCCTCTCCCTCCTGGCCATCATAGTCTGGATCTGCATCCTCATCATACTCATCATCAATGACATCAGTAAATATTTCTGCAACTTTGTATTGTGTCTCCTCGGCCCTATCCTCTTTGTCATCTCCCTCATCTATTAATGGTCCTGCATCTCCTACAGGCTCATCAATCAAATATACATGAGCTGGTCATGATACCGCCCACCACTACTCATAATCCCATGTGGTACTGACATCGTCTGCGTTGGAGACTAGAGGCTGGTCGTGATTTGAGAAGTCAGAGCCGCTCTCAGAAACATCATCTAGAGTGAGCCGCACTATATCACTTGGTCTTTGGGCACTCTACGCTGACCTCATAAAAAAGGATCGTGCCTAGGGTGGCATCTGAATCTATCCAAATTTCTGCATGACTCGATCCTAGTAGATAGGACGTACTACGTAATCATGTCACTCAACCAAAAATCTATCTAACTATAGTCTCCTCAGCTGTCTCATGTGATCTGGCCACTGTAGCATTAGCTGATAAGGTCTCCATAAGATCTCATCCTCCTCTAGTCGGTCAAATATCACTCTCCAAAAATGTAAATCCCCATACTACCATAACTATTGTAGAGGATAGCCGAAGGCCCGGGGATACCCCATTACTGTAGCACATGGGAAGTCGATTGGTCTGGTACATGTAATATGCTCCAAGCACCAAACCTGTAGAAGTGTGCAGTGCAACATGCTGTCTACCTCCCAGAAAACAAATTGACCAAGATCATAATATAAATGTGCCATGATACAACACCCCCAAGTGTATACTGTATGATGCTCCGCCATCTTGCGTATCAAATGACCTATTCCTCCCTCAAGGTGCGCTAGCTGCCCATCAGGGATGAGAACTAGTGCCCTTGTATGTATCATGATCTATCTAACCACTGGCATTCATGAATACAGTAACATCGCTAGGTCTATCCACCCTCTCAATCACTCATCATGCACTGGACCACCTAGACAATACTGCGTATCGACCTTCTGCTCGTAGAAGGTGTAGTATCTCTAGAAGCATACATGCTCTCCCCAAATCAAAACTCAAAGAATGTGGTGTACGTTCTCTAGGGTAATCGTCATCTCACCTATCGGCAGGTGGAATCTGAATGTGTCTGCATCCTAGCGCTCGTAGTGTGCCATCAACATAGCATCATGGTACCTCATGGGGGCATGAGGTACACCCAGTAGATACCCATGGTCTGCAGGTGCTCTGTCTCCTCTGCTAAAAGTGATGGGGCTAAATCTCTTAGAAATCTTAGCTTCCTACCCCCTAGACGTTGCCACGAATGGGTGGGCACCTATCAAAATCACAAAAATATGCTCTAAAAATCATTTAATATCTTTAATTTTTACTTTATTCATCATGCAAGTGTACTAAAGTTCATCTAGTGCACTTTCCCAAAGGCCCTAGACACTTTAGAATCCTTTTGGGACACTTCAAAAAGAAATGGGACACTTTGCGAACTTTTTTCCAAGATCCTAAATTAACCTAGAAATGCATAAAAATATTTAAGTAATAGCATAATCACAAAGCACAGGTAGTGGAATCAACTCACCTCATGGTGACGCTCGCCGTGCACCACTTGGCCCTGTACAACGTCCAATCATGTAGGCTTGTAGTCTCATCTGCTCGAAATATTTCCATTTTCACTCATCACTCTCACGCTACAAGAAGGAAAAATGAAATAGTAAGTGAAAAATTACTTCACTTTTACCTCTTTTAACCCCTTTTAATTATTTTTTACTCTTATGTATAAAATTACGACTTTTCTTATCTTAAGAGTTCATAAAGTACTTTCTATTCAAAACACCCTAACAGGTGCTAGGGTACTCCATTTTTGATGATGTTTGATGTGTTGGAATCATGATTCCATACCTAACATCATCAATTATCTATTGTTATGTGGCATGGTACTTAGATATGTCCTATGATGTGATGTTCCTTATTCGATGTGGCTAGTTTGCTATCTTGGTTCCACCTCTGTAAAACAAGTGTAATCAAGGGGGGATACATCTACCCTAAAATTTTATTTCTAGAAGTTAGATAAAATGATATTTGGACAACTAACGAATTTGTGTTGTAGGATGTGGTTCCTAATTTTGTGGTTTTGCAGATAACTACATTGGGGGCTTCATTCTCTCATCTTTTGAATGAGTATTCTTTATGAAATAAAATGCACTGTTTAGAGTCCTTTTGCTTACATATGCACGTAGAGTCATATGGGCACTAAAGTGGGGGCTAACTGTGGACACAAAAATTGTACTCCTTTGGAGATAGTATAATTTGTGGTCTAATTTAGTCCTATTTTAGACACCCTTGCATCAATCATACTTAAAAACTGCATTTATAGGCCCTTAAGACTCATTATTTTGGACTTTAAGGCCTATTCCACTCACAAATTATACAAACTCTGACAAGCAACATTCAAATCATGCAAATTCTAGAAAACCCACCTCAAAAACCCCTAGTGGGACTAAGTCGCCCAGGGTGGCGACTTAGTCTCTTTTGAGGGATTTT
Source organism: Sequoia sempervirens (assembly GCA_007258455.2). NCBI lineage: Eukaryota > Viridiplantae > Streptophyta > Pinopsida > Cupressales > Cupressaceae > Sequoia > Sequoia sempervirens. Next base: position 147,887,047 of record VDFB02058242.1, read on the forward strand.
TCACTTTTGAGTAGGAAAATCACCAAATTAATTCAAATTCCTGATGGATGTCGGCCTATGAAGTTAAAATAATGAATAATTAGGTATTGATGCCTATAAATATATGTTTTTAGGTCATTTTTCACAACATTAAGTCATTTTTAACAAAAAAATTTAAAAGTCAAGTGTTGATTATCTTCCACAAGAAGATTCATTAGTCTATCTACAACAAAGTTGAAGCTTTAGGGCAGCAAGTTAGGGTTTTTTTAGGTCTTCAAGCTCACTTTTCTTTCAATATCTCACATTGCAAAGGGTTGATCATGGATTCATATGGAGAATCATGGATAAATCTAGGTTGAGGAGATGCAACTAGCCATCAAATCAAGCCTAAGGACTTGTTTTCAAAGTGATTCCATCTTCCATTTTCTCTCTATCTTCAGCCTAAGGAAGATTTGTATGTCATTAAGATTCATTTCTAATGTGATTTAGGGTCTCTTAGAATGAGTCTTTCATCTTTCTAATTCCATTTATGCATCTTATTCTTGCATGTTAGGATAGGGTTGCATCTTATTTTTAGACTTCCTAGTCTTAGACACACTTAGGGCTAGGGTTTTATGCATATCTTATCTCTTTCAAGGTTTAAATACTAGCTAGGGGTTTGACCAAGGAAAAACCCTCATTAGAAATCAATTTATACTCTATTTTGTAGGTATTTTGATAACTTTGGATTTGGGTTTCCGTTAGAAAATAGACTACAGATTGTGGGATTCCATTTCCACTTTTAGATTTGTAGAAAATCCAAAGTGGACTAAGTCATCAACAGTGGTGACTTAGCCCCACTACACTTGTTTGTCAGAAGTTTTTGCAGATCTGGATACCCATTTGGAAGAAACAGGTTCCTGAGTAGTTTCCCTGATCTGGGACTAAGTCGCCTAGCTTGCGTTAGTATCCCAGTTGGCCAAAAAATTAGATTTTCTACAATCTACATTTCAGCCTTCATCGGTTTCTAGGTGCATAGTTTCTGTTTAGCATCTCTATCTTATTCTTTATTGCATTTAATCTATCATTATGCATATCACAATGTGTTTTCAAACAACTTACATTTCTTAGGTTTTACATTAATACATCATTTATTTTATTAGTTCATTGCATTTAGGCATAATTAATTCATTCTTGCATTGATTTTGAGTGTATACATTGCCCAGTTTGGCCCATCTTTCTCCTTTTAGGTGAAAAATACTAGAAGTGCAAGAAAGTCTTTGGGTGCCAAAATCTTTGTTTATATTTTTATACTCATGGGATCACTTGGTGAAAACCATATATAGTAATGCCTCCAAAATAAAAATGGATGAGGTAGTAGTGTCATTTACTTCTAGAAATATGCATATACAAAATTATGAATCAACCAAGAAGGTACTAGCTATTCATGCTGTACATAAAGAAAAAGGAAAGAAAGAGGAAAAGAACAAGACAATTCTAGATTTAAATCCTATGAGAAGATTGACCATTTTAGAAGAGACTAGGAGGAAAATAAAAATAAAAAGATATTATAATGATGAGTGTAAGTAGTCCTTCCAAGAGTAGGGTGATGCATTTTTTATGACCTTGGCTACACATGCATTAGAAGGTGCATGATAGATTGACTCTAGTGCATATTTTTACATGAATTCACATTGGGGTTGGTTTACAAAATATGAATAGTATTATAGTGGGAAGGTGTATGTTGGAGGTGATTATAATTTGAAGATTATTGTCCATAGAAGAGTTCTAATTTGATTCCCTAATGGATGAGTAAAGGGGATCAATGATGTATTACATATTCTTGGTTTGGAATGAAACCTAGTTTTTAAGTAAATTAAATGATTCAGGTGTGCAAGTTATTTTATTGAGTGGAGGGTGTAAGATAGTTACTATGGTTCTTTTTAAGAGTCTTCAAATAAGAACCTTTTTTTTTTAATTCAATTCATCCATAGTTTATTGCAATAGCTCTTCTTGTAGACACATAAAAATGACCTAGGCCTGCAAGCTTCATTTTTCATCTTTTGTCCTAACATAATTATGTCATTTTAATTATGTCTTTGGTCCACATTCAACTATTAATTAAATAATTCATAATTATTTAATTAATTCATCTCTTTTTATTCTTCATGATTATTAAATAAATAAACTTTATTTATTTATTCAATATGTCACTAAGGGTCTATTGTCCTCTTACAATTAAATAAATTTCTTAATTTATTTAATTACCTTTATTCATTTATGTCTTCTCTATTATTAAATAAATGAATTTTATTTATTTATTTAATATGTTACTAATTTTTATAATTAAATAAATTTATTAATTTATTTAATTATCGGTCATAATCCTATAAATTAAATAATTATCTTTAATTATTTAATTGCTAAATTTAACATTTCCCTCATTTTAAATAAATTAAATTATTTAAAATGATATCACATTCTTAACTGTTAGTTCATTTTGGTAAATAATTTGAAAAATATTATTTATTGTCACACAAAATCCTTATTTTGAATTTATTTAATTCAAAAAAAGGTAACCTTCTTCCAAAAATCAAGTAATTCAACAAATTCTTGATTTTCCAAATCTGCTTTTCAGTCCATCTCTTGTCTTCTCAATTTTTCGAATCTCATAAATCAAGCAGTCTTTATCTTCTTTATTTTTTAAAATCTTTACCTTTTTGGCTAATTGTCACATTTATTCTTGACCACTCATTTAATAATTTTTCCCTAACCCTAATTAGGGATTGTCACATTAAATCTCATCCTCTGATTTTAGGCTTTCACCAACTTTCAATCTCATCTGTCTGTCCAAAATTGTATTTTCTATAAAATGCCAATTTTGCTCACAATTTTGATGACGCTTGGACATTTAAATGCTTAGACATTTAGACATATTCATATACTTGCATTTTTATTAGTGATTTTGGCATAATTGTCTTAGGCATTAGATTCATTTCATCATAGACATAGATACTTGATTTCATTTTAGACAATCCAAATCCTTCAAAGCTTGTGTATGACTTAGTCTTTGTTTTTAGATTGCTCGCATATTGAATCTAAAGGCAACACATCAATCAACAAGTTAGAAGGTGCTATGAAGGTAAATCATGGAGGCTTCAACGAGTGACAGGTATACTTGTTTCATTTATTTTAGTTTCCTTTGTTCTTGATAACTTCTTTGGGTTTTATGCTTTATTGATTTGATAATCTAACAATCCAAAAATAACCCTTAGATAAATTGGTGAACCTGTAATTTTGTAGAGAAATTTGTGTTTTCTTGTTTATTTTCATTATTTTGCAGGTTACAGCCAAAAATTCATATGAAATCCCGTCATCTTCTTCTGAGCACATAAAATTGTTTAAAATAATTATCTAGGTTTTGTAGGCCTCGTTCTCATTTTTTCAAAACTTCAAACTGTTTAAAATTTTGTTAATATTTGAGAAAGTTATGGCTGTTTTAGTGATCACAGCTTTTTAGGATTGAGTTGTTAAGACCCGAATTTTCTTTTGTTTATAGCACTTTTTCCTTGCAGGATTTCACAATTTTTTTTTTGGGTTTTGAAGGTCTATGTCTTAGCTTTCCATAGATATCTATGGTTTAAAATTTTGTTTATTTTTGAGAAAGTTATCACTATTTTAGTTTGCTATTTTCATTGGTGTTTTTTTTTGTTCACTAATGTTCTATTTGTAGCATGTGGCTTTGGAGTGGGGCTCCCAAAAATTGCTTCTTTTGGAGCAACAAAAAAAAATTGAGCTCTTAGTTTTTAGTTTTCTTTGATTTCCTTTTCTTAGTTTAGTTTAGTCTCTTCATTGTCTAATTTAGTTATTTACTAAATTTTAAGTTTTAGTTTGGTTTTTAATCTCTTGTCCTAACTTAGTTTTTTTGCAGCTTTCTCATTGGTCCAAGACATTTATGAAACTACTAACTTGGAGTTTTGCAGCTCCTTTAGTCGAAGACTCATTTCTCAAACCACTTGTTTTGCAATTTTGAATTTAGGAACATTTCCTTTGGTGCTCTAAAATGAACTCTGTTTGCAAGTGTTTGAATGTGTTTGAACAAATGGTAGGTGATTATGCTCTCACCTTGTGAAAACTTGGTGATCAAAAAACCAGACCCATTTTATTTGTTATACACCCTTAAGACTTAGTAATCAAAGTATCCTCTCCCCTTGCGCTTTTGGGCGATCCTGGGTGTAAGAGAAATGATTAATGACTCTAGAACTTGGGCCTATTCTGGTGGCAAAAAATACTCACCCCAGGACGACTCAGACTGGTAGCACCCTGAACCTGAGAGATTTCTAGCTAGTATATAAAAGTGGATTATTGGGGAAAGCCCTTGAAGAATCACACGTATGGTTTCGACGAGATGGATCCAAAAGGGGACTCTCGCCACATGGATCATTCCCTATGAATGGAATTCCCTTACTAAACACCTATTATTTTAGAGGCCAACCATTATTCAACCGTTGCTTGGTATAGTGCAGGGTATAGTATCATGCCCGAAGACACTCACTACTGATCCTCTTGAGTAGAGATAGAAATTCTTGGGAAGTGATAACCCAAGAATCCAAATTTGGTGTGCCCATATAAGTGCATGCAAAGAAGGGAGCTTGTGCCACCAAACTTCTAAGCTATCCGCTCTCGAGAAGGAAAGGTGTTTAGCACCAATCCAGGGTATATCGGTGGGCTATATCAAGTATACAAACCCTTGGCCTATTGGCATATTAGGATCGTGCTTGTCTCATGTATGTTTGCATACACCAAAAAATCGTGCTTGCCAAGTGTTTGTTGGTTACTTAAACAAAACAAACAACACCCAAACATTAGGAAACAAATCATCAACATTTCAACAATTCGTGTTTTTCGACCACAAACATAAAAAAATTAACCTTTTAATATTCTGCACTGCATTTGACAAAATGCAATCACTCTGTCATAATGCTTTTGCCAAATTTTACAATGCATTTGATCTGTTAAACTGCATTTGATCTCAAAAACACCACAATTTCTTGCGTCGTGACGCATATGAGTCTCACAAAATTGCATTTGTCAAATCCTGTCGCATTCGTTAGTTCTAGAGCCGTATTCACTTAAACTGAAACACATTTGAAATATTGTGATGTATCTGAGGTCTCAAATGACGTATTTGCCTAACAGAAATAAAATCTTCATACCAAGTCCAAACTAAGTCTAAACTCTGTCAATCTCTTTTCAGACATTGTTTCCAAGAGGATTCCATCACAAACCAACCTTGAAATTGCTCGATTTTTTTTTTTAATTTTTTTTTATCATTTGACCATTAGTTCATATTCTTGACCATAGGCTTAATCTTTCAAATGTTAGTTGCATACATTAGGCATTAGCTTGACCCTAGGTTTTCATCCTTGCATACTTTGGATTAGGTTAATCTCAGCACAACTTGCAACATCATTGTTTTCAAAACTAGGTTATCTTGGACTTAATCATCCTCTCTTTTTATCGGCCATTGCCCCTTTTGTGAGAGATTCCAACTCAATAGTCTAGTTAGGAAAACTCACTAGTCATCTTGACCTTGTCATTTTGTCATTTTCAACAAGTCCTTTAGTAACCAAAATTGAAAACAAAGATTGAACTTAGAAGTTTTTAGCTATCCTTTTCTCCAAATTGCATTCTAGTTTATACCTTGCATACTTTATTCCCAAAAATACAAAAATATTATTCATCCTAGTCGTCATTTTGAACATAGACCTTGCATTTATCATATTAAGTCCTTAGTCAACATTATCATCTTAGTCCTCATTCAACATTTTAGCTTTGAAAACCTCATCATCTTACATCAATCATTTCCTTAGACAAATGTCATCATGACCTAGTCATCCTAGTTGGCATTTTCTTTAGAAAACATAGTCTTGCATTGTCATCCTTTATCGAAAAAAAAAACATACGCTAGCATCATCCTTGCATTTAGTTGTCATTCTCGTCATTTTAATTTGAGCAATCTCATTTTATGGTGGAAACTAGACTCCAAAGACAGAAATGACAAATGGCAAATTTTGGACAAAACTCCACTTCCAATGTTAACAATCACACGTATGACCCAAATTGGACATTTGACGACCCATTTGGCAACACGAATAATCAACCTCTCCCAACCATACCATCCTCATCAAAAAGTCCCTTTGAACCATTTTTACGTAAGGATGAATACAAACAAATACTTGAGGAAAACCTAGAGGTAGCAGCACAAGATCCAGAGGCATCCCAATTCGTGGAAAAAATGGTCCTATATGATAGAGACAAATATTTGGCCATACTCTTAAGTCAAGGAGCTAAGTTACCCCATGGATTCAACATTAACATGTTGAGATCAACATCTCCTAACCCTAATGTCAACAACACGCATAACATGTCAAATAGTGGTCAACCTCCAAACACTACGAGAAATACCCTTTTTGACGCTACCTCGCAAAATGTCATGACCATGAGTGCTACCTCCAACATTCCAAACAACTCCAATTCAATAAACACTACATCCATTGGAGGATCACAATCCGTCACAGTGCCCACAATATCCACAACTCCGTCACAATTGACTGGACCACCTTTGGATCCTCAGCAGTATGGGAAAGTTATTCCAATCCTCTCTTTACCACTATGGTAAATGCCATAGGGGCATCATCAAGCCATACAAATCCTCCATTGACAACTACATCTAGTACCATGAGTACACCTTCATCATATCCTCTCATTGGTATCTCACAAAATCCTTTGGGTGAATTTAAATGACGTATCTTTATTCAAGGACAACAACAAAATGTTAACACGTCAACACAGTCCAATACCATCAAATCCCAAGGACAAAATACAACCATTCCCCTTGTCCAAACCCAACAATTTGGACAAGGTAGTCAACACACACAACCTATGGCATCATTCACACATCAAAATGTTCATGGTCACCATATTCCCCAAATATCGACCCAAATGGCTGGGGGACACATCCCAACATACTCATCCCATATTCATACTCACCAACATACCCCCAATCCAAACTTTCAATACCAACAACACACAAATCTGAACACATCATACATGCCACAACAACATATACCTCAACAACATGCCAACATCTACTCACAAAAAATGGGGACCTATGGCATACCAATCAATCCTATGTATGGGACCACAGATGACCCTATAATCGATGCCTTACAAGAAAAAATGATGGGTCTAGAGAAGACCATAGAAAACATACAAATATTCGACAAGAAATCAAAAGTGTCATATGATCTATCTATATGTCCCTTCGACATGAACTTATACATGCCACCATTTCCTCTAGGATATGTGTCACCTAATTTTACCAAATACAGAGGAAAGACAAACCCCATCGAACATGTCCGCGAATTTGCAACCAGCTGTATGGACATCGCCTATGAACAAACATACTTGATGAGATTTTTTTCTAAAAGTCTTGTAGGTCCTGCCCTTGAATGGTTCTCCACTCAAAAGGATATCCAAACATGGGATGAGCTTAAACAAAAATTCATAAAAAATTATGCGTACAACATTGACATGGACACCTCTATTACTAGCTTATGCAATCTCACGCAAGAGGATGCTGATGAAACATTCATCCCATTCTTTCAAAAATGGAGAAGTCTAGCTAGTCGGTGTCACATCGACATACCCGAAAAGGAAAAGGTGGACATGTTCATTCAAACACTTCTAGGACCCTTAAAATATGCATTACAAGTACATTGTTGCACAACCTTCATGGACCTAGTCAAAAAAAGTGTCCAAATTGAGAAAGCCCTTATCGCAAAGGGAGAGCTAAGATACGGTCCTAAAAACACAAATGCAAATCCTCCCATTGACAAAAATAAGTATTGGGTCAAAAATAAACATGTTACCAATGATAGTGTTGTGGACGCCAAGGCTGCAAACACTATGGGTCCTATACTGGCTCTAAAAGGGGTTCAACCACAAAAAAAATCAATGATGATATCGACACTCCCTACCAATGTCCTCCCAAACAACCAAAGTAGCCAAAATAATCAAGGACAATATTGTCAGAAGAGAAAATTCCCCAGGGGTCGTACATACACTCCTTTGGGTGAGCCCATTGAAGAAGTCCTCAAGAAATGCCTTCAGAATGGTGTCATCACACTTCAAGAACCAAAACCATATGACCCAGGATAATTCAAACTAGCATGGTGGGACAATAATGCATTTTGTGATTATCATTGGGAAAAAGGACATAAAACTTGTACCTGTCGACAACTGAAAAATATGGTACAAGACCTTATCGAGAATCGTATCATTGAGGTAGGTGGACAACAATTTTCCTCTAATTCAGATCATACCATTCATAAGAACCCACTGCAAGACCATGGTTCTAATAATGCTTCCACGTCAGGTCCAAAGATAAACAATAATCAAGCCAATTTCGCCTGAGCCAAGTATGACTATTCTAGCGGAACCACTATAAACAATATCTGAACTGATAATGAATGTGTCAATATCATCATAGTCAAGAGAGCACCCCAATGTAATGCTACTACTCAAAGTGGCAAGGTCACCATAGCTGGTCTACCTCCCGTTAGGAAACCTAAGCTTACCATACCCAGTCCATCTCCTAGAAAATCACAACCCACCTCAGCCACAAAGCAATGGCAACCCAAGAATCATTTTAACCTTATCGACTAGCTTGGAAAAACTCCCGTGAAAATTTCTATACTCGAGCTACTTCACATCTCTCCCATGCATAAGGCTATATTGGATAAAGCCTTGCAAGAGTCATTAGTCCCTACGGATATTGATGTCAACCAATTTGAGACAATGGTGGGATACCTCACTACACCTCACCATGTCACCTTTTCTGATCAAGACTACTCTTCACCCAAGACTAACCATAACGGTGCATTACACATTGAAAATTTCATCTATAAGCACAAGGGCAGAAGAGTTTTAGTAGATGGGAGAACAGGATTGAACATATGCTCCTTGAAACTGGTTATGGCTCTAGGATTTTCTGATGCATGTGTGGACCCTACAAAGAGTATAGTCATAAAAGCATATGATGACGAAGAACGCTCTTCATGAGGCGTTATTTCTCTTCCTATTAGCATAGGAACAGTCATTGTGGATACAACTTGCCATGTCCTGGATCTAGAATTACCTTACAACATCTTGCTTGGCCACCCATGGATTCATGCCTTAAAATCCGTTCCATCCACATATCACCAATGCTTAAAATTTCCATTCGACGGCGCATAAATCACTATATATGGAGACCTCGATCCTTTTCAATATTGTACCAACCTAAGGGGTATTTCTGCAAACTGAGTGCTTATCAAATGAGAAGCTTCTGGCCCCTCTTCTTCTAAATACATTGACCCATCCACACTCGCATCATCTTCCACGTCCACTCCGTCCACATCTTCCACTACACCACCATCTTCCACACTTCCCAAGGATGAGCCCAATGTCAAGATCCAGGACCTAGGCCATGGAGAATTCAAACTACATACGACATATAGCATCACAAAAATACCCAAGTCTCTGAAGGTCTATGATCGACCATGTTTTAGAATGGAACCCAAAGAAAATTTCAAAGTTCCACCAAAAACGGTTTTCATAAAATGGGGAGACATGAGTAATGAGGACCTGGCCGATATTACAGGATGGCTCTATAAAGATATGGCCGAACTATCCCTATTACTAGTTAAGAAATATGGCAAGGGCTATGACATGATGAAGGCTAAAGGCTACGATGGAACTAGTGGCCTAGGTAGAAATAAAACTGGATGAAGAGAGCCCATAGAATCTTTCAAAATACCAAAGTATCTTGGATTAGGGTATGGATTGCCTGACAATGATGACCGACGTACCACTGGGCTTTCGAGTGAGCACGTGCATGCTTTAGAAAGTGTCAAGACCACTAAGGAAACCTTCACCAAAATTGACTCCCAAGAGTGGGAATTTGGCTCTCAAAGATCCTTAAGTGACTGTTGCCTCGATGATTTGTTTGTCGAAATGGGGGAGCTTACCTTTGAATTTTTTTTTGGCAAACATTTAAAATTGATTGGGCACCAAATAGTCATAGTTCCATTTCCCTTCATCATGACATACAAGACCCACCACCTGAATTGCTAGATAACGCAGACAACAATGACTGTCAATCATTCACCTCTTACTTTGACAATGAATATGAAACAAGTCAAGGGGAATATTGGATAGAGTCTGATGTGGAATTGGATAATGATAATTTCATCTACAATATCTCTAAATCCGTCTGCATGCTTTCCACATCCTCCCCTCAATTCACCAACGCTGATGATGGCATTTACTTAGTCTATCCACAATTAATCGATTGGGACCAACAAGGCTCGCCGGTCTTGGACACCTTTTAGAATAATGAGGCTATTAAATAATTTATGGGATTACGTGAGGGCATACCCAGTGGTGATCACAAGGCATGATTCGCCATTGACCTAGATTGTGCAACCTACTTCGACAAAACTGCTCTGTCCTCCATTCACAAAATTAAAAATAAAAATAAAATAAAAAATGAAATGTATTTAGGTGAAAACCAAAAGGCACCTTTTGACGAGAAAAAAGTAAAAATAAAGGACGTATCTGCGGGTGAAAACCTCTCTGAGGCGCCCAAAGATGGAGGACTAGAATTTCTTCTCGTAACTCAAGAGAAATCAGCTATACTTATAGAAGACACCATGGAAGACAACATATCAACAATAGAAGATCCCAAAATGGTCCTCTTTGCAGCGTCCTTGACTGAGGAAGAGAAACTGGAATTTCAAAAATTCTTTGCTGACCCTAAAATCAATTTTGCATGGTCCTATGTGAACATGCCAGGATTAGACCCAAAACTGGTTCTGCACCATCTGCCACTATTGCCTAATGCCAAACCAATTAAACAAAAGTACAAAAAATGCATCCTTAGGTCACTCTATTGGTCAAGGCTGAGTTGAAGAAACTTCTAGATGCTGGGTTCATACGGTCTATTGATTATGCTAAATGGATATCTAACCTGGTGCCAGTAACAAAGCCAAATGGGATGATCCGCATTTGCACAAATTTTAGAGACCTAAATAAGGCATGCCCAAAAGATGACTTTCCTTTACCGAATATGGATATCATAGTTGACCTCACAACATGATATGAGCTGCTGTCCCTCATAGACGGTTTGTTCGGCTATAATCAGATTCGTATTGCCCCCGAAGACCAGCATAAAACAACATTCACTTGCCCTTGGGGTACATATTGTTGGAATGTCATGCCATTTGGTCTTAAAAATGCAGGCGCCACATATCAGAGGGCTATGACCACAATCTTTCATGACATGATGCATAAAATAATGGAATATTACGTAGATGACCTTTTGGATAGATCAATAACAAGAAAGGATCATTTGAAGGTGTTAGACATAATTTTCAAGAGAGTAGAAGAATACAAAGTCTGACTAAATCCTAAGAAATGTGTCTTCGGTGTAACATTAGGAAAACTCTTGGGATACATAATTTCTCGAAGAGGCATTGAGGTCAATCCAATAAAAGTAAAAGTCATCATAGACATGCCTCTACCTAGAGGAATTAGTGAACTCAGAACCCTACAAGGTAAAATGCAATCTATCTGGTGATTTATAGCACAATTGGCTGAAAAATGCCAACCATTCCAATATCTTCTACGCAAAGGTATTCCCTTTGTGTGGATAGATAAATGCCAAGAAGCCTTTTAGCAAATAAAAGATTAATTATTGTCGCCACCAGTCCTTATGCCTCCCATTCAAGGAAAGCCTTTGATATTATACATCTCTGCCACTACTTCAGCACTGGGGGTATTACTAGCATAGAACGACCAAGAAGAAAAAGAAAGAGCTATATATTACATGAGTCGGACATTGGTCGGGTATGAATTGAACTACACATCAATTGAATGGGCTTGTCTAGCTGTGGTCTTTGCAACACAAAAGCTAAGACAGTATATGTTAAGCCATCAGACACAACTAGTAGCAAAGATCAACCCCCTCAAATATTTGTTAAGTCAGACAGCATTAATAGGACCTTTGGCAAAATGGGTCATGATTCTGAGCGAATATGATATTCAATATGTAGAAAGAAAAGGAAATAAAAGGACAAGTCATAGCAGACCAGCTGGCAAACGCACCTTTACAAAGTGATCACTCGTTAGTGGCAGATTTTCCAAATGAGTCGATATTCCATATGAAACCTAAGTCACCTTGGAGAATCTACTTTGACGGATCACACAAATCATGGCTCGAGGGCAGGAAACTTGTTCATCACCCCTGAAGGAGACTCCATTCCTAAGTCTTTCCACATAACTTTCCCATGCAAAAATAATGTGGCGGAATATGAGGCACTGGTTACAGGACTTAAAATGGCAATAAAATGGAAAATCAAAATAGTGCATGTCTATGGGGATTCTCAGCTGGTCATCAACCAGGTTAATGATGACTATGAGACAAAAGATGAGAAATTGATGCTCTACAAGCGAATGGTTACCAGTTTTCAAACGTACTTTCATACGGTGACTTTTGAACAAGTTCTGAGAGCAAAAAACAAAGCAGCAGATGCCATGGCTACAATAGGCTCTCTCATCGACATTCCAAGCAATATGCCTCAGCTAAAATTCCTAATAGAATAATTGTTGGTCCCAGCCTATGACATTCCAGAGACAGAGATGGTCTGCGAACTTGTTGGTCCCGATTCTCCCTGGTACCAAAATATTCACGACTACCTTAAGTCCCAAACCCTTCCACCTAATTTGTCCAATAACTAGAGGAAGTCCTTTATCTGAAAAGCCACAAGATATGCCATCATCAGTGACACCCTTTACCACCGTAGCTTTGACGACACCCTCCTTAGATGTCTCGACACCAATGAAGCACATACAACCTTATGCAAAGTACATGAGGGTATATGCGGGTCTCATTCGAGTGGTCCTACTCTGGCCAAGAAGATAATGAGACTTGGGTACTACTAGCTGACCATTGAAAAAGATGCAGTCAAATATGTTAGGACTTGTCGCCAAAGCCAGATCCACAGTGATTTGATCCACGCTCTAGCGTAAGAACTTTGGACAATCACTTCTCCTTGGCCCTTTGCACAATGGGGAATTGACCTCATGGGTAAGATCCATCCAACCTTGTCAAATGGCCACAAATTCATCATCACCGCCACTAAGTATTTCACGAAGTGGATTGAAGCCATCCCTCTCACATACATAATTGAAAAACAAATATCCAAATTCATTCTTAACTACATCATTTTCCGGTATGGCCTTCCACAATCCATCATCACTGACAACAGACATTTGTGAGTTATGTGAACAATTTCACATCCAACACCATTTTTCATCTCTGTATTACCCACAAGGAAATGGTCAAGCTAAGGCATCAAATAAAACCATTGTTAAAATCTTGAAAAAGACTGTCAATGACGCTAGCCATGACTGGCATATTCAAATCAACCCTGCTTTGTGGGCTTACCATACCAGCATTCATACACCCATAGGAGCCACTCCATTTTCCCTGGTTTTTGGAGCTGAGGCCATCTTTCCCATCGTGGTTGAAATTCCTTCCTTACGAGTCTCCCTAAAGGGTTTAACTGATGATGAGTATAGATAGTTGCGCCTGCACGAGCTGGAGATGTTAGAGGAAATAAGGAAAAATTCCCTGAACCATCTACAAGCGTATCGCAACTATCTTTTTCGTAGTTACAATGAGAAATTCATGGTCAAGAAGTTGGACATTGGTGACTTAGTCCTCATGCAAAACCCTAAGAACTAGGCTGGTAGAGAAAAGTTGAGCAAGTTTGAACCAAACTGGTTGGGTCCTTACATGATCATATCTTCTTTTGGTTTTGGAGTGTATAAAATAGCTACTCCAGATGGTGAACAACTGATAGAGCCTATCGATAGTCTACATCTCCAAAATTTCTATGCATAGCATCAGAAGATCGAGCTGAAAACCTTAAAATACAAAAAAATTGAAAAATGGTAAAAAATTGTTGCCCTGATGAAAACCTGGCAAACAGGTGTCTTGGCGGCACCAGAAAAAAAGAAAAATGACAAAAATAGTAAAGAAAAATAATTCATCCAATAGTGAAAACCTGGAAAATATGCACTTTGAATAAGTACCATGGTGAAAACATGACAAGCAGGCACCATGCGTAGTCAATCATTGCTCGACCATCTACTATTACTTCATCTACCAAGGCCTAGAATGGAACACATTTCCCATCTCTATCATGACAATCACCATGACATCATACCCTTCCTCTCATGGTTGAGAAACTGTTGACATCAAGTCCTCTATACTGTCCATCTGGTATTGCATGCATATCTCTTCTTCATGTCCTTTAAAATTGGCTAAGTCTTGGACCTGACTAGGGGAAAATTTTGATCATGTGACTGCAGTGGATATCGTACATGGCATGAAAATTCTATAAAGTCCTGAAAAAAGACAAAAACATTAGAAAATGTCATAAAAAAAAAGACAAAAAAATCATAGAATGTCCTGAAGAAAGACCAAAAACATTGTAAAATGTCCTAAAAAAAGACCTAAAAATTGAAAAACATCCTAAAGAAACCACAAAAAACGTTAAACTATCTCAAGAGCTCAAAAATGAAGTCATTTCCCATTGAAAGTCTGTCATGACAATCCATCAATCTTTGTCATTTGTCCGAACTACGCTGTCTTTGCATATTTGCTACGTAGGAAAGGCCTTCAGTCGATGAGTCCCCAAGATATTTAGGTCAGTCCTTTTAGGTTGTCAAAATAAAATCATGACTTAATCTTTGGTCATCAAGACAAAGTCATTGGTTGTGTCAAACTACGAGGTCTCTGAGTGTATGACGTAGGCAAGGCCATCTATCGATGAGCCCCCGAGGCCGCACTAGGTCAGTCCATTAGGGTTCATGACATCACATTAGTGCACATGTAAAAAAAAAGTCTTCAAGTCAAACAAGTCATCTCAAAATAAGCCGATTACTGCAACCAAATTTTGGCAACCATTTATTCAAGGTGACAATTACATCAGCATGTCAATATTGGTATATATTCAACACAAGTCAATTAAGTCAACTTCAATCAAATTTGGTCAAAACAAGTTACATTATCATAACCAGTCAAACTATCAACTCTTGGTTATCTTTTAGATGCATCCTTCTGAAGAATAGCCTCTGTATTTTATGCCTTAGGATGTGTCCTTCCTAGGCATCGTCACAGTCATATGACATTTTGAGAAATCCTCTTGACATTCAAGGATCTCTCCTCTCGACATCAGTATCCTTTAGAAGTGTCCTAAAGAATAACTTTGTCATTTATGCCTTAGGATGCATCCTTCCTAGGCATTGTCATTGTCATCTGGAATTTTGAGGGATCCTCTTGACATTTAAGGATCAATCCTCTCGATAGCGACATCATTCAGCATGTGTCCTTCCTAAATTTTACAATCTTCAACATTTGTCATCTCGGCATCATCAATTTTGGTACCTTTTGGCACTCGACATCATCAAACTTGGTGTCTTGACATCGATATTCAAACACACTTGGCAATTTTTTTTTCTTGGCATTTTGTTTTTTGATCTTTCATCCTGCTACTAGTTTTTCGATGATGTCCTGGCAATAGGATTTAGAGAAGCAACGACGTATCATGATGATTGTCTTGTCTTGTCCATTTGGATTCTCATGTTACTAGTTTTTTAGCAAGGTCTTGACAACGGGAATATAAAAAGCAACAATGTATCATGATTTTCTTGTCTTTTTATTTTTCATCATGTTACTAGTTTTTCAGCGTGGTCCTGGCAACAGGATTTAGAAAAGCAGTGATGTATCATGATTGTCTTATCTTGTCTTTGAATTTTTCATCATGTTGCTAGTTTTTCAATGAGGTCTTGACAACGGGATTTAGAAAAGCAACGACGTATCATGATTGTCTTATCTTGTCTTTGGCTTTTTCATCATGTTACTAGTTTTTTGACAATGTCCTGGCAACATGATTTAGAAAAGCAATGTCTCATGATGATTGTCTTACTTTGTCTTTTTTTGGACTGTCATATTACTAGTTTCTCCATGATGTCCTAACAATAGAATTTAGAGAAGCAACGACGTATCATGATGGTTGGTTTTATTTTTCATCATGCTACTAGTTTGTCAACGATGTCCTGCCAACAGGATTTAGAGAAATGATGTATCATGATGATTGGCTTGTTTTGTCTTTTTCAGGCAGTAATGTTGCTAGTTCCTCAAGGATGTCTTGGCAACATGATTTAGAGGAGCAATGATGTTTCATGACTTGTCTTTATTGTCTTTATTTGTCTTTCTATGCTTGTGGTTGGTTAAGACAAAAATATTAGGGCAATTGTGCTCTTAGTATGAATCATGATCATCTTTTTCTGTGACTTTTTATCTTACGTGATGGTACGACCTTGCACACCTTGATCTATGTCATATCATGGTGTTTGTTGGCTATTACAATAATCTGCCCAATGATGATTAAGAGCAATAAATATTAAAGTCCTATGGTAATGTTTTGAAGGATTTGGTCTAGGAACTAACATGCATCTCATTTTGTCTTGTCATCTTCTCTTGCTCATCTCATATAGGCATTGCATCCATATCATCATCCATATTTTTTACACTAACATTTCTTTGTCTCTTCACATTCTAGTCTTCTCATCAATTTCGAGAGCACACTCGTGTTCTTGGAACCCGTTTGTCCTCTTGAGGGGGCATACTGCTACTCTCCTCGTTGTTCTTCCTCATATTATTTTGCACTGGGGCATATTTTTGACTTATTTTCTTTGTCACAATGTGACATGCTACATTATGACAGAGAGGGGAAAAATGTAGACACATAAAAATGACCTAGGTCTGCAAGCTTCATTTTTCATCTTTCGTCCTAACATAATTATGTCATTTTAATTATGTCTTTGGTCCACATTCGACTATTAATTAAAAATTCATAATTATTTAATTAATTCATGTCTTTTTATTCTTCATGATTATTAAATAAATAAACTTTATTTATTTATTCAATACGTCACTAAGGGTCTATTGTCCTCTTACAATTAAATAAATTTCTTAATTTATTTAATTACCTTTATTCATTTATGTCTTCTCTATTATTAAATAAATGAATTTTATTTATTTACTTAATATGTTACTAATTTTCATAATTAAATAAATTTATTAATTTATTTAATTATCAGTCATAATCCTCTAAATTAAATAATTATCTTTAATTATTTAATTACTAAATTTAACATTTCCCTCATTTTAAATAAATTAAATTATTTAAAATGATATCACATTCTTAACTGTCAGTTCATTTTGGTAAATAATTTAAATTTTTTTATTTATTGTCACACAAAATCCTTATTTTGAATTTATTTAATTCAAAAAAAAGTAACCTTCTTCCAAAAATCAAGTAATTCAACAAATTCTTGATTTTCCAAATCCGCTTTTCAGTCCAACTCTTATCTTCTCGATTTTTCGAATCTCATAAATTAAGCAGTCTTTATCTTCTTGATTTTTGAAAATCTTTACCTTTTTGGCTAATTGTCACATTTATTCTTGACCACCGATTTGATTTTATCAAATGACATCTTGACCACTCATTTAATAATTTTTCCCTAACCCTAATTAGGGATTGTCACATTAAATCTCGTCCTCTGATTTTAGGCTTTCACCAACTTTCAATCTCGTCCGTCCATCCAAAATTGAATTTTCTATAAAATACCAATTTTTCTCACAATTTCGATGACGCTTGGACATTTAAATGCTTAGACATTTAGACATATTCATATACTTGCATTTTTATTAGTGATTTTGGCATAATTGTCTTAGACATTAGATTCATTTCGTCGTAGACATAGATACTTGATTTCATTTTAGACAATCCAAATCCTTCAAAGCTTGTGTATGACTTAGTCTTTGTTTTCAGATTGCTCGCACATTGAATATGAGGGCAACACATCAATTAAAAAGTTAGAAGGTGCTATGAAGGTAAATCATGGAGGCTTCAACGAGTGACAGGTATACTTGTTTCATTTATTTTAGTTTCCTTTGTTCTTGATAGCTTCTTTGGGTTTTATGATTTATTGATTTGATAATCTAACAATCCAAAAATAACCCTTAGATACGTTGGTGAACTTGTAATTTTGTAGAGAAATTTGTGTTTTCTTGTTTATTTTCGTTGTTTTGTAGGTTACAGCCAAGAATTCATATGAAATCCTGTCATATTATTTTGAGTACAGAAAAATAGGAATATAAAATAATTTAAAATTATTATCTAGGTTTTGTAGGCCTCGTTCTTAGCTTTCTAGAACTTCAAATGGTTTAAAATTTTGTTAAGATTTGAGAAAGTTATGGCTATTTTAGTGATCACAACTTTTTAGGATTGAGTTGTTAAGACCTGAATTTTCTTTTGTTTATAGCGCTTTTTTCTTGCAAGATTTTGCAAAAAACTTTCTGGGTTTTGAAGGTCTATGTCTTAGCTTTCCATAGATATCTACGGTTTAAAATTTACTTTGTTTTTGAGAAAGTTATCACTATTTTAGTTTGCTGTTTTCATTGGTGTTTTTTTTTTCACTAATCTTCTATTTGTAGTGTGTGGCTTTGGAGTGGGGCTCCCAAAAACTGATTCTTTTGGAGCAACAAAAAAAAAATCGAGTTCTTAGTTTTTTAGTTTTCTTTGATTTCCTTTTCTTAGTTTAGTTTAGTCTCTTCATTGTCTAATTTAGTTATTTACTAACTTTTATGTTTTAGTTTGGTTTTTAATCTCTTGTCCTAACTTAGTTTTTTTGTAGCTTTCTCGTTGGTCCAAGACATTTATGAAACTACTAACTTGGGGTTTTGCATCTCTGTTAATCGAAGACTCATTTCTCAAACCACTTGTTTGCAATTTTTAATTTAGGAACATTTCCTTTGGTGCTCTAAAATGAACTCTTTTTGCAAGTGTTTAATTGTGTTTGAACAAATGGTAGGTGATTATGCTCTCACCTTGTGAAAACTTGGCGATCAGAAAACCATACCCATTTTATCAGTTATACACTCTTAAGACTTAGTAATTGAAGTATCCTCTCCCCTTGCACTTTTGGGCGATCCTGGGTGTAAGAGAAATGATTACTGACTCTAGAACTTGAGCCTATTCTGGTGGGAAAAAGTACTTGCCCAGGATGACTCAGACCGGTAGCACCCTGAACCCGAGGGAATTCCAACTGGTATATAAAAGTGGATTCTTGGGGAAAGCCCAAGAATCACGCGTATGGTTCCAACGAGATGGATCCGAAAGGGACTCTCACCTCATGGATCATGCCCTACGAATGGAATGCCCTTACTAAACACCTATTGTTTTAGAGGCCAACCATTTTTCAGCCGTTGCTTGGTATAGTGTAGGGTACAGTATCATGCCCGAAGACACTCACTACTGATCCTCTTAAGTAGAGATAGCAATTCTTGGGAAGTGATGACCTAAGAATCCAAATTTGGTGTGCCCGTATAAGTGCGTGCAAAGAAGGGAGCCTATGCCACTAAACTCCTAAGCTATCCGTTGTCGAGAAGGAAAGGTGTTTAACACCAATCTGGGGTATATCAGTGGGCTATATCAAGTATACAAACCCTTGGCCCATTGGCCTATTAGGATCTTGCTTGTTTCATGTGCGTTTGCATACACCAAAACATCGTGCTTGCCAAGTGTTTGTTGGTTACTTAAACAAAACAAACAACACCCAAACATCAGGAAACAAATCAACATTTCAACAATTCGGGTTTTCGATCACAAACATAAAAAATTTGACCTTTTAATATTCTGCACTGCATTTGACAAAACACAATCGCTCTATCTCAACACGTTTGCCAAATTTTACAACGCATTTGATCTGTTAAATCATAGTTGATCTCAAAAACACCGTAATTGCTTGTGTTGTGACGCATATGAGTCTCACAGAACCGCATTTGTCAAATCCTATCACATTTGTCAGTTCTAGAGCCACATTCGCTTAAACTGAAACACATTTGAAATATTGTGATGCATTTGAGGTCTCAAACGATGCATTTTCTTGGTAGAAATAAAATCTTCATACCAAGTCCAAACTGAGTCTAAACTCTATCAATCTCTTGTCAGACACTGTTTCCAAGAGGATTCCATCACAAACCAACTTTGAAATTGCTCAATTTTTTTTTTTTTAATCATTTGATCATTAGTTCATAGTCTTGACCATAGGCTTAATCTTTCAAATGTCAGTTGCATACATTAGGCATTAGCTTGACCCTAGGTTTTCATCTTTGCATACTTTGGATTAGGTTAACCTCAGCACAACTTGCAACATCATCGTTTTCAAAACTAGGTTATCTTGGACTTAATCATCCTCTGTTTTTATCGGCCATTACCCCTTTTGTGAGAGTTTCCAACTCAATAGTCTAGTTATAGAATCTTCACCTTCACCATTGGAACCAATAAAGAAGAAGAGTATTGCATCCACTTGTAATGGTCATAATTTTTGGGTAGCTAATGGTGTGAATAATTTGGAGACTGATATTCCCATAGAGAAAAAAATGTTATGACATCAGAGTATGGGTCAAATTAGTGAAAAGGGTCTAAGGACCTTTAAAAATAAAATCCTTGTTAATGGGCTAAATGATTGTAACCTTTACTTTGATTTTTATGAACATTGTGTTTATGGAAAAAAGACATGTTCAATTTTAAATTATAGTTTTCATAAATATTTTAGGGTATTGGAATTGATACATTTTGATATCTTTGGTCTTGTTAATCTCCCTTCAATTTCAAAAATTCATTCATTAGTGATTATAGTAGAAAGATATGGGTATATTTCCGTAGGAGTAAATTTTAAATCCTCAGTTAGTTTAAATTTTTCAAGATCTCATAGAGAATCAAACTTGTAAAAATATTATATTTTGAGGCTTGATAAAAGAGGTGATTTTTTTGTTCAATTTTTTTGATAGGCTCTACAAGAATTATGGAATAGAAATAAATATGATAACTCTGTACACCCTTTAGTAGAATGGAGTTGCAAAATGAATGAATAGGATGTTGATGGAAAGGGATAAAGTAAGCTTAGTGGGGTTGAATTGGAATAAAAATTTTAGATAAAAGATTTTTTTATGACTTATTTCCTAGTAAACATGTTTCCTACATCAATTATTATTGATAAGACACCTATGGAGGCGTGGTCAAGTAAACATATTTTATTGAGATATCTCAAAGTGTCTAGTTGCAATAAATATGCTCATGTGCCTAGGAAGAATTGGATTTTTTTTATAAAATATATCTTCATTAGTTATGGTATTGGTGTGAAAGTGTAAAAGTTTTGGGATCCTATGGCCAAGAGATTTATGCATAGTCGAAGTGTTATATTTGGAGAAATGAAACCTTCTTCCACTATTTTGTAGCTAGAAAAGGATGAAAATAAATATTTCATAAAAATACTCCCAAAGACCAAGAAATTTGAAATAGAAGCCCATGAAGGAATTAATGAGGAAGAGAGCTTAGCTAGTTCAAAGAGTTTTGAAGAAGAAATAGAATCTCCACCTTATTCATTGAGGAGATCCACTGAACAAAGACAATAACTAGACATGTATATGATCCTTTTTATTGGAGATATATATTTTCTTTGTTTAATTAATATATTCCTATAACATAAACTGAGTATGAATAACATATAGTCCTAGAAATTGGTCATGAATTTAGAGATGGCTATGTTGAATAATATGAGACATGATACCTAGTACCTTTGCTTGATGGACATTAGCCTACTTGATGAAAATGGGTGTTAAAAAATAAAACTAGTTCAAATGACAATGTTGAGAAATACAAGGTGAGATTGGTTGCAAAGGGATATTAACAAGATGAGGGAATTTATTATGATGATATTTTCTCCCTAATTGCTAAGTTGAAATACATTTAGTTTCTATTATCTATTGCATCAATACTTGATCTTAAGGTTGAGTGGATGCATGTAAAGAGTATTTTCCTCATAATGATTTGGAGGAAGATATTTATATGTCACAACTAGTGCACTACATTGAAAAAGGTAAATAAAATTTGATTTGTAAGTGTAATAAATCTTTATATATTTTAAAGTAGTATCCTAGGGTTTGGTACCAAAATTTTGATACATTTATGCTGGAATTAAGATTTTTGAGGTCTAAATAATATCATTACATATATTATAACATGGTATATAGGAGCGAATTTGCACCCCTTATGAAAATTCCCCTTTTACCCTTACACACTTTAGAAAACCAAATTCGAAGGCTAAATTCCACATAAGCTCGTTGCCTTCATTCCACTTGGTATCTGTTTTGTGTGTCAAAAAAGGAATAACTGTCAGGGATGCCTGCACGGTGCACAAACATCCACGTGATGTGCTTACGTTCCTAGAAGATTCCTACATTTGGAGCCTACAGAGACATTACACTTCCCATTGGAGGTCGATTTGTAATGACCTCTTCGACTAACCGACCCAAATATGGCCATTTTCCTCATTCTCCCTTCAAATTCACTCCTTCATGCATTTCATCCTCTACACAATCTCTCCAAGCATTCTCCAAGCATTCTAGCATTCACTTCTTGCACTTTCAACCTTCAAGCAACACTTTACACTCCATAGCAGCAACAAAAACACTCCATCAACTCCATAAGGTAAGTGTGGAAAAAACACCATTGTAGCAGAGGCTTGAGTCCTCTCATTTTCTCCTCCATCAACTAGTGAGCTCTTGGTGGAAGTGGTAAGCTTTCTATTCCTCTCCTCTATGATTTGGTTGAGTAGCCTAATACTATATTGTAGTGTTATTGTGTTCTTTTCTTTCACTCTCCTTTATCATACTTTTTCTCCATTATCGCTATCTTGGCTATCAATGGAGGTGGAAACATCAAAATAGGGGCCTGACTAAGGCAGACCCCTATACAGCCCCAACAAATTTCCCTCTTTCTTGTGTGTAGGTGGACATATACTTGGAGCTAGCTGGCGAACGAGTATCTTTGTGAGATCATTCTTGCCACCTTAACTCTCATTTACTTGCTTTATCACATTCGTTCATATCTATTCTACTTCATAGCTTTGTTTTGGCCCTTTGGAAGTGATTAGCTAGGTAGTCAGTTTGTTTTCTGGCAGTTGACATTGTCTTTTTGGTCCTCTAGTCGTACGGATGCCAACATGCCACACTGTCATCTTGGAACTACGCTTTTGTCCTCAGGCAGAGAGCTTCTTGAGGTATAGTGTTGAACCTGAAAATCAGCTCGCCTAGCCCCATTCTGAGTTTTAGGTCTGTAGAGTGGTTGAAGGACCTTATAGTCCTCATCATTCTCGTCCGTCATTTCAAAACACTCCTTTGAAATGAGGTAAGTTAGGGCAGCCTTCTACTCTTGGCTCTCCATGACCTAGGGCCTTGAATGTGGTTGGTCCCCCTCTCTCACATTTTTGGCAAACCTGACGTGAATATTTTGGTTCCGTTTGTGATACTAAAAGTTCCTTTCCTTGTATTCTAGGAGTGTTGTAGGTGTGAGTGTTGTGAGTTTTTTTCCTTGCAACCCAACCCACGAAGCCTATTAGGCGTAGTTGGAAGGTTTTGAAGGTGTTGCATAATGAAACCTTAATTGGGTCACCATCTTATCCTTTAACCTTTAGGGACTCTGTGAAAGTATCATCAAGTGTGCATAATGGCCTCTTTCTTGCATCAACCTATCCCCTTTGCACAAACTATGAGTAGTGGTACTATTATAACCTTCACCTCATAGGACCTGCCGATGGGTTTTAATAGGGAACCATCTCCTCTCTACATCCCTACATGAATCAACGGAAACAACGTAGTAGGTGTCCTCGTTGATCCTACATCTCAAGTAAACATTATAACTGAGGAGATCATGCTAATGAAATTTTTGCATAAAGATGGGTACGATGCACCTATGAGCACCATCCAAATGCATGAAAAACTTTCCATGCCCCCTTTGGGTAGTATTGCCTTGTTAGTTTTGGTTGGACCTAAATTTGTGAGGCTTTTGTTTGACATAATCGTTAGGTCTGAACTCTTTAGAGTGAAGTTGGGTATCCCTTGGTTAGTAGCTATGAATGCCATACCCTCAGTTGTGCATAAATGCTTAAATTTTATCTATAGGGGGTTCCATGCATGTGATTCATGACATCGGTTATAAACCACCGATTGCTCATGGTAGCTACTCCTTGGATTACTCTTGGCTTGCAGCCATTGGTACTCTCCTGCTTGGGATGGACCTCCTGCACCAAACATATCAAAATTATAAGAAAGGGCACCCAAGGCCAAAATTGAGATACCCTCCGTCACCTTATGTTGTTTCACATAGGGCTTGCCTAAAAGCTAAAAATGATGTCTCCAAGGAACGTAGAAGGGAAGAAGAGAAGCGGTCCTGAGATCCTCCTTCTTCCTCTTCTGCTGTTCAGCCTAACACTTCCTCTTGCCCTACTAAGGTGCCATCAGATTCTATTATGCATTTGCGAGAGAATCCTATGGTGCCCACTTGGCAAAAGCCCAAGCGTCTCACGTTTGAACTTCCTATTCTACCCATGGAGCCTAGGCCCATTTGGTATAATAGGAAGAAAGGTCCCCATGGAGAGTCCTCTTTGTCTCGGCCTTTGCAACCTCTTGTTGATTCTGCTCCAAAAGTAGTGAATGGGAAGAGGCCCATTGTTGAGGCACTTGAGTTGACTCCCCCTATTGCTGCTCAACCTATTCCTCTTGCTCCCATTTAGAAGCCTATTCCTCCACCAAAAATGGCTATAATGGACACTCCCATGGCTGAGTAGGAGCCCTTTGTTCCTTTGCAACCTTCAGGCTCTGGTTCAAAGAGTTAGAAATTTCCTTGTGTACGAGTGTAAGCATTGACAAAAGGCTCTCATGGTTGAGTAGACCGATTCATAGAGGAAGGAAGAGGAGATGACCACCCTTATATCAAGGCCTTCTATCGTGTCCTCCTCTTTCCTCCCCTTTGCTTCCATTTAGTCCAGCTCTGTATTGCTTCTGGCTTCTGCTATGAGTATGAATGCACTTGACCCCAAAAATGTGCAGGTGTTCATTGCTCCTTCAGTGGAGCCTCCTCTCTTGATGTCCCTCTCGGATGTCCCTCCTTTCTCGAAACCCTTAGATATGATGAGCACTTCAGTAGTGTCTACTACGGTTCTCTCTGCCTCCTCCTCCACACCTCTGGCTTCATCTAGGGGGAGTTGACATCCTCTGATGAAGCAGAAGGTGGAGAGTGGTCCTTCCAGCAATGGAGGATGTAAGAGGAGCCACCTTCTTTGAAAGGTGGTCCCACGTTGACTTGTTCTGTCTTAGTGATGGAACCAGTCTTGGCTTCTCCTGAGTTCGTCACTACTCCCAAATCACTCACTGAGCCTAGCGGTGAATCTCAGGTGCAACCTTCTCCATCTATTGAGGTAAAACATGGAACTCCTATGAAGTGCATGTTTAACTCTCTAGATGAGGTTCCATCCTTGTTGGTGATCTTTGCGAAATCACTGACCTTAGCTCCACAAGAGCTTGGTGGAGAGGACCTTGTGGGGCCCTCTTCCTTAGCCCATGTTGCAGGAGGGTCAAACACTCCTCCTCTTAACATTCCACCATTGTAGGCTCATCCTCCTTCCCCCTGCAATGATCTAGAGTGGGAAATAGACGATCTCTTGGTTAATCAGTGTTAGGTGGAGGCATCTTCTATATCTTTAGATTAGATGTGTGTGTGTGTGTGTGTGTGTGTGTGTTGTGATGTGTTCCCCCGTAATTGTTCTATATTTTCCTGGATGACCCTCGTCACCCTTGTTGGTGCTTGGATACAGGTGTGATTTTTGTGTCATAAACCTTCTTCTATTTGTATCATCATTCTTCCATGTTTGTGATTGATTATTGATAAATTGGAAACGATGCAAAGCATTGGGGGATTTTAGGCTTCCCTTCCATGTTGACCCAATTTTTAATTTCTACTTTGTCTTCTCGTGAATTCTACACATGGTCTGATATAGTAGGGGGTTGATGACATTTTATTTTATATACTATTACTATACTTATATATATTTATGAGTAGTTCTGACCTCGAAATATAAGACTACCCTTGTGCCCTTTATATGTGTTTTTTTTCTCCTTTGATTTTCCTTTAATATTTCTCTCTTCTTTACTTGAGTTGTCCCTCACATGTGTGTCAATGCCACTTCTACAACATTTTGATTTTTAGAAAATGCATTTGTTGTTAATGAATCTTTTCTTGAGAATCTTCACAAAATCCTTTTCAAGAATCACATTCTCGACTTGAAATGCTAATGGAACATGTTTCCCTCATCATGGGTTCATAAAGAAAGAATTTGAGAACTTTACTCTGAAGTGGGAACAAATTTGTACTTTGATCTTCCCCTCGCATGGGGGCATATTGTTCCTCTCAAATTCCTTGATGAAGTGAACTTCTTTCAAAATGATTCCTTTACGATGAATCGATTCGAGAAAGAAACATCTCTTTTGTGCTTTGGAACAATGTGTCCCTTGAGTGGATCCCTTTCTTCACGCCGAGTTACTGAGGGACCCCTTTGAAAGTTTTCCAACTTGTTGAAGGTCTATGCGACTATCTGCTTACTTGCCTGCATGGCTGCTTTTTGACATGTTCTATCTGCAGGTAAACATGTCGCTTTATGGGTGCGCTTGTGAAGCCACTTTCTAACTCTATGGAGTCCCCTTTCCTTGGGTTTCCTCCATGTGAGAGATCTTGGGGGATTCTTTCCTGTAGGTCTATGGGCCTATAGGATGCTTCTTTTGAGCTTCCTCCATGTGAGAGATCTTGGGGGTGGATCCCATGTAAGTTTATAGGTCTATAGGGCACTTTCTTTGGGTTTCCTTCATGTGAGAGATCTTGAAGGACACCTTCCTTGCAAGTCTGTGGGTTTGTAGGGCACTTTCCTAGCTTGCTTGCAGGTTTGCAGGTCTGTAAGGTGATTTTATGGGTATCATTCATGTTAGAGATCTTGGAGGACACCTTACTTTTAGGTCTATGGGCCTTCTCGGGGCTTTCTTCTCGGGGCTTACTTCATGTGAGAGATCTTGAGGGTTGCTTCCTTGCAGGTTTGCGGGCTTGTAAGACACTTTCATTCTTCAGCTTCATAGTTATGTAGGGCTATGAAGTCCTTTGCTTTTCCTGCACTCTCAAGTTCACCAAATCGTGGTCTGCTTCCTTGACGGTTCAGGTATACATTTCTAACTCTACTACTTCTTCGATCTACTTTACCAAAGCACTCATCAGTATTCATGCTTGCTAAAGTGGGGGAAAAATGTATAGGAGTGAATTTTCACCCCTAATGAAAATTCCCCTTTTAGCCTTCCTCACTTTAGAAAACCAAATTTGAAGGCTAAATTCCACATAAGTCCGCTGCCTTCAATCCACTTGGTGTCCGTTTTGTGTATTGATAGAGGAATAACTGTCGGGGATTCTCACATAGTGTGTAGATGTTTGCACGGTGTGCTTACATCCTTGGAAGATTCCCACATTTGGAGCATGCAGAGGTGTTACACTTCCCATTGGAGGTCGATTTGTAACTCCCTCTTTGACTAACCGACCTGAATATGGCTATTTTCCTCATTCTCCCTTCAAATTAACTCCTTCATGCATTTCATCCTCTACATAATCTCTCCAAGCATTCTGCAAACATCCTAGCATTCATTTCTTGCACTTTCAGCCTTCAAGCAACAACACTCCATCAAATCTATAGGGAAAGTGTGGAAAAAATACAATTGCAATAGGGGCTTGAGTCCTCTCATTTTCTCCTCCATCAGCTAGTGAGCTCTTGGTAGAAGTGGTAAGCTTTCTAGTCCTCTCCTCTATGATTTGGTTGAGTAGCCTAATACTGTATTGTCATGTTATTGTTTTCTTTTCTTTCACTATCCTTTATCATACTTTTTCTCTATTATAGCTATCTTGGCTATCTGTGGAGGTGGAAACACCAAAACAAGGGTCTGATTGAGGCAGGCCCTTATACAGCCCCAAAAAATTTCCCTCTTTCTAGTGTGTAGGTGGACGTATACTTGGAGCTAGCTAGTGAACGAGTACCTTTGTGAGATCATTCTTGCCACCTTAACTTTCATTTAATTGCTTTATCACATTCATTCAAATCTGTTCTACTTCATAGCTTTGTTTTGGCCCTTTGGATGTGATTAGCTAGGCCGTCAACCTATTTTCTAGTAGTTCACATGTTCTTTTTGGTCCTCCAGTCATATGGACACTAGTGCACCTGAGAGACCACAACATGTTGCATTGTCATCCTAGAACCACACTTTCATCCTTGGGCAGTGAGCTTCCTGAGGTATAGTGTGGAACCCAAAAACTGGCTCGCCTAGCCCAATTCTGAATTTTGGGTTTGTAGAGTGGTTGAAGGACCTTATAGTCCTCATCATTCTCCTCCCTCATTTTAAAACACTTCTTTAAGCTAAGGTAAGTTAGGGAAGCCTTCCACTCTTGGCTCTCTGTGACCTGGGGCCTTGAACGTGGTTGGTCCCCCTATCTTACACATGGAAAATGATTTATTTCTTCTTATTGTATTATGTGTTGATGATATGTTATTTCTTGGTAATGGGAAGGGTATGATTTGTGAATTGAAGTCTCATTTTTCAACATACTTTGACATGAAGGAATTGGGGTTAGCTAGGTTCATATTGGAGATGGATATCAAAATAGATAGAGCTAATTTATTTTAGTTGGGCCATAGTGAGTATGTAAACTTGATGTTGGAGAGATTCAAAATGACATCACACAAACCATTGTATGTTTTATTTTTATGGAGACTAAGCTTTTGATTATATTAAAATTGGAAACAAGGATCCTAACCCTATTATAATTAAATCCCATAAGAAGAGAAAAAATAATGACCTCCATTAATGGAGTAAGTCACACCTATAGAGAAGCCATAAAACACAAACAACTACAATAAAAAGAACCTAGTCACACCTATAGTGAAGCCATAAAACAAAAACAACTACAAAAAAAAGAACCTAGGGGTTTATCTTAAACAATTCTAGATGAAAGCCTATCCAATCTCATACCCTTCACTCTTGTACAAGAGTGTGAGATATATTTGGGAAGTCATTTCATCCTCCTTTGTACAAATATCTAGGGAAAAATATCTTCCAAGTCCTTAGACCAATGAGAATTAGGTGGGGAATACCCCATAGAGGGCCCAATCGAGGGTGCATCAGAAACATGTCGAGATAGACTAGCTAAATATCAAACAACCACCATAGGAGAAGCCTAGGGTTGAAATAAAGTTGAAGGGGGTTGAGAAATAAAAGTAGAAGATTGGTGTGGCTCACCAAGAAGACCCAAAAAAGCAACAAGATTGAGAACTAAAACTAGAGAAATATCTTAGCATAGTTCATTCCTAAGAAGATTCATTGAGCCCCACCTTTAGAGAATGTAGAATATCCATAAAATATAAAACATTAGTAAAATTAACAATAAAGTGTTCAAAGAGGGTGTCATTACATCATGAAGAAAAACTATCATTCCTTTGACATGAACACAGTAAAGTAGAAGTAAGGTGCCCAAAAGTGAAGCAACACACACAATCGAGGTGAAGATATTCATAGTTAATAACCCAAGTCCAAGGCATATCCTCCACCATAAAAAAACCTCCCCAAGAAGTGCCTTGGAGGTGTCAATGTCCACCGAAAATGGGAAATAATTGAGTAAACTTTAAAAAACTATCTAATAGATTACCAATAGTTTCATAACAAGATTCTTATGGAAAATGGAGTAGGAGATTGGGTTATATGACCCAAATTGGCATGCTATAAAGGGTTTTAGTAAGGGGGTTAAGAAAAGGGAACCTTGGCTTGAGTGAAATAGAATGCCTGCCCCACATCCACAACCTACCATCACATATCAAATTCCTATTAGTGTAGTACCCAAAACTGTAATAAAACTCCCTTGGAACAAGGGTAAAGCTCAATTTTTCCATTCATGAGGGGCAGAGGGCCAAAGGAGATTAAATATGAAAATTAGGGAACATAGAGCATAATGAGAGATATTATCATTGACCTCTGGACCACATTGTATAATAGAAATTGGAGCACAAGGTAGATTTGTAGGTTGAAGGGGGGAAGTAGTAGTCATTGATAGTGAAAAATGACCATAGAAAACGAAGCAACCTTCCAACCAATAGAAGTGGTTAATATGAGACATCATAGCTTCCAACCCATATAACATAACCTCAACATCCACACAACCTAAAGTAGAAGGCATCAAGAATTTATCACCACCATGTTCCTAGCCTATTGAGGTCCCAATACATGGTAAATAATAAAATGAATGTAGAGGAAAATCATCTAGAACATTTTTCCTAGTAGAAAAAAGCATGTCCACTTCCCTAGTTGCACTAGAGAGTAGTAGGAAGACATAATTTTAACATGTTAGGGTTCCTATAGTAAACAAGAGATTATGGGGACTAAGTTATTAGTTGAGTAGTGTATGACTTCTCCTAGTGAGATTGAAGATATGGATAGATTACCTTATTATAGCATAGTTGGGATTTTGATGTATGTTATGGTTTACACAAAATCATACATTACCGAAGGACTGGGAGTCCTTAGTTATTTCATGGCTAATAGTGGATGAGTTTATTGGGATTTAGTGAAGAGGGTTTGTAGGTATTTGCAAAGTTCCTCTAAGTACTCTATTTGTTATCATATTAGTTCTAAAGGCTACATGCAATCAATGACTATTTGTGGATTCATATTGGTCTAGAGATGTTAATAGTAGGAGATCCACTAGTGGATATGTTTTCACTATGTTTGGTGGTACTAATATTTGGATGGGAAAGTGATAGGTTGTGGTCACTTTATCCACTATAAAATTATAGTACATGGTGGCTAATCATGGTTGTGATGCAAAAGAAAAAATACAACCTTAATTTGAACTCTAGAAAGTTAGCAATACAAAGAGATAGAATTAAAGCAACGATTATTCAATTTAATCTAATCTTCCTTTAGACCATTGGTGCAAACACAATATGGAGGTGAAGGGAACCTTGCAAAAGCATTCCTTATTCAAGCATTCAAAGAACAACATTAACAATACAAGTAATTCATTCTTTATTCAAGGAAATGATAAACAAAGCCTACAATTTACAACAAGAATGAAGTTCATAGATGCCTACATCAACCAAAAATGGAAAACTTTAAAACCCACTTCAATTTCATTGTAGCCTCTTCCTGGACCAATCTACTTGCACTCCTTTCCTCTGTCATTTCTCTTGTTCTTGCATTTTATATTCAAGTGAAAATGATGACAACGATCTCTTAGCTGTTTACCCTTTCAAATAGTAGTCTTATTTCTTTTTTATGATGCCTCAGGATTTCTCTCAAAGCCACTCTTCTCTTAGCATGACCACATCGCTCTTGGAGTTGAAGCTTATCACTTTGATTTCCATCGCTATTCCATCCATTTCATCTTATCTTTATTCGCAGACCCTAACTCCTCTATGCTCTAATATTTATCAACATTAAGTCTATTTTTATCTCAATTTCCCATATCTCCATCGTCATTTGGTTCTTGCAAAGGTTTATATCTAACATTGGTATTTGGTTCTTGCTTAGGCTGAATTTCTTTCCACTATCCAATCGATACTTCCTCTATTGCAACCGTTTCTTGGTTGTAGCTCTTCCTTAAGGTGGCGATACATCCTCTAACAACTAGGGGAGAGGGGTCCATAGTGGAGCACCCTAACTTCGTGTTTCTCAAAATCCTATATGGAATTTCAAATCAGTCCCAATTTTGTACAATGGTTTATTTGGCAACTCACCAGCTTAAAAAATTTAATTTTAGGGTCACATCATCAAATATGATGCCATATCAGCATGCTCTTTTGTTAAGGTATTAAAAAAGGCTAAAAAAAAGTGAGAGCTATAGTGGTGCACTAAGTCATGTTTTATTGGTGTGCCGATGTGGCATCACATGATTTGTCAGTTTGTGTACTTTATGGATAAAACGTGTTTTGCAATTGGATATTAAGATGCTCCACTATGAGACCCACTGAGGACTACTTCTATCCCCACTATTGAAGCATGCTCCACTATGGGCCCCTCTCCCCTACCAATCAAAAAATGCTAATAGAGACACCAAAAACCAAAAATTACATAATAGCCACTATTCAAAGCACAAAAAAATTAAAGCAAAACAATCAAAATGTCATTTAAACTTGAGCATACAAGGGGAAATCTTTCACCAAACTTCTTGAAGCCTTCCCATTTTTAGGTTGCTACATAAGGAATACATTTTCCTAAAGAAATTGTGTTCATATGTGTAGCTAAGTCTTGGAGTGTGATAGTTAAAGTGAATATGTGTAACAAAGAACCCAACCTTTCATGTGAAGATGACACATATTGATGCTTAGTGCATTTTTTGTAACCTGATAGAGGATGTGAGGGCGATTCTAGATAAATTTTAGAATTTATAGAATATTGTAGATGCTTTGATAATGCTAGTGAGAATATAAATTTTCAAGTGGTGCTATGAGTCTATGGGTCTCTTGTCCTATAACAATTAGTTGATGGTGCTCATACTCCCTTTTCTCTTTCTTTAGGTGTTTAAAAATTTAGAGTATGTTAAGGCAGGTGTCTCAAACTTGCTTCTAATGTTAGAAATGTAAAAATACAACTATTAAACTATAAAACATAAAAAACTTAATTTGGCTATAAAGTTGGTTTTTGTCAAAACTATTTTCTTAGGTTGTTCAACATTGCTTCCAAGGATGATTTTTACATAGATATTTTTAATCTATATAATTAAAAAAAATCCCCAACGACCTCTTGAATAAAAAGTTATGGCCTCCCACATTGGAAATATAAAAAAATCTAGGACATAGAAAAGAGTTGTAAGAGGGAGTTACACTTGTTAAAAAATTTATGACGTGTGGTACAATACATCATAAGGAATATTCAAATAAAGATAATGGAGCCAAAATAGAACACTCAAGTTGGTGAGTGGATTATGACATGTCCATTGGATATGCTATTTTAATCTTATGGGCTCATCTTGGATTTTGTGTATTGGATTTATACCTAGGGATTAGGGCATCAAATTTTAGGTGGTTTTATCTTATGGTTTACTAATTACCATTTAATAATTTCATGTATTTTTCCTCTTATTTATTGGGTGCGTGAGATAGAGGTTTTGATACTTAATTTACAAGCATTATTGTGCTACTAGAATTACTGTAGAGTTGTATGTTGGTGATGCTCTTGTAAGGGATGTCCTTCAAATTTTATTGTAATTTTTTTTTACAAATAATACAATTGGTTCATGCTTTGGATTATGGGATTTTTATTTAGAATTTTTCCCCCACATACACCTATGTTGTGGTATAATTTTATTTAATTTATATGTGTTTCTCTTTTTTGTAATTGTAAAAATCTAAAATTATCACAATAATCTCTTGTAAGATATTTTTAGGAGTATTTCCATGTACTCTTATTCATTTAAAAGAAACTTCATAGATTTCGGGCTATGATTTTGTTTATTTAGAAAAATCTACACCTCAAATTTGAATTATTGGCACAATAGGTAGATCTAAATTGATCATAACTAGAGGAAGAACATAAAGAACACATTTTTAAAAATTTAGTTATGTATGTGAATGAACAAAATAAGTTCACTTATTTGAATAGAAAAGAGATTGCTACAAAAAAATGAGTTTACCACTTGAAACAATTGGAAAAATTGCAACTTAAAGAAAGACAATAAGTTTTTAGGAAAAATAGAAACGAAAATAATTAACTAATGAAAAATATTTAACTAAGGAAACATTTGGAAAAATCTAGATATTTAATATATGGAACCTTACACTAGAGATACTTGTTAGATATAAAAAAAACCATGGTTTGATGCCTAGTAAACCCTCATTTTTGAGATCTTGGTCATAATTGGATTTACCATATCAAAATTTTGGGTGATTACATATTTACCCCTTAGGAAGGGAATTCCAAATTACTTCATGGTCATTACCTCTCAATATAAGGCATGGGTAATTGATTATACTTAAAATTGTTTCCTTTCATTTGAACCTATAAATAGATGATCCAATATCACATAAAACATGTAATAACTAGCACTTGCACCAGAGGGGGTGCAAGGGTCACGCTGATAGGAAAATATAGAGTAGTAAGAAGGGGAGTGACGTGCAGTGTAGAACTTGTTTAATATTGTATTTATATTTTTACAAACTGGATGTAATACATATTTGTAGATACATCTAGACACCAGTAGCAGAACAAGATAAACATTATGAAAATATAATGGGTGTATAAACATCTCTATCATAGAATAAATAAGTAATAAACATACAATGTGTTCATTCCATTTTTTTTGAATTATATAGGAAAATGTTAGTAATATATAGAGAACAACTTTGACATGTTTTGCGTACTCCCAAATATATACAATTTTGTAGAATTTAATACAAATTGTTTATAATATATATTCTATGAAAAGAATATATGTATGTGTAAACCAAGATGGCGTAATCCTCTAAATAGACAAAAAATAATTTATAGTATGAGTTGATGGATATAGATCATGATGTTCTTGAAGCAAGCTATAAGTATTTTCCCCTAGTTTTTAATAGGGTATGGAATGGAATGGGTGGATGCATGGATAAATGAATGGATATGCGAGGCATGCAAAGGATGGCAGGGATTGCAATTTGGAATGTAGATGGTCATTTGGAGAGTAGTTGATGGCTTAGATAATAGTGGGTATGATGAATGATAATGACCCATGTCAAGATGTACCATAGAAAAATGGATCATTGAAAATTTCATGGTCTTTTAGGTCTTTCTCTTGGGATGATTGACCTATTTTTCTTTGATTTTGTAGATATGTAAAATATACATGCACCTAATCTAGAATCACTAATTTCATTTCATCCTTAATTATCCTTCTCCTAACCATTTTTATCAAATAATCTTTATCTGATTAAAATTCATCATCCTTCCTCTTTTAATTAAATCAATCTTTATTTAATTAGATAAATAAACTTTATCTAATTAAATATATCATTCTATTTAATTAAATCATATTCGTCCATTAATTAAATAAATAAAGTTTATTTAATTAATCTCCTAAAATTCCTTCATTTAATTAAATAAATCCAAATATTTAATTAAATCTCTAATGTTCTTTATCTTCTCATTTAATTTAAATAAACCCAAATATTTAAGTTGAATGTCACAATCAACTAACCTTCATTAAAATTAATCAAATCATGATTAATGCTAATTCTAATCCTTCAATTCTCTAGATTTTGCCACTTGCACATGAAAATACATTTAATAGATTTATTAAATCCCTATTTTCTCTCAACATGGCATAAAAGGAGAATATTCTTCCAAATTTGAAAATCCTTCCAAATGGGATTTGTCCTTCCAACAAAGCATTTAACTCCTCTTACATGTCCTTCTGCATTGAGCCAAGTGGAATTTAAGTCATTCTTTTCTCCCTCCAACAAGCCAACTCTCAAATTTGAAAATCCACTTAATATCATTTATTGGCACATTTTTCAAAATGTGCTCAACCTTCCTCCATTAACATGCTGACAAGTGGCACCTGGCCATTGGTGGATTATTAGTCCCACATTCATCCATTTTTCCTCTTCTCTCAATCTCATCTATAAATAAGAGGCTTTTATTCTCATTTTGGATGCAAAAGTTATGCATTTTGAATCCACACTCTTATGCATAAGTCCATTATTGTCATAGCATCTTCAAGGCATTCTCATCATTCATCATATCAAGGGTTGGGAAATGGCTACTTTTCATATCAAAGTAGCACCAATCCACTATGGGATATATGTATACTTCATGTTCTCATATGCTTTTATTATCTTCTTGTTTGTTTGCATTTTGAAACATGTTGAAATATCTCATAGGGATGATTATTTTCTTGTTTTCTCAAATGTGATTGACCATACTAATGTTTGATTGTTGAAAAGTGAAGCAAAAGGAAACACCATCTACATTATGGTGCTAGAAGGAGGGCCCTTGCTCATTATATATGCATTATGTTCAGATATAGGATTTTAATCTACTTTTAAGTATACGCGGTTTAAAAATAACAATTGGTGTATACTTAAAATCTGTTTTTAATATGCTCTTAAAGCTTATATTGTTCATTTACCTCAAATAGGTGTTCTCATTGTTCAAAATGTATCAACATAGATCTTTTAGGGATTTGTTTCAATTGTTTCTTTTTCTTCCTCAAGTTATTTTAATCTTTTCCTCAATATACTGAACAACTTTAGTAATTTGCTTCCTCTTGTTTTCAAGTCTCTTACATAATTTTAAAATTTCTTTGTGTCATTCTTCATATACACTACTAATCTCAAGTTTTAAATTTGGAAACAAAGAATGGGGCATGATTTGTTGGCATAATCACAAGTTCTATCTAGAAAATTACTTTACATTAATGTTGTATAATGCTGCTCTGGTTTGGTTTGCTTTCAGATCTAATTAATTCTTTGGTAAATACAGATCTTCTCCTTAATTCTTTTGATTTTCCGTTTGGAAAAACACCAAAAACAACTCCTAACACATAAATTTGGGGGGAATATACACATTTAATATTTTATCCTATGTTTCCCATATATGTTCATTATGTATATATATAGTCGTAGGTACACACTATTTGTACCTCTTTCTAGTTGAAGAAGGAAACCCCATTCAGGGGTTGTGGTTAAGCTTGGCTATGCTTGTGGGAGATTTGGGGAAGCTGCTTTTTTTTTTTAAAATGGAAAGCATGAGGAGCGCATGAAGCAGTAGCCATGCCTAGAAGAATAAAATCTATTGAAAACAGAGGGCCCCCCACGCAGGGGACTGACCGAAACAAGAAAAACATAAAAATATGTTAAAATCTATTGCACTTTGCGAAGAAATCGACGATAGAGGATGTGGATGTGAAGTCGTGGATTTGGATCGACGATTTATATGCAGTTTGGAAGAGGGATAGCAGGCTCACTCGCCATGTGGGAGGGCTCCACCTTAATTTGAATGTTTTAATTTTTGGTGCGTCCTAGCGTATAAGAATGTGTGGCAGATAAGGGATCCCTTTGTTGTTGGAGAGATAGTCCACCGTTGGATGCCTACTGGTCAAATATTTTTGAATTAAATTCTTTTGGGGGCTCTTGTTATGGTGCTCCAGACCATATAGAAAGGGTCTTACCTGAGTTGGCCTAATGCTTCTTTTATTATCATGATTGTCCAAATCATTCTTCTTTTTCAGTTGAGATCATTCTTTTTTTTGAAGTTAATGATTAAAATGAAGATTAATTTAATATTTTGATCCTTACATGATTGTCTTTTTGTTTGATAGGGAAAATGAAGGAGGGATTTCATTTGCAACATTGGAACATAAGAAGCAATCTTTGGAAAATCTTGGAGTTAAAGAGAATTAAGCATTGAATTTGAAGTTGATAAAGCATTTTTAAATGCTTAGAGCTCCCATTTTTTGCTATTGTTTTCTGTTTTACACCAACTCACTTCTTTTTGGGCTCTAAAAAGAACACTACAAAAGCTTTCATTTTTTTGCTACAAAGGGTTAAAAAGAACATTAGACACTTACTAAATTTCAATTTGGGTTCTAAAAATTTGACAAACAAACTTCACACTTCATCTTGGTGCTTTAAAAGGAACTCAAATTTTCCTTTGGGAATTAAAATTAACATGTACATTTGGTGTTTTGTAATCTTTTTCACAAAGTAATATCATTTAAAAAGGCATATGTGCTTCTCTTGCGCTTCACAACGATCTTGAGAATCAAAAGTCTTTTTGTGATATTAAGTTGTCAAAAAGATTGCCTCCACATTTTGATTTTGGTTTAAAATTGACAAATCTTGCAAGTGTGAGTGGAACATATCACATTTGTTCTCTCTTTGTTTCTCAAAAAAGATTGATCAAACTACAGATGTGTTTTCTCACTTTTGTGTTATCTTAGAGGGCCTTCCTTATGGGAAAAAGTAATCACCCAAGGGAATGATCCAATCGGGAACACGCTAAAGCCAAGCGACTTCCACCTAGTATATAAGTGTGGATACTTGAGGAAAGACAAGTATCATGAGGATTATTCTAACGAGAAGGGCAACAATGGTCTCTCACCACATGGATGGTCCCCCACAAATGAAATTCCCACATTAAAACCCTTTGTTTAAAAAGGCCAAAATCCTTATCTATTTGTTGATGCAAGAATGGTCGTTTTGAAGCTGCCCCACTTTTATGGCTTTTAGTAGAGATGGAAAGTATGCCATGGGAGATTCATGGGTACTGATGCTTTGCTGACCCAAGAAGCGAGTGCACTATAAGGGGGAGCTTGTGTGGTCAAGCATCTAACCATCCACTAAAAGTAGGCGTAGTTGGACTTGTCGAAGTGGGGACTCAACAAATATTGTCTCAAATATCCATAGGGTTGTGCATGTTCTTGGAAACAAATTTTTTTTCTTGATCGTAAACATTGGGAAAACAAACATTCAACATTGTCATCAAATTTCAAACCCTTTAGGAAGCAAATATCTTTGACAAAATTTAAGTGCTATTGCTTGCCCTAGCGATTCTATCCTTAGAGGTTTCTAAGCATTTGAATTTATATCTCCATTTTCTTTCTAAAGTCAACAATAGGAAACCTTTGCCTTGATTTCCTTAATTTCCACACAATGCACTTTGTGGGATGATAAGAAGTTAAGACATTGGACATTTAGTTTGAAAACCTAATCAAGAATTGTTTGTGGTAAAAGGAAGTCATTAAGCAAAGATAACAACAATTGAACCCCACACGTGTTTCAAATGATTTCACTCAAAATTAAAATCTGGAAACCAAAGTCAAAATATCTTAGTCCAAAATCTCATCAAAAGCGTCTCTCGAAGCTCTATGAATTCAGACAAATATTGATTTTCAACTTTTACAGAAGAGATTCAAGAAACAATCTCAATTTGTACTCATTTTATTATTGTCAGAATCCAAGACTTTTTCAACAATTTGAGCATCTTGTTTAGAGTAAAGTGTGTTCTTCAAAACCGAGGTGTTGTGAACAAAGAGTTTTTTTAGGTACACATGATCAAAGTCAACCTTCATCCATCTTTCAAACATCAATCAAAATAATCTCATCAACAACCCTTGAAAATATTGAAACCATCCTTAATGCTAGACCTTTTTGGAAAATCCATGAATCAAAATCCTTGAATCAGACATAAAATCATTTTGTTTGGTTAGGTATGTGTAGATGTATGCTTCTCCATATGCTTATTTGAAATTATCATCAAATCATCTTTGTTTGGTTAGGTGTGGGTAGATGAATCCTTCTCCCTACACTTAGGACAAATTATCATCTTGTGAGCAAGTCTATCCCATAGATAACATCCAACATCTTGGGATCTATTTGTTCATTATCCAATTCCAAAAATCAAAACAATCCAAAACCAAATCAAGGTCAAAATCAAAATCCAAGAATCAAATCAAATCAAAATCCAAAATCCAAGAAAGTCCCAAAAGTCAAGCATCCCCCTCAAGATCTTCTAAGAGTTTAAATCATCCATATCATCCACCTTTCACACATTTCACCATCACACTATTGATCCTTAATCATCCTAGAGATTCCCTTTTTAAGCCTAAAGATAGATCAATCTAAAGAATTAGAGATTCATCTCCCACATTCTTTAAAATTGATCCCTATTTTATGGTTCAAACTAGATCTCAACACAAGAAGAGCATGGAAACCAACAAAGAAACATATCAACTTCAATTGATTTGAGTCAAACCACTGCTAGAATAAATTCTCTTATGTCTAGCAATCTCACGATTAATCTTACTCCATTTTCACAAGACCATCAAGAGGAAGGTGTCCAAGTGGAGGACGCCACCAACAACGTGCTAGGGTTGACACAAGATGAGATCATTGAAATGGTTAAAAATCCTAAAACACACAAAATCATTGATGTCATGATGAAACTCAATCCCTCACAATACATGCTTGAATTAGAAAAACAAGGGGCTAAACTCCCTTTCTATTTTGATGTGAGCTCTATAGTGGAACAACCTCTTGGGGCCATGCCCCCAATTTCATCCACACTCCCAGTCTCATCCAAACCTCCATTCCAAAACATCACCCAAAGCATACCCCAAATCACAACATCCATTGCTCCAACTCAACCTATTGTAAGCAAGGGGAGATCATTTCTTAATGCACTACAAACACACCCCCTTGTGAACAATCAAGATTTGGATGCAAACACCATATTGGGTCAATCCATCCCCCAAAATCCATTACACCCATACGTTCCACTCACCTTCCAGGATCCCAATGGCCCATCATCATATTTTTATGCAACACCAATATACTCATTAAATACGAAAACCTCTCTCCCTATGACTTCGCAAGGAGGGGGTGGGCTATTTGGACCAAGGGGCATCTTTGATCCTGCTTCATCATCTCCATTTGATCAAGGAAACACACCACCTATCTTCCCACCACTTCCACCTTTACCATTAAAATCCGCATCACCCCTTGATTTAGGGTTGCCTCCCTTACCACCGCTCAATCAAAATCAAAACAACCCCCCAATCATGAATCAAGTCATCACATCAAACCATTTGAACATGCCATCAATATCACAACAATAGATGGAAACTATTCAAACAACCTAAGCAATCATCACACCATCAACCACACCCCAAATATCTACAATGATAGTCTCTCAAGGACCAAACACATCAATTGCACCAAACATATCAATTACACTAAACACATCAATTGCCCCATCCACTACACAAATACCCACCATCAATACAATGGTGCCTCTCATCACAACAATGAACACCATTCCAAATCTACCTCCACTGTTGCCACCAAGAACAAACATCACCAATCAATATAGCATCACGTTGCAAGCAGTGAAACAGGAATATCAAAAGGAACTTCAACAATTCCAAGCATAATAAGCAAAAAACTCTCAAGCTGTACTACAAGCTGCTTAGCAAGCGCCAGCCGCTCAAGCTATGCAAAAAGTGTAACAAGCACAACAAGTACAATAGACTACTCAAGCTCAAGCCCTATTACAACAATAGCAAGCCGCCCAAGTTGCCCAAGATGCGCAAGCAGCTCAAGCTACGCAAGCTGCTCAAGTTGCGCAACAAGTGAAACAAGCAAAACAAGCCCAATAGGCACAAGCCCAAGCACAAGCACAAGCACAAGATCAATCCCAATACCAAGCTCAACAAGTGCAAGTGCAAGCTCAATACTAGGTACAACTACAAGCAACCCAACAACAAGCATATCAACAAGGCTTATAGCAGTATCAGGCACAACAAGAAGCAACATTACTAGCCCAATAACAAGCGTTGCTGGCACAATAACAAGCATTGCTGGCACAACAACAAGCGTTGCTGGCACAACAACAATAAACTCAACAACAAGAATTTTTAGCACAACAACAAGACCAACAACAAGCATTGTTGGTACAACAACAATTACAAGCATTATTGGTACATCAATAGTAGGACCAACAATAGGCATTGTTTGCGCAACAATAGTGAGACCAAAAACAAGCATTGTTGGCACAGTAGAAAATGTAACAAACTTCCATCAACACACCCAACACTCCACCTATCACCTAACCACTTCGACCACTCTAATACACCTTCACTCCACCCCCTGATCCGTAAAATGATGTGACAACACAAATCAAGTTTCTCTTGCAACAAGTGCTTGACCTTCAATCAGGGAAAACCTCTAAGACACCCAACAACTTATGTCCCTACCCATTTGATAGGAGCCTTGCAATGGTACCATTCCCCAAGGGATTTGAAATCCCTAAGTTTGACAAATACCGTGGGATAGGAAACCTTGAAGATCACATCAGGGAATTCCAAGTACATTGCATGGAGGTCACATATGATGATACATATCTGATGCAACTATTTCCTCAAAGTTTGGCTGGCCAAGCCATGGAGTGGTTCTCTCACCTGCCTCTAGGCATCAAGAAGTTCCAGGAGATAGTAGATGAATTCATAAGAAAATACGCCTTCAATATCAGTATGTATGTCAGTCTAGAGGAACTGTCTGCTCTTAAACAAGCTAAGGGAGAATCATTCGCTTCCTTTCTACAATGATGGTGATCCAAGGCCAATAGGAGCAAATGGGCCATGCCTGAAGAACAATAAGTTTGCACCATCATCTCCAATCTGGAGGGAACCTTGGCATTTCATCTCAAGGTGCAAGGTATCACAACTTATGACCAATTAATCTCCAAAGTGCTTAATATCGAATGAGCCCTCATCTCACAAGGGGGAGCTCCTTCTTATCAAGAAAGCT
Organism: Sequoia sempervirens; assembly: GCA_007258455.2. Taxonomy (NCBI): domain Eukaryota; kingdom Viridiplantae; phylum Streptophyta; class Pinopsida; order Cupressales; family Cupressaceae; genus Sequoia; species Sequoia sempervirens. Next base: position 147,929,443 of record VDFB02058242.1, read on the forward strand.
GCTCATCCACCAGCTATAATGGAAAACCTCAAACATGGGAAAAAAATAGAAACATTACCAATGATGGTGTAGTGGATGTTAAGGTCGTAATTAGTGCTCCGAGACAAAACACACTAGTACCCCAACAACAACCCCAAAACAACAATCAGAACAATCGACAAGCTAACATTGTGACTTAGAATCTGAACAATCAAATAGTCAACAATGTGAACAATGAAAGGGGGCCACCCTATCAAAACAAAAAATCCCCCAAGCAGAAGTACACAACCCTTGGGGAATTAGATGAATCTATCATGAAGAGACTGGTGGAGGAAAAACTCATCACAATCCCCCCTATGACAACTATCAAGAATCCTTGGTGAAGCTACCATGGTACAATGAAAATCACCTTTGTGATTTTCACAAAATCAAGGGCCACACAACTACCAGTTGTATGAGGTTGAAAAACTTGATTCAAGACCTCATTGATGACAAAATCATAAATGTGGAACAACTAGCTGGGAATCAAAATATCAAGATTTACACGAATCTGATGCCCAACCACAATAAGGGGAACAATAAAAATGATAAAGGAAAGGGTACCTTAAAAAGTGTGAATCATGTATACGACCATGTCATCACATCCCTAGATGACTATTGCACTGTTATCACCATCAAAGGATCCCAAGCTGATTGTGGAGTCACCATCGCAGGGTCATCTCAGACTCCTAGAGCATCCACTTCCAATCCAAGATCTGTTCCTAGTGGTTGTAATGTCCTCGACCAATTAAAAAGAACCCCAACACAAATATCCATCATGGAATTGTTGAAAATATCACCTGCCCACAAGAAGATCCTTGAAGAATCCTTGTCCTCATCTTTTGTCCCCACTGATCTTGATATGGATCGTTTCCAAGCTATGGTCATACACCTCACCACACCTCACCTCATAACATTTTTAGAATAGGATCTCCTAACACAACTATCTCACAATCATGCGCTTCATCTTGAGGCTTACGTCCATAAAAATAAGGTCAAGAGGGTCCTAGTAGATGGAGGTACAAGGTTGAGCATATCACCCTTAAATTAATAAAAATCTTGGGCTTCTCCAAAGATGCTGTTGAAAAAGGAAAAGGCATTACCATTAGAGCCTACGATGACCAAGAAAGAGTGTCTCAGGGCACAATCAAACTCCCTATTCAAGTAGGGCTGACCATCATGGAAACAACCTGTCAAGTTCTTGACCTAGAATTTCCTTATAACATCCTCTTGGGGTGTCCTTGGATTCATAGGATGCAAGCTTTAGTCTCCACCTTCCACTAGTGTGTAAAGTTTCCATACCAAGGCCAAGAGGTCACTATCCATGGGGATCCTGAACCCTTTTACTATTGCAAAAATCTAGAGGCAAAATATTACAAAATCCCCCAAGTGCCGAAGAACGATGAGGGCCCCTCAACTCCATACATTAATCATGCTACTCTTGCCTGCACTTCTGCGATAGAGACACCCACCATCCCCACCATCTTCGATATCAAGGTAATTATCCAAGATAATGGGTGTGGGGATTATGCAATTCCCAATTTTTTTTTGTGGTAGGAGAGTTACCGCAGTCTCCTAGGTCACGAGGATGACCACTGACAAATAATGCTTCCTCATCCCAAACATTCATAGTAGGCTCCTCCAACTTCAGAAGTTGGGGAGACCTAGGCTGGGAATAATATAAGAGGACCCATCAAACCTCCTGTACCAAGACAACAAACCAACAACTGATCTACCTATGGATGATAGCAGCAAAGGCTTGCAAATGATGCTTTCCATGGGCTATGACATAAACAAAAATCTTGGATAAAATGACAATGAACTTCTAGTACCCCTCATACCAGAGATGCGTATGAGAAATATTGGTTTTGGATGTACCCCTTCGAAGGTGACCATACTTGGAAAATGTGCCTCAGTTAAGAAAGTCAAAACTCCTCAACAATCTACAACCACCCTTCAATTACCCATATCCACAGGTCTGCCTTTAGACAATTTCACCTTCAATATAACTGATGTGTGTAGTAGCAATGAGGACCCCATAACGGATCTACCCATGATTTTCGAAGACACCTCCCTACTCATGATTAGTAACTTGTCTTTTGAGACCAACGACCATCAAACCCATGAAATCAACCTAGTCTACCCCCAGCTCATCGATTACAACCAACGAGGACCACCAATTCTAGACACTTTAAAAAATGATGAAGCACTCTCAGAATTCATGGGACTACAGGACATAGTGTCACATGGGGATCACAAGGCTAAGTTTGACCTCATATTGGACACACAAGCCTACTACGAGGAGATGATTGAATCCTTTAGTTGTAAAAGTGAAAATTTGAAAATAATCTCAAGGTCTTTGAGTGAAAACCACACTGTGGCACTCTCTAACCCAAAAATAGTAAAAATAAAGGACGTATCCAATGGTGAAAACCTCTTTGAGGTGCCCAAGGATGAATGATTCAATCTTCCTCTCAATGCTCTACATCAAGAAAAGTTGGCAGTCCTAGCTAAGAAGTGTAACCTAGTCAACTTAGGAATAGAGGAAACTTTGCATATCACATTTTATGTTGAATCATTGATGTTAGAAGAACATGAGCTCCTAGCTACTTTCCTAAGGGAGAGAAAGGTAAAATTTGCATGGAGCTATGCCGACATGACCGGGCTTGATCCGGAGATTGTGGTCCACCATCTAGTAGTTTACCCCGAGGCAAAGTCCGTCAGACAAAAACTCAGAAAAATGCATCCACAAATTGCCTTGTTAGTCAAAATGGAATTGAAGAAGCTACTTAATGCAGGGTTCATATGACCAATCGACTATCTAGAGTGGGTATCGAATTTGGTACCTCTTTCAAAGCTCAATGGGGGCATCCATATTTGCACAAACTTCAGAGACCTCAACAAAGCCTGTCCCAAGGATGAATTCCTGCTTCCCAACATTGATATGATTGTAGATATGACTGTGGGACATGAGATGATTTCATTTATGGATGGATTCTTTGGGTATAACCAAATCATGATAGCCAAAGAAGATCAATACAAAACAACTTTTACTTGTCCATGGGGGACATATTGCTGGAACATGATGCCATTTGGCCTAAAGAACACTGGAGCAACATATCAGAGGGCCATGACCTTAATATTTCATCACATGATCCATAAGACTGTGGAAGATTATGTCAACGACATATTGGAAAAATCCAGAAAAAGGTGAGACCACATAACATTAGTTGCCATCTTTGATAGACTTGAGGAATACAAGGTCTGCCTTAATCCAAAGTAGTGCGTCTTTGGTGTACAATCAGGGAAGCTGTTGGGATACATCGTGACCATGAGAGGGATTGAAATAGATATTTCCAAGTTAAAGGAAATCCTTGAGATGGAGGCACCTAAGACATTGAAATAGTTGAGAGGCATGCAAGGAAGGCTCTAGTCCATCTGCCAGTTCATAGCTTAGCTAGCAGACAAGTCAATCCCATATTCTCACCTACTCCATAAGGGGGTAGTGTAAAAATGGGATGAAAAATGTGTTCAAGTCTTCAACAAGATCAAATAATATTTACTCACACCTCTATTGATTATGCCACCAATCCCAGGAAAGCCTCTAATCCTCTACATATCAACAATGGCAGTAGCTCTCAGTGCTCTCCTAGCTCAGCACGATGAAAAAAATAGAGAGGGCCATCTAATACATCAAACAAACCATGGTAGGGCATGAGTTAAATTATTCATTCATCAAAAAATCCTATCTAGTAGTGGTGTTTTCCTCACAAAAGTTTAGGCACTACATGTTAGCACATAAAATCAAACTCATGGCCAAGATTGACCCACTCAAGTAACTGCTTTCCAAAGCAACGCTCATAGGAAGGATGGCCAAATGGCTCATGATCCTATCAGAATATGACATCGAGTATGTAGAGTGGAAGGCCATCAAAGGGAAAGTCATTATAGACCAACTAGCAGAAGCACCAATGTATTCAGAGAATCCGCTAATTTCAGAGTTCCTTGATGAATCCATCTTCAACTTGAGCATAGCGGACCACTGGAAGTTGTACTTTGATGGTTCCTACACATAACATGGATCAGGAGCTGGGATATTTTTCATTACTCCACAGGGAGATTGCATACCAAGATCCTACAAGTTGGCATTTCCCTACACAAACAATATTACAAAATATGAGGCTCTAACCATAGGACTCAGAATAGCAGTGTAGTGGCATATAATGGCTCTCAAGGTATATGGAGATTCACAACTCATAATCAATCAAGTGAATGATGAGTATAAGACTAAATACAAGAAGCTAACTCCATACAAGAAATTGGTGGAAAGTCTTAAGGATTCATTCATTGAGATCAAATTCGAGCAGATACCTAGAGAAAATAACAAAGTGACATAGGCCATGGTGACAATTGGATCCCTATTGGATATCCCTCGCAATGTCCCAAATCATGAATTTTTGGTAGAGTAGCTTCTTGTGCTTGCATTTGAGGTACTAGATTTTGAATTTGTGTGTGAAATCATTGGTCCCGGTGATCCTTGGTACCATGATATATACACTTATTTGAGAATAGGAGTCCTCCTAGTAGACTTAACCTCAAACCTTAAGAAAACCTTTGTCAAGAAAGCATCTCGATTTGTCATCCTAGGAGAAACCCTTTGCTGAAGAAGCATTGAGGGAACCTTATTACGTTGCTTAAACCCTGAGGAGGCATTACTGCCTTAATCGAGGTACACAATGGGATATGTGGCTCACACTCAAGTGGTATGACCTTGGCCAAGAAATTGCTAAGGACGGGGTATTATTGGCCTACTATGGAAAGAGAAGCACATGACTATGTTAGAAGGTGTCTACAATGTCAACAACATGGGGACCTCATCCATGCACCAGCTCAAGAGCTACACCTTATTGTCACACCTTGGTCCTTTTCACAATGGGGGCTTGATCTCGTTTGAAAAATCACCCCCACCTCATCCATTGGCCACAAGTTTATCATTACCACCACTAAGTACTTCACAAAGTGCGTTGAAGCCATTACTAGGACTTACATTACTAGAAAGGGTATGTGTAGGATCATCATGGAAAAAATAGACCCTTAAGTGGCAAAAAATTTAGAAAAATCAGAGTTAGGCAACTTGACGTAAAAAATTGAATAAGTTATCTATATTATTTCAAAATATGTAAGAATAGAATATGTAGCAAATTAAATGTAGTTTCTAAACTACTAGGTTTCTTTAAAAATAATATATATATTTGGTGAAAATTTAAAATTTCAATGCAGTAGTATTTAAATTTTAGGGAAAAACTAAGAAGTAGGTGTCTATCTGACCACCCTAACCAAAATAAAATGATAATATTTTAGATATAAGTAGAGGACTCATGTCCCGATGTGATGCATATTTTTTGTAATTTTTTCCAAATAAATAATTAATTATGAATTTTTATTACAACTTTTAAAAAATATAAAAAATCATATGTTTGACCACCTTAACTTGGTCAAAACTTCATGAAATTCAATTTTTTTAATCCTATAGTATGTGAAGCATAGAATGTGACACATGTTTCAAATTCAAAAAATGTGATACCATTTGAAAGCTATAGATGTTTTTCAATCGCCTATCAATCAAGACTTTAGTCATAATTCAAATAGAAAATGAATAATGATTATTTATTAAATTCAAAGTAAAGCAAAATTTATATTGGTGGAAAGTTAAGAATCTCCTTTAAAACCCTTTTTGTTTCTTCAATTTTGGGTAAAAAAGAATTCGTCAACCGCATACCCTACACATACCCATCATAGCACCACTTTTTGGCCCATCATGATCCTACACATACTCGAAAGCAGATATCAAAGTTCATCCTGAACTATTTAATATGCCGCTACGGTGTCCCACAAGCCATTATCTTAGATAGAGGGACAACATTCAAAAATCAGGATGTTTGTGACCTATGCTACAAATTCAAAATCTAACATCGCTTTTCCACCCCATATTATCCCTAGGGAAACGTCCTAGATCAGGCTACAAATAAGACCATCTTGAAAAATCCTCAAGAAAATGGTCAATGAAGCTGGCCATGATTGGCATCTCCAACTAAATCCCACCCTTTGGGCCTATCGAACAAGCATCCGCACACCCACAGGTGCCACCCCCTTTTCCCTGGTCTACAGATCAGAAGCTATATTACCTATTGAGATCGAGTCCCCGTCACTAAGAATCTCATCATGGATGAGGAATATTGGGTGTCAAGATTGAATGAGTTGGAACTGCTAGATGAGCGGTGAATGAATGCCTTGAACTACCTACAAGTATATCAAAACTGACTCAAGTGGAACTATAATAAGAAGATTAGGAGCAGGACCTTCTAGGTCAGAGAACTTGTGCTAAAGGAGAACTAGAAGAATGTCCCAAACAAAGGAGAACTAGAAGAATGTCCCAAACCCAAATGACAAAAGGTAAATTTGAACCCAATTGGTTGGGACCCTTTATCATCACAACGAGTTACAAGTCAGGGGCATATCGACTGTCAACACCCGAAGGGTAACCTCTGCAAGAGCTCATGAACAACTCCCATCTCAAAAAGTTTTATGCCTAATCTTTCAAGGTATAAAACCAAAACTACAAAAAAATAAAAAAATGTCTTAAAAAAATGGTCACCTTGATGAAAACTTGGCAAATAGGCGTCTTGGTGAGAAAAAAAAAGAAAAGAAAAATAAAAAAAATGATTAAAAACAGTAAAGAAAAAAATTAGCCTCTAGTGAAAACCACTTCAGTGGAACTTTCAAAAAATACTTTGGTGAAAACCTGGAAAACATGCACCTTGTGTAAATAAGCACTTTCCATCCACTAGGATCTTCGTAACTCATTTTGCATCATCCATCCATTACGCTTCCATTATCCATCACACTCCATATCTTCATCCATCACCCATCCATATCCACATCATAGCTTGGTCCTGTGTTCGTGTCATGATCCCTCCTAGTACTACTCAACCCATTCTTAAGGTCAGTTTGTCCTACCTATATCAGAGTAGTCTATTGCATCACATTGAGGGCATGTGCTCTTCAAATCAAATTTGTGTATTCTTGAAATCCCAAAATAAAAAAATCAAAATATCCAAAAACATTCATAAAATCAGAAAATCCAAAAACATTCAAGACATATCAAAATCCCAAAAATAGATCAAAATTCAGTAAAAAAGTCAAAAATAGAGTCATCTTATTGAACTACATCATCTCTGATCCCTAAACATAGGCAAGGTTGATCTTTGATCATCCCTCAAGATACTTAGGTCAGTCCTTTAGGAGTCCGTCATAATAAACTAGCAATCCATTTGTTCATGTTTCATCAATAATCAAGTCTATGTCAGTTGAACTACGTGGTCTCTATGTGTATAATGTAGGCAAGGCTAATCTGGTTGATCAGCCCCCGAGGCCCCTAGGATAGGTCTTTAGGTTAGTCTCTCGGTCAAAATCTCAGAAAAACCCTAAAACATTTAAAAATTTGAAAATCAAAACATTCGTAAAATCTTGAAAATACCAAAAACAACCTCAAAACATTTCAAAAACATCAACAACATCCAAATATTTGAAAAATCCATCCATCTCATCTCTCTTTCACCTGCAATAAGCATCACTCATAATAAATCAATCGTCATCCTCAACCTTTGGTGAAACAATCAGAAACAAGTCTAGCCAGTTAAAATTGAAAACTCAAGCGTCAAGGTCTCAAGTCTAGGTTAGTATGTGAACAAGTTAGTTAACTCTTTATGTCAATAGCATATCATCCAATCAGTCCCAAATCAATCATCTGATATTGTCATATCCTAGGATGCATCCTTCCTACAATGGACATCAACATCAGGCATCACCATAGTTTAGTCTTGGCTAGCGGTATTGAAGAACACTAACTTGTTTGTTTACTTTATCTTTGTCTTTTAAATTTTTTTTTTGCACTTATTTCGATGACCTCTCGATGATGTCCCAAATAAGGGGACTTAGAGAGAAAGAAATGGGGCAATGATCATTATCTTTTTATCTACTTTTCTTGTTGGATATTCTTGTAATATAAGTTGGTCATCCGTGCTTTGCTTGGTTTGCAGGGAGGGTGTTTTAGGTGTCTTGTTGACCACATAGGAAGGCTTATTTTTCTATTTTTTGGTCTGAGATATTTGAAATATTTGAACTGCATTCTAAATAAGGTTCTGTATGCTAGGTGTGAACATGGATACTCCTATTTGATTGTCAAGTCAAAGTCCATCACACTAGGTGCAATGCCATCGTGGTTCTTTATACCCTGATGCATCATGCCTATGTGTGTTATCGAACATAAGGTAAATGGCCCTTTTAAAGTCCCAAATCCTTGGTAAGAAAATCATCATCATCACCATCATCGACATCATCTCTTGTCTTGTTGGAGTCTCTTACTTTCTTCTATCTTCTTTCCACGCTAACATAATACCAAGATAGTTAATCATCATCGCTAATGCATCCATCTTGCATCCACAAACCGTCAACATACTATATATCAATCATATCATACATAATAAGAAACACCAATCATCTCACATGCATGTTCATCATCATAATATAGATCCATTAGTCTAAGCATCTCATAAACCATACATTTGCATAAAACATCCATTGCATAATCATAAAGGCATCATCATTTTAAGTTGTTTAGGATAATATAGATTGGTTATTCTAAGCATCTTAAAACCATTTCATTTGTATCATCATCATAACCATCCATATGTCCATCTTGAACCTCTTTGTTGCAAGATCGACCCTCAAATTGAACTTTTTGCTTGATCTCTCGAGGGGTCAATGTACCAGTATACTTCTTTTTGCTGGGGCATCCGAAAAAAATCATTTTTTTTTTGAATTTCAATCTTGATAGTTTATTCTTTGAACCAACACAACATGTACATTACTTCAAAGAGGGGAAAAATGTAGACACGTTAAATATACATGCACCTAATCTGGAATCACTAATCTCATTTCGTCCTTAATTATCCTTCTCCTAACCATTTTTATCAAATAATCTTTATCTGATTAAAATTCATCACCTTTCCCCTTTTAATTTAATCAATCTTTATTTAATTAGATAAATCAACTTTATCTAATCAAATATATCATTCTATTTAATTAAATAAATCAAGTTTATTTAATTAATCTCCTAAAGTTATCTCTTTAATTAAATAAATCAAGTTTATTTAATTAATCTCCTAAAGTTCATTTAATTAAATCTCTAATGTTCTTTATCTTCTCATTTAATTTAAATAAACCTAAATATTTAAGTAGAATGTCACAATCAACTAACCTTCATTAAAATTAATCAAATCATGATTAATGCTAATCCTAATCCTCCAATTCTCTAGATTTTTCCACTTGCACATGAAAATACATTTAATAGATTTATTAAATCTTATTTTCTCTCAACATGGCATAAAAGGAGAATATTCTTCTAAATTTGAAAATCCCTCCAAATGGGAATTTTCCTTCCAACAAAGCATTTAACTCCTCTTACATGTCCTTGTGCATTGAGTCAAGTGGCATTTAAGTCATTCTTTTCTCCCTCCAACAAGCCGACTTTTAAATTTGAAAATCCACCTAATATCATTTATTGACACATTTTTCAAATCTGCTCAACCTTCCTCCATTGACATGTTGACAAGTGGCACTTGGCCATTAGTGGATGATTAGTCCCACATTCATCCATTTTTCCTCTTCTTCTCTCAATCTCATCTATAAATAAGAGGCTTTTCTTCTCATTTTGGATCCAAAAGTTATGCATTTTGAATCCACACTCTTATGCATAAGTCCATTATTGTCATAGCATCTTCAAGGCATTCTCATCATTCATCATATCAAGGGTTGGGACAGGGATAATTTTCATATCAAAGTAGCACCAATCCACTATGGGATATGTATACTTTATGTTCTCAAATGCTTTTATTATCTTTTTGTTTGTTTGCATTTTGAAACATGTTGAAATATCTCATAGGGATGATAGTTTTCTTGTTTGCTCAAATGTGATTGACCATACTAATGTTTGATTGTTGAAAAGTGAAGCAAAAGGAAACACCATCTATAAATTTAATGTTGTAATGTAGCTTATGCATTCACATTAGGTCCTAAACATTCAAATTATAGTGTCTTGTGAAGGTGTTGTGAAGTGTTGTAACACATTTCTACACTTTTCTAGACTCTTCTCATTACAATTCATGTAAAAAAAACCTTTTTATCATTTATCAAGTCCTATTTTAAAGTGTAAAGTCTTGTAACAAGATTTCATGCTTTTCTAGGCTTGTTATCACTATTTACACCTTTCTTATGCTTTACATGACCCCTTTATACACTCATAAGACTTAATTAAGTGTATTTTTGAATGTAAACTTGAAAAAAAATATTAAATATAATTTAATTCCCAACACCCACTTACAAGCCTAGTTGGGACCCATTCGCCATGGGTGGTGAATGAGTCCCTCTTGGCTCCAAATTCAAAATAATTCAAAATTTCTTTAAGGTTTTTATTCAAAAAGACCTTATGTCGGCATGTGATGAGGTATTATTGGGTTATTAGGGCATAAATGTGTATAAATAAGTGTTTTTCCATCCATTTTAATACCCATTCATCACATTTTCTCATACACCATCAATTAGCATTCTTGCATTCAATTCATCAAAGCATCATTCAATCAAGCAATTATCAAGTATCTTAGAGCAACCGTCGATATATCTTCAGACTTCTAGAACAAGGTTTTTGGTGAGTTTAGGAAATTTTCATGTGTTTATTCATCATTCCTTGTTCATTTCAAATCATTTTTTTATTAAGGTTTTGATTACCAAAGTGGGATTTGACCAAGGCAAATCCCTATACTCTAAACCTTAACCATTTTTCCCCTTTTGCATGTGTGTTTGTAGACTTTATATGCATATTTTTCAAGAAAATAGGTGTTGAAAGATGGTAAACAAGTCATCAAAGTGTTTCAAGTCAACTAAACCCTAATTCAAGCTTGGAGACAACCTACAACCCATTTTCTATAGATTTGACTCCGTCAAGCTGACAAGAAGACAAGTGCAGATTTGGACCTGCAAAATTGACTCTTGAATTTGAAGATTTTTGGAGGAGGACTAATTCGCCATCAGTGGTGAATGAGTCCCATCTGAAGGCTAAAAAAAGTGATTTTGTTAGAATCCAGTTCCTGACAGTCGAAAAGCAGTTTTAGGCATTTTTACTAGTAGGACTGATTTGCCATGAGTGGCGAATGAGTCCCACTGGTGATTTATAGTGATTTCTGCTAGTTTCTAGAACCTTCCAAGATCAATACTCAACTTCTAAGTGCACTTTGTTAAACTTCATTCAATTATGTTTGCATTAGTTCATGTTTTTAGTTCATTTTTACATACCTCACCATGTTTTCAAACATTGCATATTTCATTAGTTTTGCATTAATAATCAATCAATTTCATCATTTTGTTGCATTTAGATCATTGCATTTAGTCATAATTCCATCATACATCCCTTTATTTGAGTGAACCACCTCAATTTTAGTGTTCTATCTCTCTCCTTTTAGGTGAAAGATCCTAAGAGTGTAAGAGAAGTACATAGAACCACAAAATTGATGGTTCATTTTGGTGAACCTAACTTTTGAACACATTATATTTCTGATTTCAATTACATCTTGCATCCTAGGTTTCCTTTGCATCAACATTCAATTAGGTTTGTTTTGTTTTTGCATCCTAGGATTTCTAAAATTGCATTAGTGAAAGAATCATAGAGATTTCATTTTTGCATATCAAATCATTAAAAAAATAAAAATATGCATTTGCATCTTCATTTTGTATCTAAAAAGCATTAAAATCACTTTAAATTTTAAGAAAAACACAAATAAATCTCATACCTAGACTCATTCACGACTCTGGGCAAATCAATCCAGCTGCATTTTTTGCATTCAAATTTTTGGCATTTTCACAATATTTCCTGCATTTCTATTTCCTGTTACCTCCTTGTTTCAGTTTAAAAAATTTCTATCATTAGCATTTTGTTATTCCTAGTTTGAATTTTCATTCACCCCATCTTTTTTGGTACTTGTATGAGTGTTTGGTGCCCTATTGAAAATACTTTAGTGAGACAAAGTTCTAGACTCATGGCTTCCCGCGATAGAACTTTCATTGTGGACCTTGGGATCTCAAGAGCTCCTACTCCTGGTATGGAAAATGGTGCATTAGGCATGGTTACTACCACTAGTATACCTTTACCTTCACATACATTGCATGTTGACACACAAACTGATAAAATTATGAAAGATAAAGTCATTAGTATTCATGATAATTTTGCACATTTACAACAATATTTATCCCTTGAAAAAATTTCTACCACTACCATAGCTACCATAGAAAACCTTCATCACTTGATTGAAAGTGATTATGGCTTACAATTTATGAAAATAATTTCTGCGATATACAACAAACATGTTCCTTCCACTTCCCAACTAGCAAACATTATGGTTAGCCACGAAGAATCTCACATTCCTCCTCCTTCAACTGTAGCATCCATACCCACCTATGCCACTGCTCAAGTTACAACAACCATGCAATAGGTTAGTCATGTGATTCCTTTCGCTATTCCAACTAGCATTCCTAGTTCTTTTGTGGCATCAAATGTTCCCTTTTCCACCTTCATCCCTCTCAGTGTCCCCTTCACTTCTCCTAACATTACATACACTCCATCACCATTTTCTCTTCCACCTCATACCACTTACACTGATCCCCTCATTACACAACTCTTTAACACTATTTCTTCCATGTAACAACAAATATCCATCGTAAGCCAAAGTCAAAATGGCGCTCCACCCATATATCATGTCCATAGTAGCCCATTATCTCTAGAGATCTTAAGAACACAAATTCCACAAGGAATTGAGATGCCTCGGTTTGAGAAGTAAGGAGGTAAAGGAGACCCTACTAATGTTAATTCCTATACAAAAATATGTAGTGATTTTTTCCTTGATGACAAACTATTAGCCAAACTTTTTCCTAGGACCTTAAAGGACACTGTATTGAAGTGGTTCTCAAACTTACCCAATCATTCAATCCGATCATTTAATGAACTTGTTGATGCCTTTATAAGTAATTTCCAAGTCCATATGACTCCCAAAAAGACAATGGATGATTTAATGAGATGTAAACAAAATACAAATGAAAGAGTAACTAATTTCATTTCACATTATCAGTCATTATATGCTCAAGTAGATGTCAAGATTCCCGATTCACATCTTCAAAAGATGTTTATCAAAAAATTGCACAGTCACCTTTAGGATAAGTTGACTATGATGAAATTTCCTTTGTTTAGGCATTTATGCATGACCCTCTATGACTATCACAACTTGGTTATTAGTCATGATTCAAAGTCCACTTCTAACCAAGCTGAGAAGTCTGAACAATACAACTAGAACAATGCGCAAAACTTTAGAAAAGCAAATAGAGGATTTTTATAGTTCAATCCACCTCCACCACAACCAAATCAAGTAATTCCTAATCAAGTGGCCATTGTTAAAGCATCAGGCCCTTTACCTATGGGGACCCAAAGAGAATATTTACCCCCTTACCCAATACCCTCCATAACACAATGAACCAACTTCTATAACAACATATGATCACTTTGCCTACCGTTAAACCCCTTGATAATACCGATCCTTTACCACCCACCTTTAAACCAAAATGCTTATTGTCATTTTCATCTCAAAATGGACATGACACCAAACAATGTAAGCATCTCAAACACTTAGTTCAAGACCTCATTGATTTGGTCATTTGTCCATTTGGTGTCAATGATCAAGGAAATAAGTCCATGCACCTCCAATTAGAACTCATAAATTTTACCAACCCTATGCCTAAACACAATGTTTCATTTGTCAAAGCTAGTGAAATTCAAACACTCATGTGATGAACATTGATACAAATAATGAACAACATGCTATTACTCCACATGTTACCCAAGTTAATCCTATGGATGAACTTGTGGGTAAGATAGACGTTATCCCTCATATGGGCGCAACCAACAAATCTCTTGCTATTACTTTTTCTTCTCATGATTTACTTAAAAGCTGCCCGATGGTCCTCTTTACATAGCTGATTGCATCTATGATAAGCCCACCAATGGGATATTAATAGATCCCGCCTGTGGTGAGAATGTGATCACAAAAGAATTTTTAGTATTACATGATCTCTATCAAGATTATTATGATAAACCATAACATGCCCTATGATTGGATCAATTATATTTCCCATTCTGAAGATAGGACCCAAAATTTGGATGTAACATTTTTATATTATTTCACAATCCAGATTGGTTGTTAATGCGTAGCTAGGTCATCATGGCCCGCTCAATGAAAGCTGTTCCTTCCATTGTTCACAAATGTTTGAAGTTTCTGCATGACAATGAGATATTTACCATCCACCATAGTGGTTTTAATCCGTTGTCCTCTAAAGGTAATTTTTCCTTAGAAGCCTTTTGGCCTAAACCTATGGAACCCATCACCCCTCGAAAAGACTTCTTTTTCATTACCTATCAAAAGTTTAAAGCAAAACGAATAGTCGAATTGTCTCTTTGCCACATGTCCCCATCCACTTCTGCTATCCCTATCATAGATGAGATAATGATTCAGATTGAGTTTGAACTTGAACAAACAATACAACCCCATACAACCCCATGTGCAACCAACAATAAACACTTCCCCTTCATCATCTAAATTCCCACAAGATAATGACACCAACATTGTCATGTCACCTCGCGTTAAACAAGTTTATAAGGTGAAAGAAATTGATTGATCCATCTCCTTCGGTTCCTCCTATTCCTCCTTAGGAAGAAAAGGAGCCTATGGTGGATCAACCTACTCTTACACCTCAACAACTTCAAAATAAAATTAAAAGAAACCATAGTGCTAGGGAGATTAGGCATTGTCGTCTCCTCCTTGCTCATCAAATGAAAACCAAAAACAAAAAAGCTCCGCCTTTGATAGAAGAAATACCTGAACACCCTCCTCCTCTCGACTCACCACAAGATAGTACAATACAACAATCACAACAAAATGATGCGATACAATAGCCACAACTCCTGATCCATCCTTCCATGGAAATTACCCTTTGTCCTCCCGTTGTGATTAATCTGGATGATGATGATGATGAGGAGGAGGAGATCACAAAAATAGATGAAGAAGTGCATAATGATTTAAACTCTTTATTTTCATCTACTATGAGCTTAAATGATAGATCTTCTACACCAAGTGAGGAACCTGGTACTTCCCCTAGTTTGACACTTGCAATTCTCCCTTTAGATAGTTAACTGCCCTCGCAATATACTGAACATGATTGGGAGGTGGATGAATTGTTAGATGGTTGAATTGCATTCACCTTTCTAGCATTTTACATTCCTTTTTCTTTTTCTTTTCTTTGGTGTGCTTGTCTATGCGTATCGTTTTCCCTTGTACTGTACATTTGATGTTATCTCTCTTTGTGCACTTCCTCTATTTGTACCTCTATTCTTCTATATGTCGTATATTTTGCATTTTCTTTTTTGCTTTTGTTTTGGTTTTTTTCCTTTTGGGGATGACACAAAGCATTGAGATGCCATATGTCTCTTCCATGTTGACCCAAAGGGTCCCTTTTTCTTTCCCTTTTATCTTTTCTTGTGTTTTTTTTTCCTTTTGGGGATGATGCAAAGCATTGAGACCAAAATGTCTCCTTCATGTTATTAAACTATTTTCCTTTTTCTTTTTCCTTTTCATTTTGGGGATGATGCAAATCGTTGAGACCACAATGTCTCTTCCATGTTTACAAAATGAACTTTGTTTTTCTCTCTTTGTGTCATTCTTCTAGTTCTATGTGTTTTGAAAGAGTTGATGATAGTTTCAAGCTCTTTAATAAAAATATTGTAGCAATGAACATACTGACCCCAAATCCATAGATCCCTTATGTGTTTGGTGTGTTCCTTTCTGGGGGGAAACTCCCCTTTCTTTTGTTTTCTTTTTCATTTTCATGAAGCAACCTTACTTGGAAACATATGACTTGGCATAGGGGCTTTCCAAGTTGGCTCTCATGTCTTGTTTTTCTTTTTGCATTTTTCCTTTGCTACTTTAAAGTAATTGCTCATAGAATGGTGTGTAGCAATTCCTTTAAAGTGGGGGGCATACATTAGCATTATTCATTAGCATTCTTGGTTCTTAGTGTAGCCTTGTGACTTCATATGATGCGTTTGTCACTTTGTGGATGACATTGGGTATGATGTCCTTCAAAAGTGTGATCTATCTTAGCATATTACATTCCTCTTAGTGGCCTGATGTGATACACTGCATCCCCTAAGTTGTGAATATACTATTCTTTGATTGGTCATCTCTTGGAGACATTAGACACAATGTTCCCTAAGTGATAGACCTTGCATGAACTTAACAAGACTCCTTTGAACATCTTTTGCATTTTACATTTTTACATTTTTACATTTTACATCTTTGCCACCTTGCATAACACAACTTGCATGTCTATGGTACCATCTTGTTTGTTCATGAGTTTTAAGAATACAAAGCTTTGCTTGTCTTATGAAGTACGAATAGACATTATCTTTTCTGACACCTTATTAAAGTTATCAGAAGGTATAAGTTTGGTATGGTTGAGCGGGAAGCACATTCCATGACACAACTTTCCCCATAGCCACCTATGTGTTTGTGAGTGCATACCAACTAGCGCATGTTTCTCACCTTTTGGGCCTTCTTAGCCAACGGACCACCATGAGTTCTGTCACCCTAGAGTGAGTATGCATTCTCTTTTTTGGACAAACAACCTAGATTTGATTCACAACTAGTTGAAAAAATGATCGAAGCTTGATCCAACTTTTTCTTTTCCTCTTCCTTCTCTTTTTCTCTTCCATGCATGTGTTCCTTTGTTCTTATGTTTAGTTTTCCATGGGATCTTCATCTTGGGGGCTTGATCATCCCTCTTGATCGTTGTCATTCCATCTTGCTAGCAAAGTGCATTTGGACCTCCCTCTCGGTATGCATGGCTACTTTAGTGTGAGTTTGAAGCACATTCATCCTCTCACTAAAGTGGGGATTAAATGTACCATAGAAAAATGGATCATGGACATTTTCATGGTCTTTTAGGTCTTTCTTTTGTGATGCTTGACCTATTTTTCTTTGATTTAATGTTGTAATGTAGCTTATACATTCACATTAGGTCCTAAACATTCAAATTGTAGTGTCTTGTGAAGGTGTTGTGAAGTGTTGTAACATATTTCTACACTTTTCTAGAATCTTCTCATTACAATTCAGCTAAAAGCCACCTTTTTATCATTTATCAAGTTCTATTTTAAAGTGTTTTCAAGTCTTGTAACAAGATTTCACGCTTTTCTAGGCTTTTTATCACTATTTACACCTTTCTTATGCTTTATATGATCCCTTTATGCACTCATAAGACTTGATTAAGTGTATTTTTGAATGTAAACCTGACAAACAACATTAAATGTAACTTAATTCCCAACACCCACTTACAAGCCTTGAGTGAGACCCATTCTCCATGGGTGCTGAATAAGTCCCTCTTGGCTCCAAATTAAAAATAATTCAAATTTATTTTGGGTTTTTATTCAAAAAGACCTTATGTCGGCTTGTGATGAGGTATTATTAGGTTATTAGGGCATACGAGTGTATAAATAAGTATTTTTTCATCCATTTTAACCCCCATTCATCTCATTTTCTCATGCACCATCAATTAGCATTCTTGCATTCAATTCATCAAAGCATCATTCAATCAAGCAATTATCAAGTATCTTGGAGTAGCCATTGACATATCTTCAGACTTCTACAACAAGGTTTTTGGTGAGTTTAAGACATTTGCATGTTGTTTATTCATCATTCCCTGTTCATTTCATATCATTTCTTTCTTAAGGGTTTGATTACCAAAGTGGGATTTGACCAAGGAAAATCCCTATACTCTAACCCTTAACCATTTCCCCCCTTTTGCATGTGTGTTTGTAGAATTTATATGTAGATTTTTCAAGAAAATAGGTGTTGAAAGATGGTCAACAAGTCATCAAAGTGTTTCAAGTCAACTAAACCATAATTCAAGCTTGGAGACAACCTATAGCCCGTTTTATGTGGATTTGACTCCATCAACGCGACAAAAAGACAAGTGCAGCTTTGGACCTACAAAATTGACTCTTGAATTTGTAGATTTTTGGAGGAGGATTGATTCACCATTAGTGGCGAATGAGTCCCATCTGAAGGCTGAAAAGGTTGATTTTGTTAGAATCTAGTTCTCGATAGAAGGAAAGTAGTTTCGGGTGTTTTTACCAGTAGGAGGATTGATTCTCCATCAGTGGCGAATGAGTCCCACTAGTGATTTACAATGATTTCTACGAGTTTCCAGAATATTCAAAGATTGGTACTCAACTTCCAGGTGCACTCTATTAAACTTCATTCAATTCTGTTTGCATTAGTTCATGATTTTAGTTCATTTTTGCATACCTCACCATGTTCAAACATTGCATATTTCATTAGTTTTGCATTAATAATCAATCATTTTCATCACTTAGTTGCATTTAGATCATTACATTTAATCATAATTCCATCATACATCCCTTTATTTGAGTGAACCACCTCAATTTTATTGTTCTATCTCTCTCCTTTTAGGTGAAAGATCCTAAGAGTGCAAGAGAAGTACATAGAACCACAAAATTGATGGTTCACAAGAATTTTACTATAAGAAAGTGTTAAGTGTACACTAAACGTTGACCAAGATCAAGATGATTTGGAATATGGATGGTAATTGGAAAACATGGATTTGATAGTTGGTTCATGGATGAACGAATTTTTGATGGATAATATGTGTTGAGTGTTGGACACATTATGGATGGGGAAAGATGCTTCTACCTAGTTTGGAACACGTAGATGTTTGAATATACATTTGAAACCTTTCTTGCCACTATAGTGGTTCTCAATAAAGGATGATTTTTCTTGTGATTTTTTTTGTTTTGTTTCTTGAATTGTCTTTTTTTCTTTGCAAATATTGGAGTTAACCTCATTTAGATGCAAACATTGCGATAGGGAGCCATTAGAGTCCTTATGATAAAGAGTTGTTGTCAACACATGGTTAATGCAAGATTTGGATATTATGGATGTGAAAGTTTCTGGTGGTGTACTTTGAGAGATATGAGATGTAGATTGTTAGGTTGATAGATTGGATCTTTTTTTTTGAAAATTGGGAGATGAGAAATGGTAGGTGGGATTGGAGATTCGGTTGGGACAATCTTTTTCATATGTCTTGTAGGTCGCTCTTGAAGCTTTCCTATGCACTATTGGACTTTTTTGATGGATGAACTTCCCTTATTTAGTTTTCCCCCATAGTTTCTTTCACTAATGGAGGTTGATAGGGATCAATATTTTTTTTATTTTATGGTATCCATTTGAATTTTATTTGTCCATTTTTCTTCAATGATTCACCTCAATCATTTGTTCCTTTCTTTGATATAGCTTGTTCTCATGTGGATGGGCACAGTTTGTGGATGGGATGATGCGTGAATGATGATTGCAGTTATGAATAGTTGTAGCATTGATAATGATTTTTATCATAAGGACTCTACATTCTCCCCGTGTTGAAATTTCCACTAGACGAAGTTCCCTTTGGTGTTTAAGAGCTATATCTATTCCATAATTTCCATAAAACCAAGAAGTTGTGCAAGATTTCTGATATTTAAGAGTAGAAGACTCTTGATCATTGATAATGATGTTTACAGTATGAGATCCTTTCTTTTCTGTAGAACATCTATACGTATATTTTAGGAGCAAGCATCTCGAGGGTAGATGGAGGAGTAGGTGGTATGTGGAAATGATTATAATTTGTGCCATCTTGTGTGGATTGGGAAATTCTAATTAGATAATAGTAGTAAATTAGAGGTACAAATTCATGATCTTGTTCTACGTGGTGTTGTCTTCAATAAGCTTTGGTTCGTGTTCTTGACATGAAGCAATTTGAAAGGATGGATGGTTTGCAAAAGGTTTTTTGATTTATTCAACAACATGGGAATTGGCTTAGTTAGAGGTTTTAAGCATACTTTGGGAAAAATTCTTCAGACTGAAGCAACTGTTGCAGGAGTATACGATTCTGGAACATCCACCTGCATGTGATTGCAAATATGGTGTTAATATAGAAAAAATAATATGTATTATATGAATATGGTAAAGAGAAAATTAAACTAATAAAATGTTTTTAGAGAGTGGAGTGTTTATGTATGTCTACCTGTACTCATCATAAAGAGAGAAGATGTAGTCGAAGCTCTTCTTCTTTCCTGATAATTGTGTATGGATTTTTCTTCATTCTTGAGTATCGGTCGAAAGAAAATAGAGGTTTGATCCTAAGTCTGTGTATTGATTTAATTCTAGATATAGCTGTAAATGTCAATCCCTTTCTTTCTTTTTTACCTATATTGATTATTGCTCTTTCGATTGTTAATCCTTGGGATTTATGTATTGTAATTTCCCATGCCATGCACAGTGGTAATTTACTATAAGCACCTAGAGAAATAGGTGAAATTGGAATAGTTGTTGGAGCATGTATAGTCCAAGGTGGGCCATTGTAAGTATCAAATTTAACTACTACATACAATGGTAAGTCCGGTGGTTTAGAGCTTTCTGTGTATACAATATCTAAAACCTCTCCAAGAGAACCATTTACAAGGCCTGCTTCAGTCCATAGGTGTGTAGTTAGCATGCTGTGTTGGCCTCTATATAGCATGAGTTCATGGGGTAGTTGGTCAATGTCATTGTTGATGTTTGATTTTGTGTTTGTTTTTATTGTAGTACTGAGTGCAATAGGAAGATTTAACAGTTGTATCATTTTTTTGTTGTGTGTTCCTACTAAGTCATTGGTCAAAAATAGGTGCATTGCTAGGTCAAAAGACTTGTTTTCATTTTTTGATATCATTGTGTTTGTGCAATTCATTAGTAGCTCCCAATCTTGTTCATTTGGTTTTGCATTTCAAATGTTTTGTAGAGTTCTCTAGAAATTAATTTGGGCTTGAGTGTTCCCATGTTAGAATATTTGTTCTAGTGTGACAATAATAGTGAACTGTTCCCATAGGGCTTTCACATCTATGTGGGAGGCATATATAGGTTTGTCCATAATAGGGGGTAGTTGTGCAAATTCACCTACAAGAATCATGGATCTTCCATCGAAGCACAAGTGCTGTTGGTGAGGGAAAGCCTCACATAGTCTATTATCAATTTTTAAGAGTAATTTTGGCCCTATAAAGCTCATCTCATCAATTAGGAGGTATTTTACATGTCTCATGTTCTGTTAGAACATTGCAAGTGATTGACCCTTCAATGGTTGCATTTCTTTGATCAGAATCTTTAGGGCTGAATGTATAGTTGAGGCATGCATGTTGAATGCTGCAATTCCTATAGGAGCAACAACAAGGAGCGCGCTATGTTGTTGTGGTACTAAATTGGAAAGGGAGTTTTTAATGCAATGAATAACATAGGATTTCCTTGTTCCTGCAGTGCCTTGTATGATCACATGCAAGGGTTTTTGGAGTTGACAAGAGCTACAATGGTCCAAAAAAAGTGTAAGAGTGAGCTATTGTTTGGGAGAGAGTGGATATGGGAGGCTGTTAAGCTCAAATGGTGTTGGACTGCCATGTTGGTTCACCTTGTTTGTGCTTACAAAATGCTTTGCAGTTTCATGTAAAGTTTGAGATATTGTACGATCATTCCACTTGTTGCAATTGTCAAAGTCATGTCTTCCAAGCATATCAAGGGAATTAATATTTCCACTAGTACCAAGACCCAACTGTGACAAGAACTCCCATTCATTCAATTGTATTGTATTTTCTATATTGTTTTCATTATCTAGTTCCCCTGCCACTTCTTGATTTATTTCTTTATCAATTACACGATCAATATGCAACACATAATATTTAAGTCTATTCATCTTCCTCCAATTTGCAACAATTGTTTCTTTCTTGATACAAATGTCTGTGAAAATGTTATGAAATTTCTTGTAAAGAGGTACTTCACTCCAACAAAATGTCTCAAAATGTTCTGAATCCTCCTTTGGAATAATAGTAAATTGGGGGAAGACACTAATAATTGCCTTATGTTTCCTTTCTTTCCACTTGTACTGTTTGTGACTTGAAGAGAACGAGAATGATCATGCAGATTCAAGTAGTGTTACTGTTTCCATTTGAGGAGGGCATTGTTGGTATAATTGGAGGTAACTTTGTTGCAAAGTATTTTCGTTTGGGTTTGTCCTAATTCGGTTGAAAACTTTTCAGCCAACATTAAGCACCATAAATTCACAATTACAAACAACAAGGGGCAAATTTTGCAACATGTGGCACATTTCTTGTGCACCTATATCATGATCAATAATAATCTCAGATATTAATTTTTTGTATACTGCAAGCACTTTATCTTGGGGTGCTTGCTTTCGACATATGTGTGTCAACATATCAATACAACTTTCAAAATTCCTTTCTTCCTTTGTGGCATATTTTGCAATGTACTTTAGAACAAGTGTTTTTGAGAGCACATGCTAACAATCCATATTGGCTCTCCACATGAAAAGCATCTCTGGACTATGTATATTCAACATATCATCATTAGGTGTAGGGGAAAATGTTTTTTTTTCCATTTTCATCACTACACAATGAAGAGGTTGTACATTTAGTCTAGGGTGCCTTATATCAACACTCAATGGTGTTTCCTTTCTTTCGAAGGAAAGTTGATTCTGAACATTTGGTGTGTCTCTGGAAATAGTTGACTAACTCTTTGTATTTGGAAAGTGTATTTGTAGCAAATATTTTGGGTGTTGTTAATAAGCATGGATTGTCTTGTGAAGACCGATGGAGTGTGTTGTTCCTGTCTCCTAGATTTTGAGGATTCTAGGCACTAACATATTTGTCAAAGAACATTTTTGCTATGTCAACATTTGTGTGATTTCTCCAATCAAGTTTATCCATGTTCGGTGCACCTTCAAGCCAAAGGAATCCATGTACATGTGTAGACCCTCAATGTTTCCACTCATATCTATACCAATAGTATGTTGCATAGTTAATATTCTCTTAGGCTTCTTTGTGGAATATTGTGAATCATTGATGCAAGTATAAGGATGTGGTATGTGGGTTTGTAACAATGTTAACTATGTGATCTTTATTGTTTCTTGATGTTGGCATTGCCTCCTTTGAAAATAGTTGGTGTAAATCAGGCCATTTGGTATCTGCATGTTCACTTAATGTGAAGAATAGTGTGGGGGAGCCTATTTGGTTGATCATGTTTGACAATTTACCATGAAAATTATTCCAATATGCTCATGTGCCTCTAAGGGATGATCCATAATGCATCAATTGTTTAGCTATTTTAGTGTCAGGTAACTATTGTATATGGAGACGAAGATTGTCTATGGTGGTTAGTATGCAGTCCTCAACATTTTTCTTGACAAAAATGGAGGCAAAACCTTGGCTTCGATGGTGCATCAACAGGTTCAAGACAAAATATCTAAACCTTGGACGCCTTCCAAATCTATTATCATGAAACCTCATTAGGTGCAACACATATTCATGCATTTCAACTTGTCTATAGCGAGTTTGTAAATGTAGTGCACTACCATTGGGAAACAGTGAAGGAAAAGCCATGTCTAAAAGGCCCCCAGTATTGTATTCATTAACTGGTGAGGTCTCAAGTGTTTGGCCAATCAATAATGGTGTCATTTTGATCTCTAACTTGCAATGTTTCTTTTATGATATCTAGTTCATGGCGTTTATTTGGTAACCTAGCCATAAATGATGAGGAGCAAGTGAATTCATTGTATACTGGGTCTGTGTAAAGTGTCGATGCATTGTTTGGTGCAACCATATTGTCATTGTTTACAATTATGTTATGAAGCATACTTGAAATGTTTGTATTTGTATCAGGGAGCTCCTCAAGAGATGCAAAATCTACCTCAACGTCTTTGTAGTATGGGTCATATGCAACTTTATATTTCAGTGTAACCCACACACGATGCCTACTTACGTATTAGTCATAATGTTCACCTTTTGTATTGGTTCTTCAAACCACCAACACATCCAAGTTTTTAATTTTATGCGGCAGGTATTTTGCTATGGTTTTGATATCTTGTAGGAAACAAATTATGTGCCCACTATATTTGTATTGGCCTCCATGAGCATGTGTTGCTTTTATTATCAGATTGATTCATGCTATAAGAATTTCTTGCTTTCTCATGAAAGCATCTAAAACAAATTGGAACACTTTGTATTGAGTTGGTGTGGATTCTTGGGTAGCTTTCATGGAAAACTATGCAAGTTGGAAAGTTTGATTGTTTATCTAGTCTTGAATGAAAGCATTTAGAAGCCTCTATAAAGTTTTTTTTGATATGTGGCAAGCTTGTGGGTTGATGTTGAAGAGTGTGCATTGTTTCGTGTGAACACATTAACAAACCTCGGTCAAAAAGGTGTTCAGTTTGGGGTCTACTTTCATATGGTTCAATGTTGTGTTGGTTTGACATAAAGGAGTTTGGTGTGTTGGATTGTATTGTTTGTTTTCCTATGCATTGCATATGATGGAAAATTCTGATTTCTTCTTTATGTTGAATATAGTAGTTATGAATTGTTTTACGAGATTGTCTATTTTGTGGGTTGGAGGTCACCATCTGTAAAGGAAATAGGAACTACAATCATCAAATGTATGATTATAAATACATACAGAATGTAAAAGCTAAACATTTATGGTACGAATTCTTTTATCATTCTATTTTTGAAAATTACTTGAGATACGATTCATGCCCTATATGTACATAAGTAATTTGGTGGAAGAGATTAATCACATAATTTTCATAATACCAATATATTCAATACACATGTGACTTTGAGATTCCATGTATGCAATCAAAAGTATAGAAACCATACTATATAAGATGCTTCAAAATTGTATATACATTACATAAGCGCTTGAGCTAGTTCTAAACACTAGCAATATGATACATATAAGTGATTCCAACCAACATGAGCGAATTCTCTGCAACAAAATCTAGCTCATCCACCTTTGTGATTATTGATTTTACCCATGGTTGAGCAACACTTGTATCATATGAATTTGTGATTGTGAAGATAAATTGCTCGAATAACACTCCTTTTACTATGGTCTCAACTTCAATTTCTTTTCCAAGACTAAACTATAGCATGTATAAATTATCTGCAGACATTCCAAGAAGTTCGGTGGCTGGTTCTTCAAAAGCAACAACCCATAATATTCCTGTATGGTCTGTGATCTTTAGCTAGAGTATGTATTTGTAGGTATATGTAGCAGTTGTAGCTTTGCACTTGGAACAATACCATGTTTGATCATCATTCTGTACAACTTTTTTTTTACATTGTTTTCCATCTAACTCAATGGGGCAAGATGGATAGCATAATGCATTTTTTTTTATGAATTGTATTGTTGCTTTTAAAGTGCATTGGACAATTTGTTTCACATTGGTAGTTTGCTCTTCAATATCAACAATTATTTTCCTTGTTAGCACAAGAGGTGCATCCAACGGTTGTGTATTTGATGGAGTGACATCAGTCCCATTCTGTTCAAACCATGATGTGAGCTATTTTTCCTCCTCTATTCTTGGGTTTATGAATAGGTGGGTGCTTTCCAAAGTGCTTATGAACTTTCCATTATACTTAGTGACATGACCATTTTTTATTGCAAGCACAACATGTTTTAAGTGATACATCTCCTACAGTTGTTTTCCTTCCTTTTCAGTAGCTAGACCCCATAAAGTATTATTAATAATAAATGAAGAGATATCTATCAATTTAATGCTCCTTCAAATAACTTCAGTCCCATCCCTCCTCCTTATGGTTGAGCTTGGGTCCACACATATGACTATTCCAATAAAATCAACAAGGATATTATTGTTTAGTTCTAAAATTTCCTTCAAGGGTGTGAAAGAGAACCTATGTTTGGGAATTGCAAGGTCATATTCTACGAGAGAAATTTTGGAATCCCCAACTAAACAAATTTCAAGTTGACTATTTAGTTTGTTGAACAACTTATTAGCTAACTTAATAGTTCCACCAGATATTGTATAGACTTCTCCAAAATGAACTTTCATGTAATGAAGGTTTGCAACTTTATTAAAGCAAGTTACACATATTTCAGTTCACTCACAATCAATAATATTAAATGAAAGGACCTGCCCTTGTCCCTTCTATGTGTTGAAGTGGAGAATTTGTTTTTTCATGGTAACATGACCCTTTATAAGCCACCTTGTTTGAAATGGATTCAAATTTCTAATAGGAGTAATATTGGAGGGAAGGTCTTTCTTTTGTGGGTATGAGCATAATCCAAAAAGTGTCCTTTGAGCAGGTGGCTTTGATACCATATTGCTATTACTCATGCTTGTAGATGGAGCAGTTGAGCTTGTAGCATTTACTTTGTGGGCTTGTTCTTCAAACAAATAGGCAGGGTGACCAATGATATTGTGTTGCAAACATACGATTTCTATTTGAGAGATGACAATCCACCTAAAAAGGTAAAATGAGAGTATTTTGAGTAGGAACAACTATGAAATAGTGGATAAAAGATGCTACGATACAAGATGTTATTTGAAATTGTGTAGAAGAGCATGGAAATATGGTGGTTCACCTTGAATTGCAAAGAATGGGGAAACTATATCCTATGAGTTTAAGTATCGATCCCTTCTAGAGTTCTTTTGAAGCTATGTATCGGTTGTACCTTTGTGGAAGTGCAGCCTTCTACTTATGTACCCCATGAGAGAGCTCCACTCTATATCGATCACCCAGTTCGAGGCCATGGCCAAATAGTGCAAATTCTAATACTTGTAGATGGGGTTGCAAGTCTAGGTTTCCACCATTCATCATCTTGATTGCACTCTCAGTCAAGGAATATTTTGTCACAAGAGGTGGTTGTGGTACTATAACACCATCATCAAGGCTTGTAGTTGTGGCATGAACTTGTTGGGTTTGTTCTTCAGAAAGGTAGGCGGGATGGCCAATGATATCCTGCTGTAGACCTCCGATTTCTAATTTTGATATGACAATCCACCTATAAGTGTACAATAAAGAAGCATTATCAATAGGACGCAATGTGACAGTGGGTTCAAAAATGATAATATGTAAGTTGTGATTTGGCATATTGTAGAAGAGCATTGACATATGGTGGCTCACCTTGAATTGCAAATAACAAGGCAACTGTATTTAATGAGTTTAAGTATAGAGCCCTTTTGGAGCTCTTTAAAATCTATGTAGTGGTTGTACTATTTTGGAAGTGTACCCTTCCGCTTGTGCACCCCATCGGATAGTTCTACTATATAGTGATTGGTTGGTTTAGGCCCATGGCCAAACATTAGATATATATTGCTTGTATATGGGGTTGCAATTCTACGTTTCCATCATTGATCAACTTAATTGCATTCTCAGTCAAATAATACATTGTGATGAGAGAGTGCACTAGTCCTTGCAAAATTAAATTGTAGGTGGTAGCTATTACTTACTATAAATGACATATAAAAGCATACTTTGTGAAGTAGGAAATGAATACATTGTATAACCAACAAAATATAGGTAACTAATCTGATAATAATTGAAAAAGCCACAATCTAGTTGATTGTGACCATGCAAGCACTAGTTTAAATTAAAGTGTGTAAAAGATTTACATAGTGTAAAATTAATTTAAGAATAATACTTGTAAATGCGATTTTGTATAGGTATGTATATGAAAATAGTGGCCTTTGGAAGTTAGCTTGTTGTAAATTGGTAAGAACAAAAAAAGAGAAAGCATAGTGAGTAAATAAATTAGTTCACTGTATTAAGTTTTCTAAGTAAATTGCAAGCACTATAGATGTTTGAATATGCATTCAATGCTAATGTCACAAGAAGGGTGCTTTGGAATAAATGAATATAACACTAGTGCACTATTAGCTAGGGATAAACATCGAAGGAACATACAATAAAATTAAAGATAACTACTTGGTTCACAAATGTGTTATTCATTTGAGGTGCAATGGAATTAGGAAATATAAATATAGGTTATACTAATTGTGTTAAGTGAATGAGCTTAACACATTTAACCTATTACTAGAGACCGCAAATTTAATGTGGATTGTGTCCTGGTTGAGGAAGCAGGACACTTTGTAAACCATCTTTGTAGATATAAGGAAAATATAGGGTAGTGACTTATTTTATTTAGTGATCCTTCATATGGGAATATGTGTTGTATGGCGTATACACTTATTATGTGTGTTAAGCTAATATACTAGAAATGTGGTATATTTTAGAAGAATGGACTTTGTTTAGAATAATAGTTTATTGTAAGGAATTTAGGTGCAACAAAGAGACAACTACTGAAGGGGACAGATAACATTTGTTTGCGATATATATTAAACAATTGCTATAAATGAAATGTTTTTGAGTACAATGGTTAGACTATAATTATTTGGAGTGAAATGAGATAAGGATTATGTTACATTATAGATAAACTACCATTTTTAATTGTATATAATCAAATATATCATTTTTTTGGAATTGAAACATATGGGTTAAGTAAAGAGATACAAAGAAAAAGCAAAAGGCAAGAATGAAGTTCCAATATTATAACAAGAGCACATAGTATGTGTATATATTTATGAAGAAAAAGTGTGTTACATGGTATTGTAGTAGGTGAAATATTGTATTTTTTATTGTGAGCCAAAGTGCCTTGTTCATAGTATATTGAAGCTTACATTTCTTTAAGGGATTTACAAAATATCCAACTATCCATAAGTTGGTAAAAGTTGTAGTTAAATGGTTATATCACATACTATATACACATTTATAGGGAGAAAGTGTATTAGACATCATTTAGGTAGTTCTAAAATGCTTCTTTTATGTAGACAAAACCACCTTGTCCGTAGAACTCATCTGCTTTCATTTCATGAAGGAAACTGCAGAAGGAACCCAACATCTCACAAGTTGAGTGGAACTCATGCACTGTTACTTCCATCGACTAAATGTCACATTCCTACACACTTTGCATGTTTCAAATAGTGGCCTTTGCTTGTTGTAGCAAGTCAAGGCAACTAATTGTAATGTCATTTCCAAAATATTGTATGTGGCTCGTAGAAGTTGCATTGCAATTGATCGACGATGTTGAGTTGATCAACAAAATAGGGGCACTAGAACTACTTGAGATGTCAATAATCTCATTGGGTTGATGCGAATTTTCCATTCTTGAATGAAATTACATTTTTAAAATGGAAAACATTATACTATATTTTTAATGATGTATAAGAACGTGTGGCTTCCCTTTTGGAATATGACAATCTTGATCCTAAAATAGAAAAGATAGTTAAAACTATTTTACTTTATAAATGCATACCTTTAAATTGCAAATATGAACTTTTCTCTACCAATATCGAAATAAACATTTATTTAATTTAATATCCTAAACATGTGGTAAAACTTATAAATAGAAGAATAAGTATGAATTTATAAAAAGAAGTTAACAAATGTTTATTTGCATGCTAATCTAAGATAGTGTATCAAAATTTAATAACTATTGGAAAGGGATTCTAGTGGATCATAAATGTTATTTGCATGCTAATCTAAGATAATGTCTTACAAGTAAATAACTATTGGCAAGGGATGTTGGGTAGACCATAACTGTCATCCATCATTGAAAACCAAATTTATAATAAATAATTGTTACTTTTCTTTTATGGATATAAGTTTGGGGTCTTGTTGGATTCACTCGTATGGGTGGTTATTTTCCTAATGGAGTGGCAAGTGTCTATAATAGAAATCGAGTAAAAAAAAGTTTGCATAAAATAATAGAAATTGAGTGAAAATAATATAATAGAAATATAAATACTACAAATAAGTTTGTTTGTAAGTGTTTATAATAAAAGAAATATAATATAATATGAATACTACATATAAGTTTGTTTATAACTGTTTATAATAGAAATTGAGTAAAATAATAAAAAAAAAAATCATTACACTATGTGAGACAAGATTGCATAATATATCTAATCAAATAGAATAAATAAAATATACTTAAAAAAAATTTAAACTATTTATGGTAAAATTGACTAGAAGAGATCAAATATAACAAAGTCTAATAAATATAATTATAAATTTGTACACTATTTGAGTTAAATCTGAATAAAAATTTGTTTAAATATAATAAATAGAATGTAATTTAATATTTTATCCTATTTGTACTACATTTTTATCTAATATAGACTTGACTAAAAGGGATCAAATATAAACTATACACTATACTATATTTGTAAACTATTTGTAAACTATTTGTCTAAAAGGGATCAAATATAACAAAGTCTAATAAATATAATTATAAATTTGTATACTATTTGAGTTAGTTCTAAATAAAAAATTATTTAAATATAATAGGTTAATTGTAATTAAATATTTTTTCCTATTTGTATTTTATTTTTACCTAATATAGACGTGAAAACATATCATTTTATCTTTTTTTTTTTATGAATTTGATAGTAAATATTTTAGATCTATAATAAGAATAGTATATTTTAAAAACTGCACAGTGTAGTATCTTTTTATTTTTATCTAATATAGTCTTGAATACATAGTATTTTATTATTATTTTTAAAATAAATTTGATAGTTAATATTTTATATCTATAATAAAAATAGTATATTATAAAAAACCTTAGTTTGGCTGAGTGATGCAGGAGCATCTGGCCTGTTTCCACACCTCAAATTTAACATCTAGAAGAGTTATTGGGAGGTCATGCCAAATCGGAGGGCCTTTTTGAAGGAAAAATAAACAAACAAAGTGATCTACTGATCACAAAACAAGCAAACATACAAAAGCCCCAAATCGCCTTGAGAAGATGAGAGGCAGGGCATCTATTATATAGAGAACCAGATTTACAAGGGAGTTATGGCACACAACCATAATGACCAATAACTCAACCATAAAACTAAATGCAAAACTTGAAAGTCAAGAAAGGATAGCTACATACTTAATAAGCCCAATGGGCATTACAAATAAGTCAAGAAAAGTTGCTGCACATGCTATAGACCGATAGATGTTGATAAATGCTGTCATTCTCCCCCATAATGACCATTGGGAAGAACATGAAGTAGATTTTTGAGTTTCTAGAACCTTTCACGAGGTAGAGACTTTGTGAAAATATCTGCTAGCTGATCTTTTGTACTACAATACACAATCTCAATCAATCCCTGTTGAACCAATTCTCTGAATGTTGAAATCTAAGACCATAACTCAATGTCCCTCTAACATATCGAAGAATCCTCTTAGCTGCATTCCAATGTGTTTGCTTAGGTTCTGACATGAACCTAGATACCAAGCTCACTGCATAAGTGATATCTGGTTGAGTAGTAGTTAAGTAGATCAAACTACCAATCAACTATCTATACAGAGTAGGGTCCACTAGATCTGACACATCTAAGCTAGACAATTTAAGTCCAACTTCAATAGGTGTTGCAACTATTCATCTAAAATTTCTGTAGGATGTCTAAAGCATATTTTTTCTGAGACATGAATATTTCATCTTTGTTTTGCCATACTTCTATACCAAGAAAATAGTGCATTTGTCCCAAATATGTCATCTCAAATTCAGCAACCATAGCTGCTCTAAACTCTACAAATAAAGCTGAATTGTTCCCAGTGTAGATAAGATCATCAACATAGAGAACTAAGATAAATATATCCTTATATGAGCTCCTAATATAAAGATTTGGATCTGATTGACTTCTTAAGAAACCTGTCTGCTGTAGGTATGAGTCTATCCTTGAATACCATGCTCTTGGTGCTTGCTTAAGACCATACAAGGCCTTCTTTAATCTGTAAACATAATGCGCTTTAGATGGTATTTCAAAACCTCTAGGTTGAGAAACATACACTTCCTCATCTATCCATTCAAAAAAGCACTCTTTACATCCATTTGATAAACTATCCAACTCTGCTGAGCTGCCAAAGCCAAAACCAATTTGATAGTATCCATGCGTGCTACAGGTGCAAATGTTTCAGTGTAATCAATACCTTCCTGTTGAGTGTATCCTTTGGCTACCAATCTAGCCTTATTCTTATCAATGCTTCCATTAGATTTATACTTAGTTTTATACACCCATCTTGTACCAACAATTTCCTTA
Source organism: Sequoia sempervirens (assembly GCA_007258455.2). NCBI lineage: Eukaryota > Viridiplantae > Streptophyta > Pinopsida > Cupressales > Cupressaceae > Sequoia > Sequoia sempervirens. Next base: position 147,961,651 of record VDFB02058242.1, read on the forward strand.
CTAGGAGGTAGCTGAACCAAATTCCATGTGTCATTCCTTTCAATTGTTTCTATCTCACTATGCATTGCTTCAACCCATTCTTCTTTTTCTTAAGCTTGTTCAAATGTTTGTGGTTCATTACTTTCCATGATTTGAGTCATCAAAGCATAATTCACTTTTGTTTGTGATCTTGTTGTCATTTTCTCAAAATTTGAATCCAACATAAGAGTTGATGGATGATTCTTTTCTGTTCTTCTTTGATATTTTTGATACCTTCTTGCTCCTGTACTAGAAGACTCAGGTTCATTTTCTTCTTCTTCTCCTTCTTCAACTTCATCAATCATTATCTCTTTTCCCTTTGTTTCATTTTCCTTGCTATATTTTGCTGCTTCATTGAATACCGCATCTCTACTTATAACAAGCTTCTTTCCTATTGGGTCATACAATCTATATGCTTTATTTTCTGATCCATACCCAGTAAAAATACATTTTAGGCCTTTATCATCTAACTTAGGCCTTTTTTCTTTTGGTATGTGTGCATAAGAAACACAACCAAATACTCTCAAGTGATCAACACTTGGCTTTACCCCAGACCATGCTTGTTCAGGAGTCATTCCTTTAATTTCTTTTGTAGGACTTCTATTTAGAAGATACACTATTGTGCATACCGCTTCTGCCCAATAAATTTTATCTAAATTCTTCTCTTTCATCATGCTCCTTGCCATTTCAACAATTGTCCTATTCTTCCTTTCAGCAACTCCATTTTGTTGTGGAGTGTAGGAAGTAGTGAACTCTCTCTTGATTCCATGATTTTTGCAAAAATCTAGAAATTGATTTGATTTGTATTCACCTCCATTGTCTGACCTTATCACTTTGATGTACTTACCACTTTGTTTTTCAACCAACTTCTTGAATTCTACAAATTTTTCAAACACTTCTGATTTTGAAACCAAACAATATACCCAAGTTTTTCTTGAGTAATCATCAATGAAGGTTAGAAAATACTTAGATTTATTCAAAGAAGGTGTTTCCATAGGACCACACAAATCCGTATGGATTATCTCAAGATGTTGCTTAGCTCTACTGGATTTACCAATTGGAAAGCTAACTCTGTGTTGTTTGCCGACAACACATTCTTCACACACTTCTTTTGTATTTTCAATGAAAGGTAGACCCTCAACCATTTTGAATCTCTTTAGTAAAATTAACCCACTAAAGCTGAGGTGACCATATCTTTGGTGCCAAATTTTACTTTCATTCATTTCACTAGACCTCAATGCTTGGTTTCCATGAGTGAAATGAAGAGGAAACATCCTATCACTTGTCATCCTTGCTCTTGCAACAACTGCATTCCTTTTTAACTTGTCTCTTATTATGCACTCATTCTTATCAAAAGTCACTTGATAATTTTGTTCTAGCATTTGTCCAACAGACAACAAATTCTTTTTTAGTGCTGGAACCAATAGTGTTTCATTAATATGTTTAACTTCACCATATTCTGTTGTAACTGCAATTGTACCTTTACCTTTGCTTCCATGAGATTGATTATCTCCTAGTACTACTGTACTTTGATGTTTTTCATCCAAATTGACAAATAAATGCTCATTAGATGTCATATGTGAAGAACATCCAGAATCAATATACCATACATTATTTTCACTGGCATTTGCATTAAAGCAAGACATAAACAAATTTTGTTTATTTTCAACAATACTATGAGCATTTCTTTTTTCTGTTTCACCTTGTTTACTCCAACAGTCTGATGCATAGTGTCCAAACTTGTTGCAATGAAAGCATTGGACATTCTTTTTATCATAGTCTCCCCCATTGTTTCTACCTCTTCCTCTTCCAGTACCTCTGAAGTTGCTACTTCTTCCTCTAAAATTATTACCTCTTCCTCTAAAATTACTGGATTCACCTTTGTATTCATTCTTATTTTGATTCCTAAAAAATGTGTTTCTTTTTCCTCTTATGCTTGCTTTAGAGGAAAATGCTTGTTCTAGACTTTCTTCATTACTTTTCATCCTTTCTTCAGCAGTTAACAATATTCCACTTAGTTCATCTATGTGCATAGTTGTGAGATCTTTGGAAATCTCAATTGTAGAAACCACACCATCAAATTTAGAAATCAAACTCCTTAAAATTTTCTCAATGACATGCTTGTCATCTACATCTTCCCCTAAAACTTTCATTTGACTTACTAGACCTTCTACCTTTGTTAGAAATTGATTCACAGATTCACTAGTAGTCATCTTTACATTTTCAAAAGTTTTCCTCATTGTCTGTAATTTTGCAGTTTGTGCACCTTGATATGCATTATTCAATATTTTCCATGCTTGCTGAGAATGAATAGCACCACTTATCCTAGGAAAGATTGCTTGATTAATTGCACCTTGAATCAGAAATAGGGCTTCATTATCCTTCTTTATACTTGCTTTGTATTCTCTTTTTTGTTGATCATTTAATGCATTAAATGCAGTTGTATCTAGTTCTACATACCCTACTTGTACAATTTCCCACAAATCTTTAGATTTGAGTAAGGTTTGCATCCTAGTACACCAATATGTAAAGTTATCTCCTTCAAATACAGGAATTAGCATGTTAGACATAACATTTCCTGCCATGTTTGCCATGAAAAATGTGCACAATGACCCAAGAGTTCAACACAAGTTTCAGAGAGATCTTTGCAAATAGATACTCCCCCTGTCCTTTCAAATAGGACCCACACGCAAAAAGATTTTTATATTATTTTGTCTTGGAATAAGTGTCGACTTCAACCGATAATGCACTTAAATACAAAATATTGATTTAACACTGATTTATTTTCAAAAAATAATGATCACTTTGAAAATAAATTTTTACAATTTTTTTTGTAAAAAAGCTAAAACTTGGCTCTTATAGTAAAAAACTTTTAAAGTAAAGTGATAAAGCTTTTTTTTGAAAAATGGAGATGTTTTCATGTACTCCTAATAAAACTATTAAGTCTTCAATAGTTAAAGACTTCAAAATTTGTCTTTTGAGTGAATTACAAAGAAATAAAATTTCTTACGCAACTTTCTCCTCCTCCAAGAAAAGCAAATTTCTCAGGAAACTTTCTCCTCTCTTTTGCACACTGTAATATGGGACAACTTCTGCATTGTTCAATCAGCATGTCTCCTCCTTCTGTTTGCACGGTCTGCACAACTATTATGCACAACAATCTCCAACTTTCACATTCCGTCGCTTGGTTTCTTCGCACAACAATATTTTTGCGTCACTTCAAACGCCTCCTCTATCCACGAATTGCACTCAGTCCTCCTGTATATCTGCTGCAGTCCTTCTGTATATCTGCACTCACAAACATTAGTTAATGGAGCCAAAGAAAAATCAAAATGACCTCCACTGGACTTTGGATTCAAGATCTCTGAACCAGATGGCTCTGATACCAGATGAAGGAAAAATAAACAAACAAAGTGATCTGCTGATCACAAAACAAGCAAACATACAAAAGCCCCAAATTGCCTTGAGAAGATGAGAGGCAGGGCATCTATTATATAGAGAACCAGATTTACAAGGGAGTTATGGCACACAACCATAATGACCAATAACTCAACCATAAAACTAAATGCAAAACCCGAAAGTCAAGAAAGGATAGCTACATACTTAATAAGCCCAATGGGCATTACAAATAAGTCAAGAAAAGCTGCTGCACATGCTATAGACTGATAGATGTTGATAAATGTTGTCACTTTTAAAGTTTAAAATTGATATAAATAAAAGGCAGAATTCAAAACACCAAGAGGCTGCACACTTGAGCAAATGGATATGAAACAACACCCATGAAAAAGTCTTCATAAAAAAATTAAATGAAGAAAAACATGTGAAGGAGAGAGGTGTTTAAGTGAGATAGGAGGTAGGCATGGCAGAGGGAAGTTGCTAGTAGAGGGGATGCACACATGTTATGAAGTTTTAAATCAGAAAAAAAATAGAAACTGAAAAAGAAGCAGGCAATGTGAGAAGGAGATTGGCAAGTGATAGGGGCACACAACATATGGAATAGGGGTTGCTTGGAAGGTAACATGGAGCCAAAAAATTTAATTTAGGCTTTTGTAGCTTCGTAACATAGAATCATTAAATTCATGTACAATTAGTTAAACATATAATAAAATAACTATTGTATTTAATACTCGATACTCATCTCATGAATAGTTTATACACACATGAAGCAAAGGTCATATGAAAGGAAATTGAAGACATTGTGCAAGTCTTCAAGTGGCAGCCATTGGTTGTGATTTGTTGGCAATGTAAGAAAATTTTTGCACTACCAATCCTTGCTAAAAGTTAAGCTAGGCATACACAATTCTTTAGTGTCATACTCTTAAGCATGTTTAGTTTACCCACCAAAATGAATGATTAAGACAATCCAAAGATACAAATAATAAAGAAAATATTTTGTACAACACTCTAAAAAATTGCCTAACAAATTTTTTTAAGAAAAACTAAATAGAGCATATTTGTAAATGAATGGTATGTGCAGCTAGTGACAGAGAGGGGTGTGTTGAAGTGGACAATCCATGGGAGACAAAGGACTGAGTAGAGAGACTGTGCCATGGAGAGGAAGTGTTGCCACACATAATCGCTATGTTGGTAGATGAGATAAAAAGAGGGGCAGCCAATAGGAAGAGTGGGAGGTGTGCAGTAAGGAGAGGCATCGATTCCTAACAAAGGTGGAAGTCGAATAAGGGAGAGAATTATTAACAATTGCTAAACTACAATGAAAGTTGGAAGTTAGATATTACCGTGCATTGTGTGGATTTCTTTTCCTGATATGTCCTTTGCACTCTACGTAGATTCTTTGTCCTGATGTGTCCTATGCCTTCTGTGTAGTCTCCACATGCAATTTGGTGCGAGAAATATGGATGCTTCGAGTAGTGGTCTCAATCAAAGCTGGCGTTATTCTTCTTGTAGGAAAAATCAACAGTGATTTAGCAGATATTTCCCAACAATCAGTAAATGCAGAGGGTGGAAATTTTATGGCATTTGATATTTGTGGAAATTGATGGTATTTGATATTACGGTAGGCTTGTTACTAGCTGGTGGTTGATATTTTTAGTCTGGACGAGATTTCAATTTTGAAAGGTACGTTATACATCGTATTAAGGTAACTTCATTTACACCGTCCACCAGTAGATGGTGATTCAATAGTTTTGCATTTAATTCGAAGACAGTGCAAGTACCAACAACTACTGGAAGGCACTTCAGTGCTTCAACTTGGCTCTGACACAACTTTTTCGGGTGATGCAAGCATTAAACTTGATCTATTTCCATTACAGAGTTGGAAAGTGGGTTCCACAATATCTCATCGACGACGAAGTTTACCATCATTCCACCAAAACATTTGATGGAAAACCATAGCAGTTTGATGGTGTGAGACTTGTTTCCAGCTGAAATCTCATGAAATATATAGCCTATCGGCTAAATATGAGTAAAATTGAAATTACAAAATAGATAAGGGATAAATTACCATATACATAGGGTTATAAATACTACCTAATTCATGCACTCTCCCACATTTTACAAACATGTGTGAAATAAAAAGTAACAAAGATTATTTAAAATTTTATAGGAATTAATATCTAAAAATTTACATTAGAGGGATGAGAGGATGTACCATTCAAGTAGGGTTTTGGAGTATACATGGATCCTCCAACATAAGGTGCTTGTAAAAATAGTGACAATTGGAAATAGATTATACCAATATATATAAACAAATCTAGGTTTTCTAAAGGTTCATTTGCATATGTAGGATTGACGAAATTGAGCTTTGGGTGACTAGCGACCATTCTACGTATGAAATCAACCATTGGAGAGAGAAACATATGAGGATAATAGCCATGGTAGGTGTATAGGCTAGTAAACATTGATACATACACATTCCTTGAAAAACATTTTTATAAAAAAGCTAAAACGCTCATATTTGTTTCTTGGGGGTGATAAAATTAGGTGTGATTAGAGTTAAAATGATTATTTCTAGGTTGATAATAAGAATATGGTTTAAAAATTATTCATTAATCTTTTAAATTTTTAGGCAATTTTTATTTTAGGACCATGAGAACGAGTTTATTAATTCATGGCAAGTTAAATGCTTTGACAATTCCACTATAATGAATTTATGTTTTCATGGTGAATCATGGAAAATTCATAGTAAACACATGTTTTATTCCTATAAGAATTAAAAACATGCTCTTATTTAGCTAAATATAAATTTTATTTCTTATATTTATGCTTCTCAAGATTGCATTAAATTTTCTCTTTGTCATGGGTTCTTGTAGGTGATTATATTTGGTAGTGACTATCATGGATAGGGATGGATTAAGGGTAATAGAGGTGGATATGGGCTCATTATATTGAGTCAACTGGAGTGTTGCAAGTTACATAGATCCCTTTAATTCTACCTTAAAACTAGATTTTGTGTGACATTTTTACATATTGTGACATAAATTAGAACATGTTTTGAGTCTTTTAGGTTGGTTGAGAGTGGAATATCACTCTTTACAATACATACTAGATTATTGGTATCTTGATCTTAGGGGCTATAATTTCATTAGACTATCCTTATGATAGGGGTTGTAGAGAGGGTGGCACTACCTATATTGTGACACTCATTAGGATATTCGCTTGAGAAGAGGAATAGATTTGAGTTTTGTGGTGGAGACAACCATTCCAAACATTCATAATGCCATCATAGAGATTATTTCTACTAAAATAGTTGGTGAAAAGAGAAGATACAATATTATGTTTAGTTGGGCACCAATTATTAGACCATTGAAGAGAATTGGATGAGATATGCCTGGGGGTTGATATATTATCACATACCTATCATAAATTTTATAGGATTGTATAGGATCACAAAAAATATCCATAAATAATTGGTTATGGACTAGATATTGGAGCACTTCATCCCTTTTTAAAGAGGGACACTATTCCATGACCCTAAAACATCTTGTGCATTGAGGTGGGATAGGATATTTTGGTTTTTATATGTTGTTCATATAATTGGGAGTATAATTCAAACATGTATTATTGTAGACCCATACATTATAAGAGGTGTTTATGATGGGGATTATTATGGGATTTTTTACAAAGTGAAAAAGGATGTTATTTCCTGTGTACATGAACATTTGGTTAAAGGGGAGATAGAAAAAGTATAATTAAATAACTTGTGTAATGGGATACTATAAAAGAAAATACCTTGTAATTATTTGATAATAATTGAGATTAATAAGAAACTTTGAGAATAAGAACCTCCAAATATATCCAAGAAAATAATTCACAATATGAAAATCATAAACTAACCAATCGCTCCTATATATACCATACTTATGTCTTGGATGACACCTAAACTATATTAACTACCCAAATAATACTCTATTAATGATCATATACATTATTTAAGAGTTAAGATAGCCACATGAAAACTAATAATAGCCTTATTCCCACTATAGGATGAAGGGCATAGCATGCCCACATCTTCAAAGAAATTTTATCCTCAATGTTGATCAACTATGGACACTTTTTTACAAAATCCTCGCTTTCCCACATAGTATCTTTAATTGGAGAGTTCTTCCATTTGATCAAATAATTTATGATTTCCCTTGTTTGTAGCCTCTTACTGCATATTTGAAGAATTAACTTAGGTTCTAAAAATATTCTACTCTCCTCATCAAGCTTTAGTAATTTACTTTGCGTTGTAACTCTTTACTAGATAATCTTCTTCAAGCATGAAACATGGAAGACTAGATGTATTTTTGTTGACATAGGTAACTCCAATTTATACGCTAGATTATCAAACCTTTGTTAACACCTTATATAGACAATAATACTTTGGTTCAATCTTGTTATCTTTTTTCTCTTATTTTAGTGACATTTTCTTATATGATTGTAATTACACAAAGACAATTCTCCCACTTCAAAAGTCCTTTCATTATGATGTTGATCAACTTGTTTCTTTTTTTTGTTTTGTGACATTTCCAAGTCCATAAGACTAGAAAGTAACTCTTGCTATGTTAAATATGTTCTTCAATTGTTCAAACCTTTGGGTGTGCCTACATTGAAGAGGTGATTGATGGTGGTTGGTACCCAAATAGTGCCAAAATAGAGACTAGATTTAAGAAAGTTTTGAAAAAAGTGTTATAGGACCATCCTTCTAGTGGAAACCATTTCATCCATCTCTCTTGTCTATTCCAATTTTTTTTTTTGAGATAACCCTCCAAGCATTTTTGACCACCTCAATTTGACCATCTAATTGGGGATGATACAATGAACTATGAGCAAGATGAGCCCCTGGTGTAGAAGCACCTAGCCAATTTTGTCAAAATGATGTAAATAGGTGTCTTAGGTTGGGTTTGATGTGTTTCATCAAAATTTTGATGCAATAAGGTCTAATTGAGACCATTTTTTATGTTTTAAGGTCATATAGGGTTGTTGTGTTAAGTTTTGTCAAGTTGTGAAAATGTTGCAAAAAGTTGCTTTGTAACTTTACAAATTTTGCCATGTAAGGAAGTTGAATGGTCACTTTTCTGAAAATTGGCTGGAGACCACCGGTTTTCAGTTGGAACATGTTTAAAAATTCCTCACAAACTTTACGGAAACTTCTTGAAGATATTTTGGTGAAAAACAATAAAAGAAAGATCTGTTTTCTATGAATTTTTAGTGTTTTTCTGTAGTCTTGAGATCTATACAGCTCCGTACAGTGGATTTATGATCTAAAACATATGTGAGAAGTTGAAGAAGTGAATCTAATTTGATTTAGCTATAGTTGTGTTGATTTTTGTTGAGATTTAAGTTAGTTTGAAGAGTTTCTCTGAGAACTGTTTGTAAACCCTAGGTTTAAGGGTTTGTGAACAAAATAATGCATTGCAACCCATTCCACCATTAAAATTTGGCCAAAATCAATGGAATGGAGGAATGTAGTGTGATTTTAGTGATTCTTGGTTTTTTTGAGTAGGAGATGGACTTTGGGGAAGATTTGAGCTTTCCCTGGCCTAACATCTTCATGTGTTAGGTTTAGGAAACTAGGTAGGATTGAGATTCAAGGTGTGACACCAATTTTGTGATGAGTTGTGGTGAAAGAAACTACATATTGGGACCCTATACGATGTAAAAAGACTCCTGGAGTGAAGAATTGATGAGTGGAGTTTGAATTTCTTATACTTGCTTTGGAAAAGTGGCCTAATTTAGCCTTGGAGCAGCGTAGCAGATCAAATTTGAAGGTTTGGTTACAAAACAACCCTAGTCCCAATTTGGATATGTTAAAGATGGGCCTAATGGGTATCTAAGATGGTCAATGGTATGAGGGTTAATGACCTTTTCTAGAATATATTCCTGAAAACCTAGGTTTGGAGACCTAGAAGGAGAATTGTGGAATTGTGTGAGAACCCACCATAGTTAGGGTTTGGAATCTTGAAGAAGTGTTTAAATTGTGTTGTGTGAACATAATCCACCCTGATCTACACCAGTGTCTAAGCATGAAATAATTTAGTTCAAAAATTACTTGTTAATATAGGACCCCAATCGCTTACTATACATGATCTCCATGTAGTTTTTGAATAGTATTCATAAATTTTGTTGCTATAGTGATTACTATAAATGGGTGTGCTAAAGAAAAAAATATACATATTTGGTGAGGCAATCCACAACAACCATGAAGATATTTATCCATGGATACCTCCTCTCACCTTTAATTAGATAGAGAAGTGTTGTAGAGGACCTAGATATTTAATTGCCTCCCTTCTATTTTGCTAGCATATCATGCATTTTTTTTATAAATTTCTAAATATCCCCTTTTAGCCCCTCTCCAAAGAAATATTACTTGATTTTATGACAATTCTTTGAAAGTATAGAGTACCCACCTACATGGGAAGTATATAATTTTTTCCAAAATATTAATCTTATGGGTAGAGTTCTCACATAGGTACAACCTATCCTTACCATAAAAAAATTATTTTCATGCAAATTTATTTGACACACTTTAATATTTTTGGGATTTCTTAATGAGATTATGATTATCCGTGTCCTCTCGATATGCCCCATATACCCAATCTACAACAATATGGAAATAACATATAGTAATATCTCCATAGGTTACTCCCTCCTAAATAGAGTATCAACCACACCATTATCCTCACATCTCTTATATAATCTCAAATTCATAGCCCAATATCTTTGTGACCCATTTTTGATGTTCTTCAAATAAAAACCTCTATTTGAAGAAAATTTTAAGACTATCATGATTTTTCTTTTCCTTAAAGTGTCTTCCCATTGGATAAGCTATCTATTACTCTACTACATTTAGAATATTTAACATTTCTTTCTCAAAATTTAGATTCAAAAAATTCTAACCTTTGAGTTGGTAGCTCTCAAACGCTAAAGGATCTTCCTTCATACATGAGTATTATTTCTATGTCATTTCTTGAATCATCAAATTACATAATGAATGTTTTCAAAAAATATAGGGTAGATAGAACTAGAGTCATGCATACAACTTACTTTAGCTACTTAAAACCATGGTAATTGCCTCATTCTACTAAAAAGAATACTTATTCAATAAGGCTATGAAAGGTGATGTTTTGATTATAGGGAAAATAGGTTTTGAAGGGACCCAAAACCCTTTACAACCAAGGATACAAAATGCTGCTAAGAAAGATTTTCAAAAGACCACCAGTAGCAACCTAATAGCCAAAAAACACAAATAGGCGAGTGCTATACTAAAAGTGAGATAAATAACCACCAACAACACCCAACAACCAAAAAACAACAAAATAACCTAAAAGAAACCAACACCCACTAGGAAACATAAAGAAAGAAATAAAATACTAGACACTAATTCAAGCCACTCAGAGTGTTGGTGACCTCAATCTACTGATTCTTGTGCCTCTTGACCATACCCAATAACTCCTTCTCAGCATCAAATGTTTTCTTCCAATTAGTTGACCCTTTTCCAATAGGACCCTTGTCATCATCCTTAGCAATTTTTTTACCCTTGCGCTTAGCTGCATGTTATTTCTCCATAAGCTCAGAGAAATAAACCTGATCCTCCTTGAGCTCACTTATTTTCCTAAAAAGGACTTCCAAGGAGTCCACACTATTCTTCATAGAGATATGGCACACTTGCATTAACTTCTTGATATCCGTATTTATGCCTAAAACCTTGGCTTCCAGGCTACCAATATTTCATCACATAGAGACTTAAAGTCATGATAGGAACCTTCAAGGTCCACTATTCTATCTATAAGATTGTCTGGCACTTAACCCTTTGGAACATTCTTCATATTTTCCTTTAAACCTCTGATTTTTATATTAATCTTATTGAACTCCTGTAGAGTCCATTTGGACAATTTAAAGGTCCTAGTGGCCCCATCTCTAGCCATATCCAATAAATCAAACATGGAGGTAGCATCATCATCAAGGTAAGAAAAGTCCTTAGAAAGAGGATTTACCTTCAAAGGCTCCTATTTGGATTTATTCTTTTCCGCATCCTCCTCATCCAGACCCCTAATTTCCTTGTCCTACTCCTCCTTGGGAAAGTCCTTCATGGGAGAATCCTTAATGGCCACCATCTTTTCACCAAAATCCTTATCCTTGCAAAAATTTTGACCAACAGTTGGCATCCTCGTGATAGTGGCAACCAAGTCCTCATTAAACTCCACTTCCAGACCTTTAAGCTTGAGCTTACAATTATGCCAGAAAGAAACAAATTGCATTGAGGTATTAGGGTCATGCCCATGCAATCTCTCCAAAAATGGAGTGAAATTCCCATGGCTCAAAATATTCCAGAGTTTCTTCTTTCTTTGAATGTCACCACAAGAGTGCGACTCGATTTGGATCCTTTCACCACCCATGGAAACCGACACAAGACTCATAGAACCCTTGGTAAAAAAACTCAATTGGAGACTAGAGAGCCGCAAAACACCCACAAAGAATGCAAACTGAAGGAAGGTACTAGACCATAAATGCCACATCACCTTGAACCCCACACCATCATTTCTTAATAAACTCCTAGCTTTCTTAGGATGGATTGATCCATCCTTCCATGAATGAAATTCATTTAAGTTGACAACCTCGTTGGCAAAAAAATATACCAATGAGTTTCCTTCATGGTGATGTTATACTACCATATTTTTTTATAAATTAGTGACAATAACCTACAAGCAGTAAGAAACCCTACGTTAGTTTAATATTTTTATTAATTTAGATATGCTTATCCTAAGTATGATATTGCACATGATTATTAAGTTCACTTAGATAGGATAGGAAAATGATTTGCACATTCTTCTTTTTTCATGAGATTTTGTTTTTTTCCTTATCCTCACAAGTTTAAAAAGTTTTATAAGAAATACCTTATTTTTAGTTTTATGCCTCATATTAATTCTCATCCTCATCCCCATCCTCATCCTAATCCTCATATGTTGGTGTAAATTGTACTTTTCCTAACTAGTTATTAGTGGGGTTTTGTTTAAATCTTAAGTCCACTTAGGCCTATGCATATTTAAGTTTTTTAGATAAGATTTTATCTTTTTATCTTTTATTAATTATTAGAGTTTTAGATCATTTAATGATGGCTTATGCCATTTAATAATGACACCAATCATTTAATGTTTTGGAATTTGGTACTTCATCACACCTTGTCTATATAATCAAGGTCATTGTACACTTTTGTAACATACCTCATCATCATATTTGATAGACCTTAATATCAAGAAAGCTCATTTCTTCCATACTCTCTTATTGAATGTTTTCCTTGTTTTTGTAGGTGGTCTTGGGATAGAGCTAATTTTTAGATCCTACATGGTATCAAAACATGGCCTTACAAATTCCTTCTCAGATTTGAGGGTAGATTTATTGCTGGTGAGAGATCTTGGTGAAATTTAGTAAGGTTGAGTATGCTCTTCCCTTGCACTCTATGATGATTTTTGGAATTAGAAAAACTTGAAAAAAACCCATTTTGGAGAGTTGCTCTTTCTATTTTTTTATTACAAGTTAATTTTGGTATGTTTTTGAGGTAATATGAGCTCACTATTGAGTCTAGGGTGTCTAAGAAATTCAAGATTGGCTTATGTTTTGTCAAAATTTGACATATTTTTCTAGATATATGAGGGATTCAAGTTGGGAGGTGGTTACCAAATTTGGGAGGTATCTAATTTTTTGGAGCACTTTGGGCCAAAATCAACCTTTCCATTGCATTCGAAAGGCCAAAAAACCCCAAGATCAGTTGTCAAATTGTTGAAATCATAGATTTTTACCTTGAACCCTCAAAGGTCTTTTAGCTTGTTGTCATTATTCCATACAATACTGTAATGTTGAAAAATTTATTCCTTTACATTTTCACACTATGTTTGGGTCACTTAATTAATTGGACTTAATTAAGCTTCTAATTTCCTAAATTATGCATTCCTAAGCTTTATTTTTCCCATTTTCTGAAAGGTAAACCCACATTAAACAATTTCCATCATTAATTAAAACATCCTAGATTATGTGTGTCTTGCATTTAGGGTCCAGGACCCATTCGCCCAAGGGTGAATGGGTCCTCCTTTCATGCTAAGAGTAGAATTTTAATGATTCAAATTCAAATTTCAAATGTTGGCTTATGGAATCTAATTTTTGGGAAATTAGATAAACACCTATAAATACAATTATTTTATCAATTCAAAATATCTAGCATTAAGCAAACTTTCACAAAAGAAAAATTACTGTCAAGAGCATTGAAGAGAAGATTTATTATGCATCTACAACAATAGTCAAGATAATATCATCATGTCAAAGTTATGTGTGTTCATGTTATGTTTTGGAGCTAACATTGTTATGTAGGTTTCAAGCATTCAAGCATCAAATCAAGCTATCATTAAATCTAATTCACGCAAGATCAATCCTTAGAGATGTGTGTTGGAATTCAGCCCTCTAAGGGAAGCCATTGAAGGTTTGTTGAGTTGTGATGTATATAATTGTTCATTCATCAATCATTGTATTTTATTATTATCTTTCATTATTGAGGTTCAATTACCAAAATGGGGTTTGACCAAGGAAAACCCTATTCACTAAAAACAAACAATTTTTCCCTCTCTTTGTGTTTACAGGTTTGTAGGTAAAGAAGGACTGGAATTGGATCAAAAGTGCAATTTTGCAAAGTTGTCACCAAAGTTGTCAAGCCACATAAACTCATTTGTAGAATTTGTTTCTGATTTTTTGACAGTGGAATCTGAAGGAATTAGGAGTCCAAATATGAGATCAGAGGACTATGAAATCAAATTTGGAAACCCTATGCATAGACCCATTCACCCTAGGGCGAATTTGTCCTAGTAGAACACTCAATGACCACTTTTGGAGCTTGGTACATGTCATTCTTCCCTTCTCAGATCTTCTTGTAGCTTGCTATTTTTATTTGTGCTATCCTTTATTTCAACATTTCAAGTTTCACATCACATAATTGAGTTCATTAGGTATTTTATTTTCATCTCCCAAAAGTGCATTTTAGTCATATTTGTCATTTTGTGTCATAAGGGAAACAATAAATCCCCTAATAGGGTTGACTCATCTAAGGGTTGAAAGTCAATCCTACCTTTAGAATATATCTTTTCCTAATGAAATTATAAGAAAGATAGGTACAACACCCTCATTCATCCCCTTTTGCATTAAAATGCCATCCCGATACATATTCGTGTTTTTCTTGGTTTCAAGTACACATCCATACAATTTGTACAATATGACTTTGATAGGTTATATGATGTTGTACTATGTTGGAATTAGTAGTCGAATAGTCATTAGAAAACAATATTCACTAGAATCAGGCATATTCTATAGAGAATATTCTCTACACAGGCATGCTGGTGTAATCCTTTGCATCATTCGTACTACAAAAGGTATGAAGGTCAACAGATTTGAAATTTAATATGTTTTAATTTTTTTGTTGGTTTTATAATTGAATTTAAGTGGTCATTCTAGTGTTAAGTGGTTCCCTTGGTTCTAAGTGCCAGTTTCATGGGTTAAGTCGGTGGCATGCAGAGTTTCCATTGGCTCATGCCATCGACACTCAGCCACATCACCACCCATGCAAAAAACATTTTTTAAATTCCCATTTGCAGCCCAACAGTCATATTGAGGAACAAGCGCTAGCCCCTAGGGGCTAAAATTTTGCTCCTAAGGCCCTAATAGGGTAGTTTTTTTAGAGGCCATAACTTTTCACTAGGATATCAAAATTTCACAAACGAGATATCGACAGAAAGATAGTTCTATGCACTTCATAGTGGTGAAAGTCACTTTGTTTTATTTTTCTACATGTACATTTTATTGTAGATGAAGTCAAATTTTCCCTTTTGGACCTCCAAGCTCATAATTTTTTTCCTATATCTCCGGTTTTCATAATTTTTATGGCATTGAAAAGGTATTGAGGAGCTCTATCATTGTGCCCATGCACTTTTTCTAAATTCAGCCCAAAGTATTATTTATTTAGTATTTGGCATATTTAGCATTGTAATTGATTACTTGGACAAACTGACTCCTGGAAAGGTTCCATTTTTTTGAGAAGGCTTCATTGGTAGTATACATCATGTTTGGGGGTTTCTAATTGTTGTTAAAGGTTAATGTATTTGTAATTTTGAATATTTCTCATAGTTTATTATAGGGTTTTCATTTTATCCTTCTCTAATTATGTTGACAATGGGAAACTATTAAAAATGAAAAGATGACATCATAAGGAATCTCTGTTGGCTTCATTTGTTACCATATTTGTATGGTCTTATTCCCCTTCTAGGTACTGGTAGTAATAAATTTTCTTGGAATTGAAAAGGGATCATGTCTTTGGAGTTATTGCAATGCATGTTGATGATGACATTTTGAATTCTATTGTTCATTTTGAGTGTCCTCATCCTCTTTGGACTAAAATTTGGGAGATATATGGAGATTCTAATACTCAACCATTCCTAGATGATCACATTTCAGAGTGTCTTATGCCTCTTCATTTTTTAGAATGGATACCCTATGAATATGATACTATTTGGGAGTTGAAAGATTTGGAATACTTTGAATCTTCAGATGAGGATGACAAAGTTTCTTTTGAGGCTTCTTCTCCTTCAGAGAAAATTGTTGATCCTTCAAATTTAATGATTCCTTGTGCTGAGTTATTGATTGAGGCTCCCATAATTATTGTTGAGAAGGACCATTCATCTTCTATTGGTGATTCATTGAGAACTTCTAGTGATTCATTAAAATAGACATCTCATTGTCTTCTTGATTGGGATTCCTATTTATCAAACATTGCATCCTTTTTTGTGGACCCTCACATTTCATATTTAGAGGACACATTTGAGGGGTTATATCTCCTCTTTGATGACAGTCATGTACATCTATTATCAAACTATATTTGTCTTTGAATCTTGTTCAACATCAATTTTATATATTCTTGGTTTATCACCTTCTTCATTGATTGGTCATGTACTTGATTTGATTGTGGCATCATCATCTACCATGGATAAGAAGATAAAAATGAGCACATTTTAGAGACACCATCATACATGTTTATGATTATTTCTTTCAATTCCTATCCATAATGGGAAGAAATCCTACATTTTTACTTGGTTTTTTCTTTTGAAAGGGAGACAAGTTGTTTGTCGACATTGGATCATGTTTTTTCTTTAGGAACTTACAATTTTTGTAGGATATTATACATTATGGGGGGGGGTGGATACATAGTCTCTCTCTTTCCCTCTTATGGGGGGTATTTTATTGTATATTCATGATGGATGTAGTCCTTGGGGGCTATTAATGAGTCCTCTATACAATCTCAACCCTTCAACCTATGCCTTATACCCTCAATCCCTCAACCCTATACCCTATGCCTTATTCCCTCAACCCATACCATAAACCCTATATTCAATATCTTAAAAATTAATACCTATACCCTATACACTTAACTTTAGACACTCAACCTTGAACATTATACCTCAACCCTATACCCTCAACTCAATACTTAAGCCCTAATCCATCAAACCTCAACCATATACCTTAAACCCTAAACCCTACAACCTCAATCCTCATCCATGGATATACCCTCTACCCTCAACCTTATATCCTAAGCCCTGAACATTGTCCCTCAACACTATACTTAAACCCTAAACCATACACTCTCAACCCTTCATTCTATGATTTATAAACTCAATCCATCAATTCTATACCTTATATCCTCAACCATATACTTAATACCTAATCCATCAACCCTCAACCCTACACCTTAAACTCTAAACCCTACACCCTCAACCCTCAACCCTAAACCTTGAACGTTATCCATCAACCATCATCCCTCAACCCTATACCTTAAACCTTAAACCTTACACCCTCAAACCTTAACCGTATTCCTTATAACCTCAACACATACCCTAAACCCTATACCCAATATCCTAAACCATAATCCCTATACTCTACACACTTAATCTCATACACTCAATAGGCTAAACATTATCCCTCAACCCTATACTTAAGCCTTAATCCATCAACCCTCAATCCTCAACCCTATACCTTAAACCCTAAACCCTACACCCTCAACCCTCATCCCTATACCCTATACCCTTAACCTTATAAAATAAACCTTGAACATTATCCCTCAATCCTATACCTAAAACCTTAACCATACACTCTCAACCCTTAAACCTACGACTTATTCCCTTAACCCATATCCTAAACCCTAATCCATATACCCTACATAATTAATATTATACACTCATCAGGATGAACATTATCTCTCAACTATAAACCCTCAACCCTATACTTAATCCCTAATCCATCAACTCTCAACCATATACCTTAAACCCTACACCTTCAACCCTAATCCCTATACCCTATACCCTCAACCTTATACCCTAAACCTTGAAAATTGTCCCTCAAACCTATACCATCAACCCTATACTTAAACCCTAAACCCTACACTCTCAACCCTTAACCTTTTGGCTTATACCCTCAACCCATAACCTCAACCCTATAACCCAATACCTTAAAACCTAATCCCTATACCCTATACACTTAACCTTAGAGACTCAACCCTGAACATTATCCCTCAACTGTAAACCCTCAACCCTCAACCCTCAACCCTATACCCTCAACTGAATACTTAATCCCCAATACCTCAACCCTCATCCCTATACCTTAAACCCTAAACTCTACAACCTCAAACCTCATATCTAAACCATATATTCTCAACCTTATACCCTAAACCATGAACATTTTTCCTCAACACTATACTTAAACCCTAAACCATACACTCTCAACCCTTCACCCTATGCCTTAAATACCCTCAATCCCTCAACCCTATACCCTATAAACTCAAACCTATGCTTAAGTACTAATCCCTCAACCCTCAACTCTATAACTTAAACCATAAACCCTACTCCCTCAACCTTATACCCTTAACCCTTAACATTGTCCCTTAACCCTATACCCTCAACCCTATACTTAAACCATAAATCCTACACTCTCAAACCTTAACCATATTCCTTATACACTCAACCCATACCCTAAACCATAAACCCTATACCCTAAAAACTTAATCTTATACACTCAACATGCTAAATATTATGCCTCAACCATAAACCCTCAACCCTCAACCCTCAATCCTCAACCCTAAAACCTATACCTTAAACCCTAAAACCTACACCCTCAACCCTAATCCTTATAACCTATACCCTCAACCTTATACACTAAACCTTGAACATTGTCCCTTAAACCTCAACCCTCAACCTTATACCTTAAACCCTAAACCCTACACCCTCAACCCTTAACCATTTTCCTTATACCCTCAACCCATACCCTAAAACCTATACTGAATATCTTAATCCATAGTCCCTATACTCTACACACTTAATCTTATACAATCAATGAGTTAAACATTATCCCTCAACTGTAAACCCTCAACCCTATACTTAAGCCCTAATCCCTCAACCCTAAACCCTAAACCCTAAACCCTAAACCCTACACCCTCAACCCTCATACCTATACCTATACCATCAACCTTATACCCTAAACCTATACCCTCAACCTTATACCCTAAACCTTGAATATTGTCCCTCATCCCTATACTTGAAACCTAAAACATACACTCTCAACCCTTAACCCTATGCCTTATTCCCTCAACCTATACCCTAATCCCTATACCCAATATCCTAAACCATAATATATACAACCTAAACACTTAATCTTATACACTCAATGGGTTGAACATTATCCCTCAACCATGAACCCTCAACCCTCAACCCTATACCTTAAACCCTAAACTATACACCCTCAACCCTCATCCCTATACCCTATACCCTCAACCTTATACCCTAAACCTTGAACATTGTCCCTTAACCCCATACTTAAACCATAAAACATACACTCTCAACCCTTAAACCTATGCCTTATACTCTCAACCCATACCCTAAACCCTATAACCAATATATTAAACACTAATCTATATACCCTATACACTTAACATTATACACTCAATGTTGAAGATTATCCCTCAATTATAAACCCTCAACCCTCAACCCTCAACCCTATAACCTAAAAAATCAACCCAATACTTAAGCCCTAATCCCTCAACTCTCAACCCTATACCTTAAAACCTAAACCATACAACCTCAATCCTCATCCCTATACCCTATAACCTCAACTTTATACCCTAAAACTTGAACACTGTCTCTCAAAACTATACTTAAACCCTAAACCATACACTCTCAACCCTTCACCCTATGCCTTATACCTAATCCCTCAACCCTAAAACCTATACCTTAAACCCTAAACCCTACACCCTACACCCTCAACCCTCATCCCTATATCCTATACCCTTAACATTACACACTTAACCCTAAACATTGTCCCTCAAACCTATACCCTCAACCCCATACTTAAACCTTAAACCCTACACTCTTAACCATTAACCCTATGCCTTTTAAGCTAAACCCTATACCCAATATCCTAAACCAAAATCCCTATACCCTACACACTTAATCTTATACTCTCAACTAGCTGAACACTATACATCAATCATAAACCCTCAAACCTCAAACCTATACCCTATACCCTCAAATCTATACTTAAGCCATAATCCCTCAACCCTCAACCTTGTACCTTTAAACATAAACCCTAAACCCTCAACCCTCATCCCTATACCCTATACCCTCAACCTTAAACCCTTAAACCTTGAACATTGTCCCTCAACCCTATACTTAAAACCTAAACCATACACTCTCAACCCTTAACCCTATGCCTTATTCCCTCAACCTATACCCTAAAACCTATACCAAATATCCTAAAACCTAATCCATATACCCTACACAATTAATCTTATACACTCATTGGGCTGAACATAATCCCTCAACCTTAAACCCTCAATCCTCAACCCTCAATCCTATACCCTAAACCTTATACTTAAGCCCTAATCCCTCGAACCTCAACCTTAAACCCTACACCCTCAACCCTCATCCCTATATCCTATACCCTCAACCCTCAACCCTCAACCTTATACCTTAAACCATAAAACCTTCACCTTCAACCCATACCCTAAACCCTATACTAGATATCTTAAACCCTAATCCTTGTACCCTATACAATTAATCTTAGACACACAACCCTAAAAATTATCCCTCAACTATAACCCCTCAACCCTCAACCCTATACCCTCAACCCAATAATTAATCCCTAATCCCTCAACCCTCAACCCTCATTCCTATACCCTATATCATCAACCTTATACCCTAAAACCTGAAAAATTCACTTAAACCCTAAACCATACACTCTCAACCCTTTAGCCTATGCCTTATAAACTCACAACTCTATAACTTAAACCATAAACCCTACACTCTCAACCCTCATCCCTATACCCTATAACCTAAATCTTATACCCTTAACCTTGAACATTGTCCCTCAAACTTATAAACTCAACCCTATACTTAAACCCTATTCCTTATATCCTCAACCCATACCCTAAACCCAATATACTAAACCATAATAACTATACCCTACACACTTAATCTTATACACTCAATGAGTTGAACATTATCCCTCAACCATAAACTGTAAACCCTCAACCCTCAACCCTATATTCTATACCCTATACTTAAGCCCTAATCCCTCAAATCTCAACCCTATACCTTAAACCCTAAACCCTACACCCTCAACCCTCAACCCTTCACCCTCATACCTATACCATATACCATCAACCTTATACCACTAAAATTTGAACATTATCCCTCAACCCTATACTTAAAAACTAAACCATACACTCTCAACCCTTAAAACTATGCCTTATTCCCTAAAAATATACCTTAAAACCTATAACCAATATCCTAAACCATAATACCTATAACTTACACACTTAATCTTATACACTAAATGGGTTGAACATTATCCCTCAACCGTAAACCCTCAATCCTCAACCCTATACCCTATACCCACAACCCTATACTTAAGCCTTAATCCCTCAACCCTCAACCCTAAACCCTACACCCTCAACTCTCATCCATATGCCCTATACCCTCAAACCTCAACCTTATACCTTATACCCTAAACCCTACAACCTCAACCCTGCACCCTATGCCTTATACCCTCAACCCATACTTTAAACATTATCCCTCAACTGTAAACCCTCCACCCTCAAATCTATACCCTATACTTAATCCCTAATCCCTCAAACCTCAACCTTATACCTTAAACCCTAAACCCTATAACCTCAACCCTGATCCCTATACCCTATACCCTCAACCTTATACCATCAACCTTAGAAATTTTCCCTAAAAACTATACATAAAACATAAACCATACACTCTCAACCCTTCATCCTATGCCTTATACCTGTAATCCCTATAACCTATACACTTAACCCTAAACCCTCATCTCTAAAAACTATCCCTCAAACATAAACCATATACCTTAAACCCTAAACACTACACCCTCAACCCTCATCCCTATACCATATACCCTCAACCTTATACCATAAACCTTGACCATTATCCCTCAACCCTATACTTAAACACTAAAACCTACATTCTCAACCCTTAACCTTATGCATTATTCCCTCAACCCAATTCTATAAAACCTATACCTAATATACTTAACCCTAATTCGTATACCATATAAACTTAAACTTATACTATCAACCTTGAACATTATCCATCAACTGTAAAACATAAAACCTCAACCCTCAACCCTATACCAAAAATACTAAACTATAATCCCTATACTCTATACACTTAACCCTATACCTTGAGGAAGGAGCATCCATGGATGGTTGGAAATCTTGCATCAACCAAGAATTTTTTTTTGAAAATTTTAGTTGAATTTCATGTTAGGAGGATAATTTGAATAAGTTGAGAATGATTATATTTAATTAAACAATTTTTTTTTTTTTTGTTATGCAAGTTAGCAAGTGGAGATAGTGGAGGTGTAGTTGCATTTTTGGAAAAAATAGAAAAAAACAAACTTGGGCATTGAGTTTGTGGGAGTTAAAAAATGACACTAAAAATAATTTATTGATTTTTTCATCTTTGAAACCACTCATTCCATGGAGGTGAACATGGCTTTTCCAATTGGAGGGAAAAAAAATAGATTTTTGATTTTTGATGGGGATTTTGTTGCATGTTTTGGGCATTCATTTGTTGCTGCAGGTTTGGGAAAAGGGGAGAGTTTGGCATGGTATTATTAAAGGGGGTTTTGAATTTTTTTTGTTGCAGGTTGAAAGTATTAAGGAATCCATAAAAGATTGAAGGCTCCATGGTTAAAGATTGAAGGTCCTGGGTGATTGATTACAAGAGGAAGGTGTAGAATTAGAGGTGCTTGTGAAGCACATAGTTGTTTTTTTATTGTAGTTTGTTTTGTGTTCATGTATAGATTATGTATGGGGAATATGTTTCTTCCCATCAGTCATTTGATGACTGAAAATGCACTGTAATCAATATTTTATAATGAGCAATATTTTGTTGCAAATTTCAATTGAATCCATGAGCTTTGTTGTTGACTTGCATGCACTATTGAGGGTTTTTTGAGTGTTTATTTTTAGAAAAGAGGGTTGTTGAGAACCCCTCTTTAATTAGTGGTATCAAATCTAGTGTTCTTGAGTGTGCAAGAAGAAGCACTGATGTGAGGTAGTTTGCACTAGGACCCGAGGGTGGAGAATGTTGAGGATTTGTAAGCAGATAACCGAATGTGAGGCAATTTACATGTGCGAAACCTGAGGGTTTTGAAGATTTTTGTTGAGGCTTTGTGAGGCCTTGAAAATGGAAAAGAGAAAGTAGAACAAGAATTTTGTCATTGGATGTATTTTGAGGATTCTTGGACTTGAGAAAATTAGAGAGAGAGAAAGAAGAAATAAGAGTTGGGATGATAAAATTGCAACAAGTAGAAAAATTAAGAAAAGAGAATGAAAGGAGAAAATGAGAAAAGAGAAGAGTTGAAGGTAACTTTGATTATCCTTCTAAAGATATTTTGAATACAGGAAATAAGGAAGATGTAGTAGAGTGTCATGCATGTGGCATAGAAGAAGAAGAGGAGGATGAATACGAAGAAATTGATGAGCTTGAATCATATGAGGGATGTCTATTCAAAGACATCGAGGATGAAATTACATAGGTTGCAACAAAAAAAAAAGTGTTGAGTGCAATGGAGGAAATTTAAGAAGAGGAAAACCAAGTTGCGATAGTTAAAGAAAAGGTAAAACTTACATTTTGTAAGTTCATCGATGACTCTGGTTTGCATGTGAATGATATGAATGGGATGGATAGATATGAGGAGGCTGAATTTTTTTTTTTAGTAGTAATGAAAAGAGGAATATCAGATTTTGATGAGAATGAACCAAATTTGATTTGTGTTGGAGTGATATGATGAGTGACAACAAAGAAATAATTGTAGCAGTGAAAGTTGCAGTAGAAGGAAATGAGGTAAAATAAAATTTTAATGTATGTTTTGAAGATGCTAAGAATGTAGAAATGGATAAATTTGTTGCACCAATGAATCAATTTGAGAAGTTTGAAATTGAGGAACAAGAGTTGAAGGTAAAAGAGGATTTTTCCAATGATTCTTTGTTTGAAAGTGTTGAAGATGAAGATTCCTTGGTTAAAGAGCCTGATTATTTGTTAGAGAATATGGATGATGAATCTTCGTTCTAACACTGTTTTGAATGTGGAAGATTAGTTTGCAGTGGAAATATGTCTTTCTAAAGGCATATAAATAGTGACATATCATGTTCAAGACACGGTTGAAGTTGCAATAGTGAATGGAACCAAGGTAAATTTCAAATTTTCTAAATATTGTTTTAAAGAAGGATGTGAGTGTGATGAGGTTGCAGCAAAAGAGAATGGTAAATCACATTTTATTAAATTTTATAATGATGATGATTTGCAAATTATGGATGGGTTAGTTTAGGAAGATTTTGCTAGTGATGTATGGTATGCAAAGAAGGGTTTGTGTGGTATTACAAAGTTTAGTGCAAGTACAATTTGGTGGAGGTGGTCAGACTATGGTGGGTTGAATCCAAAAAGATTAGAGGGGAGTGTGATATACACTTGGAGGATGTGGTCAGTTTATGGGTATTTGCAGGATCATCATGGAAAAACAAGCCCTTAAGTGGCAAAAAATTCAAAAAAATCAGAGTTAAGCAACTTGACGTAAAAATTTGAATAAGTTATCTATATTATTTCAAAAATATGTAAGAATATAATCTATAGAAAATTGAATGTAGTTTCTAAACTACTAGGTTTATTTAAAAAATAAATCTATTTGGCAAAATTGAAATTTCAATGCATTAGTACTTAAATTTCGGAAAAAATAAGTAGGTGTTTGTCTGACCACCCTACCCACAATAAAATGACAATATTTTTTTATAAGATTTTAGACATAAGTAGACGTATCATGTCCGGATGTGATGCATATTTTTTTGTAATTTTTTTTCAAGTAAATAATTAATTATGATTTTTTTATTACAAATTTTAAAAAATATAAAAACTCGTATGTCTGACCTCTTAACTTGGTCAAAACTTCATGAAAATTAATTTTTATTTTTTTAATCCTATAGTATGCGAAGCATAAAATTTGATATTGTTTGAAAGCTATAGATGTTTTTCTATCAGCCTATCAATCAAGACTTTAGTCATAATTCAAATAGAAAATGAATAATAATTATTTATTAAATTCAAAGTAAAGCATAATTTATATTGGTGGAAAGCCGAGAATCTCCTTTAAAAACCCTTTTCATTTCATCAATTTTGGGTAAAAAAAAGTCATCAGCCACATACCCTGTAAATACCCATCATATTGCCACTTTTTGGCCCATCATGATCTTGCACATACCCTTATGGTGGTATTGATTCCACATTCAAGAGGTTTAATGAAGAGAAAAGTTTTCAGAGAGGGAAGCTTTTTCTGGCTAGGTGCTGGAAGAGGAGAAATAAGAACTCATTGGTGGTACCAAATTTAGTAATGGAGTTTGCTGAAGGTTTTCTACAACCTAAAAGGATGGTCCTACCATTCAAATCCATTTTTCGAGACCAAAATCACAAAATTTTTCTACCTTGGGTGTCTGATGCAAGAGCATCCATGGATGGTTGACAATCTTGCATCAACCAAAAATATTTTAAATTTGAAATTTCATTTGCATTTCATGTCAGGAGGTTAATTTCATGTTAGGAGGATAATTTGAATAAGTTGAGAATAATTATATTTAATTAAACAATTTTTTTTTTGTTATGCAAGTTAGCAAGGGGAGATAATGGAGGTGTATTTGCATTTTTGGAAAAATCAGAAAAAGAAAAATTGGGTGTTGAGTTTGTGGGAGTTACAAAATGAAATTAAAAATAATTTATTGATTTTTTCATCTTTGAAACCACTCATTCCATGGAGGTGAATGTGGATTTTCCAATTGGAGGGAAAATAATTAATTTTTTTTAATTTTTGAAGGGGTTTTGTTGCATGTTTTGGGCATTCATTTGTTGTTGTAGGTTTGTGAAAAGGAGAGATCTTGGCATGGTATTCCAAAAGGGGGTTTTGAAGACTTTTTTGTTTCAAGTTGAGAGTATTAAGGAAGCCATAAAATATTGAAGGCTTCATGGTTGAAGATTGAAGGTTTTGGGTGATTAATTGCATGAAAAATGATGAAACCACAACTCCCAAAAGACAACTTCTATCAGACATCGAGAATTGAGTCTATTGCTTGCTAGAGGAAGGGAATAATGAAAACAAAAGAGTTGATGGAAAGATTAGAAAGAATGCGAAGGGAATGAAAATGTTCAAAGTCAAGGGTCGAGAATGAGACTTAATCCTTATTGCAAAATTGTGATAAAGGATAAGAGGAAAGACCAATTCTTGAAAGACTGAAAAGTTATGTTGCTGAGAATCAAGAGTCGCGATGATAAGAAAAAAGTTAAAGGATTCAATCTATGAAAGCCAAAAGTAAGATATCAGGGATCCGGGATCAAGCCAAAGGCTTACACCTTATAATGAAGTGATGGTAAGAGGTAAGGAGGAAGGTCAATCTTTGAAGTCCAAAATATTGACAAAACCATTTTTTAAGAATGCATTGCGACTTCAGTGATTGGGGGTAGGACCTATGACTTATGAAAAGGAAGCGATAAGGGTTGAGGGTTAAATTTGATGACTGAAACCCAAAACAATCATGAAAGTAGTGGAAAGAAGGAGAAAAGAGGTAGGAGATATCAAGTCTATTGCTTGCTAGAAGAAGGGAATAATGAAAGAAAAAGAGTTGATGGAAAGATCACAAAGAATGTGAAGGGAATGAAAACATTCGAAGTCAAGGGTTAGGAATGAGACTTAATACTTATCACAAAATTGTGATAAAGGATAAGAGGAAAGAGTGATTCCTGAAAGACCAAAAAGTTATGTTGTCGAGAATCGAGATTCACAATGATAAGACAAAAGTTAAAGGATCTGATTTCTGAAAGCTAAAAGTAAGATATCGAGGATCAGGGATCAAGCCAAAGGCCTACACCTTAGAATGAAGTGATGATAAGAGGTAAGGAGGAAGGTCGATCCTTGAAGTCTGAAATATGGACACAACCATTTTTTAAGGATGCATCGAGACTTTGATGATCAGAGGGAGGAACTATGGTTTAACGTTGATGA
This sequence comes from Sequoia sempervirens, assembly GCA_007258455.2. NCBI lineage: Eukaryota > Viridiplantae > Streptophyta > Pinopsida > Cupressales > Cupressaceae > Sequoia > Sequoia sempervirens. The sequence goes on from VDFB02058242.1 coordinate 147,988,759, forward strand.
CTGAAACCCAAAAAAATCATGAAAGTGATGGAAAGAAGGGGAAAAGAGGTAGGAGACAGGGAGTGATAGAGATGGAAAGAAAGTATGCAAACAACCTAAAGTTTGAAAGATCGAAAAGTTCAACACAGCCAATTTTGGATTTTTTGCAAATGGTTTTTTTATTGCAATCATTAAAATGTTGTCAAAAAAATATTTAAAATTGGGTCCTAGGACTTAAAGGGGATGCATTTTCCCTTGGGCTAATGGGTCCTAGGACCTAAGTCTAGGATACTCAACTTCCAAGGTGTTTTAATTAATGTTGGAAATAGTTTAATATAGGTTTCACTTTTAGAAAATGAGAATAATAAATCTTTAGAATGCATAAATTTGTCAATTAGAGGCTTAATTAAGTCCAATTAATAAAGGGGATGCAAACATAGTGTGAAATTGTAAATGTATACAATTTTCTACACTAAATTTGGCCCCCACTTTAGTGAGAGTATGGACTTACGCTCAGACTCACACTAAAGTAGAAAAATAAGTCAAGAGAGGTCCAATTGCACAACTATTATAAAGATAAGATGAAAAGGATCAATGAGGATGATGAAGCCCCTAAGATCTAAGATCTCATAGTAAACCAACAAAGGCACAAGGAGACACATGCATGTAGTAGCGACAAAAGATACATAATCATACAATGTCAAAATTAATGCAAAGATAAAAGGGAAAGGAAAAGGGTGGATCAAGCCTCGACTGTTTGTCCAATAGCTATGGATCAAGCCTTAGCTATTTGTCTAAAAAAATGTTCACAAGTGAAAATTCGCTGTCCACTATGTGAACAAAATAATCACGAGGGCTAGTGAAAATTAGTTGTTCACTAGGTGAGCCCCAAAGGATGAGAGACACACACTAGGTTTATAAGGTTTGTACTCATAAAAAAGGGTGACACATGGGTAAATTCATCACAAAAAATGTGTACCCATAAGTCAATGCCAAAATGATCAATACCGAAATGAAATAATGCCAATGCATGCCCCCACTTTAAAGAAATTTATAAACACCATGCTATGAGCAATTACTTGAAAGTAGAAATGATAAATGTTAATTGTTAAAAGAAGACATGAGAGATTATTTGGAAAGCCCTATGCCAATGATATGTTTCCAAATAAAGTTGCATCATGAAGAGGGGTTTCCCCTAAATAAAATCCCAAAGATGACACATAAGGGATCTATGGAATTGGGGTAAGTATATGTCTTTGATACACTAATATAATAGAGCTCAAAGCTGTCATCACTCCCCAAATACTTGTAGAACAATAAAAAAAATGAAAGAATGGGTATGTGCAGGATCATCATGGAAAAACAGGCCCTTAAGTGGAAAAAAACCAGGAAAATTAGAGTTAGGCAACTTCCCGTAAAAATTTGAATAAGTTATCTATATTATTTCAAAAATATGTAAGAATAGAATCTGTAAAAAATTGAATCTAGTTTCTAAACTACTAGGTTTGTTTAAGAAAAAATATATATATTTGGTGAAAATTTGAAATTTCAATGTAGTAGTACTTAAATTTCAGGGAAAAAATAAGTAGGTGTCTGTCTGACCACCCTAACCACAATAAAATGATAATATTATTTTATAATATTTTAGGTATACGTAGAGGACTCATGTCCTAATGTGATGCATATTTTTTTGTAATTTTTTTCCAAGTAAATAATTAATTATGATTTTTTTATTACAACTTTTAAAAAATATAAAAAACTCGTATGTCTGACCACCTTAACTTGGTCAAAACATCATGAAATTCAATTTTTCTTTTTTAATCCTATAGTATGCGAAGCATAGAATGTGACGCATGTTTTGGATTCAAAAAATGTGATACCGTTTGAAAGCTATAGATGTTTTTCAATCAGTCTATCAATCAGTCCTTTAGTCATAATTTGAATAGAATATGAATAATGATTACTTATTAAATTAAAAGTAAAGCATAATTTATATTGGTGGAAATATGGGAATCTCCTTTAAAAACCCTTTTCATTTCATCAATTTTGGGTTAAAAAAAGTCGTCAGCCACATACCCATCATATTGCCACTTTTTGGCGCATCATGATCCCGCACATACCCGAATGATACATAAAAGCAAAAGAAAAGAAAATATTTTGGGTCAACATGGAAGAGATATAAATGTCTCAACACTTTGTATCATCCCAAAAAGTAAAAAACAAGAGAAGAGAAAAGATAATGTTTACGAAAAAGAGAAGAATGAAGATACAAATAGAAGAATGTCATGACAGGTTTGCTTCCTTTGTATCCTTGCACCTACAGAGTAACAAGGATTATCCAAAGAAATTTCACGAACATAAAAAATAATGAGGGATCACATTACACACATGCAACAAAAATGAACATGACAAGAATACACAAAAAATATTAGTATGTCACATGCTAGACAACCTATAGCAAGTTGTTTGCATCCCAATCTTGATCATTGTATATGGAAGGTGAATAACTAGCCAAAGGGACAACAGAAAGTTCCATACTAGGACAAGGCTATCAAACCTCCTTGTCCCCAAAAATTTAGGATAATGATGAGTCTAGATAAGTGGTGAGAAGGTGCTCCTTGCAATATGAAAAAATGATTACATTATAAAGTGTAATACATGTAATAGTGAGTATACTTTGATTCTACAACTATCACATGGCAAAGAGCAAAGTATTTGTATTCCATCCAATTATATGTGTAATATCATTTTAATCTATCAATTTCTTTAAAGAAAACCACTCATCAGTAAGATGCCCAAGAATTCTATGAAATGCACAGTAATTCATTTTTGTACTTTTTCCTTTTTTGTTTTCTTGAATAGGTTGCGATTGAATCAATCCTAGATGGATAAGTTTATCCATTTTTTACTTAATCTCAATTATAGTATGTAAGAATGGTAACTTCTTGAGTTTTTAGGGCTTAGGTTTCTTACTTGATTGGGAAATTGGTTGGTGTGGAGACGGAGGATTTTGATATCCTAATCCCTTGGTATCTTCTGATGGTTTTTGTTGTAGTGCAATTGATGGATTTCATGGTCATTTGTTATGTCACATCCTTGTTTACTTAATATTTTGAAGCCTTGAACATAAATATCTTCTAGGTTGATAGATGTATTAGTAACTCAGTGGGCATAGGATGGAAGAGTATTAATGGGTGATCCCACAATAGTGGTTTACAATTTTTGGCCAAACTAGACACTGAAATAATTTTTTTTAACTAAATATTCACTTTCGGGCACCTATAGCAACTAAACCATGAGGAATTTGAAGATGATGCAAACTAGAGTTTCATGAAATTTTTTCTATAGATTCTAAATATATTTTTTTCAAAAATTTTGGAATCAGATTGCACTTCTTTTACCATCTCCCTCGAAAACTAGTTTTTTCTTCAGAAAACAACATTTTTAAAAAGTGACGCTCACCGAATAACACATAAATTTTTTTCCATGAAGGATAAAATTCTAATTCTTTTGAATTTATATTTTTAACTCCGATATATAGTGCTTCCACTTGGTTAGATAGTTTTTTATTGAATATTTTTTCTTTAATCAAGTTTCTAAGTCAAACCAATTACAATTTAGACATAGCTCGACCGTATAACGCATAACTATTTTTGTATGTATCAAAATTCAATTTAGTTTTTGTTGGATCAAGGACTTCAATATCTGGTGCACTCATATTTTTTATTTTTTTTTTGATAATCTACTTTTTCCACATGCAGAATAGAGAGCTTGATTTTCGTGAAAAATCTACATTCACAAGAAATAAAAAATAAATATAATAATAAAATTAAATTTATATAAAATTATACTTTTTGGGAAGCTTATAATAAGGACTACATACTTACAAATTTTTTTTTTTAAATGAATTCATTTGATCCCCCAAAAGGTAAATCAAAAGTGGTTTTTTATCAACATTTTGATAGGTGTAAAGGATACTCCATTATAGGTATGGTTTAAAACTAGCAGGGTTCTATCCAAGGGGTTTTGATTTAAGGTAGTTTTATCAAACCCTCTTCAATTGGAATGCTTTAAATGAAACTTTTTAAGGCTTAAATAATTATATTTTCTAAAAATATGCGATTTCAGCAAAAATCAGAATCTCTTAGAAATTGTAAACTAGCTTTGTGGGATCACCACAATGTTTTCATTGTGAAAAGGTTCCTTCATGCTTGGTGGTCTAGGCTTGTTTTGTGATTCAAATTCAAGATGCAAAAGGCCAAACATCTCAAGTGGTGGGATGATAGGAGGTTTCAGGGTCACCAAAATAAAATGATGGGGAAAGGGGGAATCAATTCAATCAATGTGGAATGATGAAATGACCTAGGATTCAAACACCACTCTCCCTAATTTCATTAGAAAGAGAGAAGATCACAAAAGGATAGGATTTCCTTTCAACCTTGAGGTGATTCAACCCTATTTTTGGATCTTGGGATCTCTACTTTCTTATGACAAAAATGAATAAATTGCAATGTTTTGGAATGATTTAAAGTGCTTTAAATAATGAATTATATGACCTAACACTTGAAATGCAAAGTTATATGATAATAGAAACAAAAATGAAAATTTGCAGGAAGACCTAAGAAGGGCAGACTGGTGTGCACCTAAGATAAAAAGTGGGTTTTAGGACCTGTAGTAGGCTTGTTTGTCATAGGGAAAATGGGTCCTAGTGTAGGGTTCAAAAATACTTTTTAAAATCCTTTGATCCTAGATCCAAGCTTTTGATTTATCTAGGTTTTATTGTCAGAAAATCAAAAATCAAATCTATAAGTGGGTTTCCATATCTTGACAACAATGAATGCAACAAATGTAACTTTGTAAAATTTCTCCATCGATCAACTTCTAGTCCTTCTTCACCTGTAAATCTACACATACAAATAGAGAAGCAAAATTTTTTGTTTTTGGGTGAATGGGGGTTTGCCTTAGTCAAAACCCATGTTTGATAATTAAACCTTGATAATGAAATGATGACAAAATGAAGGAATTGATGAATGAACACTTTCTTTTTGCAACTCACCAAACCTTTAATGGCTACCCTTAGAGGACTGAAGTCAAACACATCACTCTAAGGCTTGGATCTTGCATGAATTAGCTTGATTGATTAGTTGATTTGGTGCTTGAATGCTTAAAACCAACAACACATTGTTAGCTTCAAAACATGACATGAACACATATGAAATTTGGCATGATGATATGATCTTGGTTGCTACTATATATGATTGATAAATCTACTCTCCAATGCTCTTGAAAATGATATTTTCTCTTGTGAAAGTTTCCTTAATGCTAGATAATGTTGCCTAGATTTGAATTGATAAAATAATTATGTATTTATAGGTGTTTATCTAATTTCCCAAAAAAATGATTCCAAAATCTGACACTTGAAACTTGAATTTGAATCACTAAAATTCCATCAAAAACATATTAAAAATTGGGTTCTAAGACTTAAAGGGGGCCCATTCACCCTTGGTCGAATGGGTCCTAGGACCTAAGTCCAGGACACTCAATTTCCAAGGTGTTTTAATTAATATTGGAAATTGTTTAATATAGGTTTCCCTTTTGGAAAATGGGAATAATAAAGATTTTAGAATACATAATTTGGTCAATTAGAGGCTTAATTAAGTCCAATTAATAAAGGGGATGCAAACATAGTGTGAAATTGTAAAGGTATAAAATTTTCTACACTACAATCTTAAGAGTTAAGTATTATATTTGTGTGGTTCAAATTTTTTGCAATATTTGTATTGCTAATGGAAAGGGTAAGTTTTGTATTTATAATTAGTCCTTAGTTGTTATCTTTGTTCAAAGTATTTTGAGGATTACATATAAATATTGGATTAGAAAATGGCTACCCTTTTTAGGAGGCTTTATGTTTATTTTTTAAAAGTTGAAAAAGAGTTATGATAACCCTTGTAATATCCTCATTTAAAATAAAAAGAGGTTTATTTTAAGAATATATTATGTGTGATAATATGTTCCATGCAAAATATGATAAATTTAGGTCTATACTTAATTGTTTAAAATTAGGGGATAAAGGGTTTAAGTTTTTCTTTAATTTATTAAGAGTTGAGTTTGTTAGGGTGAAGAGTTAAAGTGTTAATATTAATGGAAAGATGTTAAAGTACACTGATAAGATTAGGAATTATTACTTAGGGTTAATAAATATATTTTTCTTTTGAGGGATAGTTTTTGTTAGGAAATAATGCATAATACCCACAATATTAATCCATTTCAGACATAACCCCATGGGAGAAGAGCATGCATGCAAGTAACGATAATGCATAGATCAAATAAACAAGAAACAAGATAACACAAGATATAACCTGGGAAAACCATCAAGAGGGAAAAAACCATCCTCTAAAAGCATCCATACTCCATCTATTATTTAACAAATAAACAATACATGCACAATTACAAGAGTTTCCATGAATACTTCTAAAGCATCAAGCCTCTCCAATGCATCCTCCATGTGTCCAAGCATGAATCCACACATCCCATGCCATGCTTCACATATGCACTCCTCAGAAAGACTCAATAATGACAACCCACTCACCCAACCAACCTTAACCACTAAACATATGTTTTCTTTTATAGACTCAAGCTCACACAAATACAACCAAGTGGTAAGATAAAACCATGTACCACAAAACCATGTGAATACAAAACCATTAACCTATTATTTAATATTGGGTACTAATTTTTCATTTTATTTAATATTTCACCAATATTAAATTATTATCCCATATGTCTCTCACACATTAACTAATAATAAAATTTTATAATACACCATAAAGCGGTCCCTAATATTTTACCTAGTGTTATTAACCACACCTCCTAGGTGCATCACAACTAAATAATTATTTAATTACAATAAATTATAATATAATATTTTATGCAATGGTGTACAACACCATATCCCAAAATTCTCCCACTTGTTGTATACATTGCATAAGGGATCAATCAATGAAATACATCATCATGTACCCATACATGAAACCACATGAATCTCCAACATGCTATCGTGATTCATCAAGATACCTGCAATAAAACCAAAGTGACCACCATCTCAAGCAAGAACTCCTCTCATCCTCCAACGTTCCACCTATGCAAGAAAAGGAACATGCCAAGGTGAAGATGCACCAATCCAAGAGCACAATTATAAAATCTAAGTGATAACAAAGGCTCCAAACAAGCTACTGTCAAAGGTGAAAAACCCACATGATTGAAAATAGCATCCACAACACATGATAATACATCCAACCATCCATACCTCCTAGGTATTATTAACATTCGTAAACTCATGTCAACAACATATGGAACCCATAAACCACATTCACAAGCTCCCTATATCAAACATGTCAATGAAGAACATACATATCTAGGAACTCCCACTACATGGGTAATGTCAAAGCAAATCAATTATACCAATCAACACAATATCAAGGTTTGATAAATGATCAGAAAATGAAGTCCCAAGAACAATCACAATGATACACACATGCAACACATACATATACATAATCTCTCACAACATGTTTCCACCATCCTCCAAAATCATATGGACGTGAACCTCAAGGAAGGAATCATATAATGAAGAGAGAAAACCTATAAACCATAACATGTCCTTCTACCAACACCTCAAAAGTGTAATTTTGTGTCAAGTATGATCTCCTAACAACCCCAAATGAGAATCCTCAACAACACCCAAAATAACATTCAATCTCTTAGATCAAACACAACATATAAATCATGTATAATGCCAACATGGATGCAAGCCTCTCTAACCAAGAAGATGAAAATCAAAGTAACCATCCCAAAATTAGGAAATTAGTCCAATAACCATCTCCTAAACTCCTCATCAATTAATGATAACATAAAATCATATGCACAAGGAGATAACCATGCTAAACATATCTCAAAATGAATCCTCTAGAACTAACTATCCATAGCTCAAGATCCATATCTATGAAAGATGAAGCATAAAACATAACACATCTAAAAATAGGACGGGAAATACCTATTAGATGATATCCTGCCGAGTAGACCAAGAGTGGGGAATGAGAATACTCCTCTAGGATAACCAAGTCATCATGACACACTCCAAGATGAATCTCCTCTATAGGTCTATCATGAACTCATGTCCATATCTAAGTGAAAGCTCCTCGATCTTCCTATATAAACCTCCAAAGAGTAACCATCTCAAGAAAATGTATCTAATCACAAGAGAACTCTAGACTCATCCACGTCTCCAAGTATCCATGAGCAACTCCAATTCGTGCTAGGATCCAAATGTAACACAACATAATCATGAAGCTCCCAAGAAAATGACCATTGTACTTAATACAAAGAGAACCAACAAGATCAATGTCAATGCTCCAACCATAGATTAAGAACACATCATGACATCATGATCTAACCATCTCCTCATAAGAGATTACATGCAACAACACATACATCCTAGTCTCAAGAGAACATGTACCATACTAAACTCTAATATAGAATCAGGAGTATATCATGACATAATAACAATCACAATCTAAACCAAGAAATAACTATCTCCAATAACATGAAGATAACCATCACCAATGATGAATCAAATCACTACCAACAACTCCCACTAAACCATGATACCAAGCTACACATGCCATCATGACAACCATATAATCCATGAAGATCATCTAGGTCCACACACACATTTGAAATTCCAATATACCAAGTAGGACCAAGATATCCAAGCCAAGAAGATAAAACCACCATCAAACAATCAAGAACCAATCTTACACTTCCAAGTCATCACTATCAAAATCTCCCATTGAAAAGTGTAACCAATAAAATGCAACCAAGCTATCACAACATCATGATAAAGCCACATGCTAAAAGCCCCATCAATTGATTAAAAAATTACTCTAACCATCTATCCTCTCATCTCAAAGAAACATACCAATGTACAAATGACCATAGACAAGGCCAACTAACAAAGTTTGTATCAACATCGAAACAATCTTGTGAATACATAAATTCCACACCAATTCATCCCATTACAACTGAATAGGTGATCAACCCATACAATTGCATAATTGGTAGATACCAAAAAATGAATCATGCAAAATCATCATTACATTAGTAACTTGCAAACTAAGATATCAAAGAAGATAATCCTATAAACATCAAGACTCAAACACCAAATCAACCACATATCTGATTTGCCAAATATGTCCACAAATAAGTAATCATAGTCGAGGAACTAATTAAGCATCAAGGAGATAAGAAAAACCTGCTAAAACCAAACCATAAAACCACCAAACAACCACATGCATGATCATGTCATGCTAATGCTCAAATGCACCTGCATATACATGAAACCATAATCATAGCCAAATTTGTACTTACATTCAACTATCACCCACATAAGACTCCAAGTCTCCACTTGTGTCAACCCATGTCCTCAAAACTGAAGACAACCTATGTACTTATCAATATCAAATTCCACCTCTAAAAAACACCTATAAACCTATACCAGGAAGCACCAAACTGATAATAAAATGTACAAGGTTTCACTTCTTGACTCATCTAGATGCTCACATAATCAAACCCTGAATCTCAAGCTCCTACAAGTGATAAAGCACGTAGAAATCTCATCCTACACCAAAAAAATGAAAATATATTTGATCCACTATGTAGTACACTATACATGCTCTCCAAAACCTATTTGAAATAAAAAATTTGACTTTGTATGTAAAATGTATGACCAACACTAGAAAACAAAGAATATGTAACTTCCATGCTCCAAAAACTAATCAATATAACAAACACATGGAACCAAACCTATACCACTATGTAGTTCTCAAAACCACCTTTCTAATGAGTATAAGAAGTCAAACATTTGACCTCCTGGGTGAAAGTTAAGCTCATTTGAAAAAACCTTGCTCAATTTGGCCTATAAGATTGCTCAAGGGTGGCGCTCAAGTGGTTGGCCGGTTGTTGGTTAGTGACTTAGCTAGGCACTGCCACCGCCAGGGTCTACAGTCCTAAATGAGGAATAATTTTCAATTTAATTTTTCAAGTTTCAAATTTTAAGTGACGAAATTTAAAAAAAAAATTCTATTTAAATTTATTTTTGAGAGGCAATTTGAAAGTTTTCTAGCAATTCCAACCAAGGGTTTGAGACACCGACCTAGACTGTCAGCCGGGGCTGATAGCCCCATACCAATGCTATCGGTACCATTGACTAGTGTGGGTATAGTGGTTAGGGGGTTTGCGGACCCCCCCTAACCCACCCACTATGAATTTTTTAATAAATATTTTTGCAAGATTTAAAATAATTTTACAAGCTGATATATATATAAAGTCGACCTGTATGACCATATAGGTGGTCTGTGGGTAATTTTTTTTCTTCCTTTTTTTCAAATTTTTCAAAATAGGGAAAAATTTATATGAATCTTTGTTTCTCAACCACCTTGGATCCAATGGTGAGGTTTGTTTTGTCTCAATAGGTCATCCCTGAAATATCCTTTACAAAACCCTCATATGAAAGCTCAATACAAGGAAACCCTTTTTACCCAAATTTTACATGCCTTAGATCTGTAATAAACTCAACAAGTCTTGACAACCCAAAAGCCCAAAACTACATAAAAACATCCGCAAATGTGTTCCATACCTTGTAATGCCTTAGATCTATCTTGCACAACCATGGATTCAAATTTGCACCAAATCTACTCAAACAAGCATTATAACAAAAACATGGAAGCTCATAGTTCCCATCAACCATGATAACTCTTATACCACTTATTAGGAAATAATGCATAATACCCACAACCTTAATCCATTTCCTACATAACCCCATGAGAGAAAATCATGCATGCAAGTAACCATAATGCATAGATCAAACAAACAAGCGATAAGATAACACAAGATATAACTTGGGAAAATCCTCGAGAGGGAAAAACCTAGCCTCCTAAAGCATCATACTCCGTCTATTATTTAACAAATAAATAATACATGCATACTTACAAGAGTTTCCATGAATACTTTTGAAGCATCAAGCCTCTCCAATGCATCCTCCATGTGCCGAAGCATGAATCCACACATTCGATGCCATGCTTCACATATGTATTCCTCATAAAGACTCAATAATGACATCCCACTCACCCAACCAAACTTAACCACTAAACACGTGCTTGCTTTTATAGAATCAAGCTCACACAAATACAACCAAGTGGTAAGATAAAACCATGTACCACAAAACCATGTGAATGTAAAACCACTAACCCCTTATTTAATATTGGGTACTAATTTTTCACTTTATTTAATATTTTCCTAATATGAAATTATTATCCCATGTCTCTCACACATTAAATAATAATACAATGTTACAATACAACATAAAGTGGTCCCCAAATAATTACCTAGTGTGATTAACCACACTTCCTAGGTGCGTCACAACTAAATAATTATTTAATTACAATATTATAATATAACATTTTATGCAATGGTGTACAACACCATATCCCAACAGTATTGTGGTTCTTAACAAGTAAGATATTTCAATAATTTCTCCTATGAAGGATAATCATCTTGATATATTGAAATTAGATCAACCTTTCTCTTTGTATTACATTAAAAGGTTTATTTATTCACTAATAACTTATAACTCCTTAGGGCTTTATGGTCTTTCAACTAAAATTTAAAAATGTAATAAGGACTAGATATCACTAATCCTATTGCAATTATATAATGACACTATTCAAGCAGGCACTCTTTAGAAAAATAAAATAAAATAAATATTAAGTTTATCCCTAAGGATGGTGATATCTCCCTAATAAAAAATTAGAGGAATATAAATCTCTTAATTTTTTTAATATAAAATTTATAATAAAATTATAACTTTCAAATTGAAAGATCTTCTCCCTTTAATAATATCTCCTACACAAATTGGGTTTTCCAAGGAAAGTTGTATTCTAAAAAATATGTTAACCAAATAGAAGGACATTAGCTGGGGAAGGATTCTAGTCAAAATGTCTATATAACTCTTATTAATTTTGGAAAGGCATATAATAGGATTGAGTGAGAATTTATTAGGATAATAATGAAAGCATTAGGATTTTGGGGATGCATTTTAGATATCTTGAGATCCTTTTCCATGATTTTTTTTCACAAGTTTGCTATTTAATCTTCAAAGATATATTAGGTAATGGTTTCCATTGGCTTATTCCCTCTTTGTGATTCTTGATGAGGCTTTCTATTATGTGCTTTGAGATACCTTCATGAATCATCCTATAAAGAATTCTTCTTCACACAATAATAACTCCTTGAGAAAAAGTCAACTTGCAAATGACTTAGCCTTCTTTCTTATTTTAGATAAAAATTTTGAAAATTAAAAAATAGGATTTATTATTATTTCAATGTTTCTAATTTATTTTTTTGGTAAGTTTATTATTTTAAGTAGGAATGATCAATACTTGTATTGAGTGGTTAAGAAAGGTTGGAAATGGGGTGGTCCTATAAAGTAGGTTAGATATCGTAAGATTCCATTTGCATTGTCTCTTGTTTTAAAAACAACATGGGAGTGGGTAATGGAAAAATTTATTAAGAAAGTGTCTAAGTGATAAGATAATTTTCTTTCAATTGTAGGAAGATTTTAGTCTTGCAAGAAATTTTATACCTCTTTCTCTATTTACTCCTTTTTTTCTTGGTTGGTGTACTATTTTTATATGGGAAAACTTGAGGATTTATCATGGGATTTTTGGTGGTTTGATGTAAAGAATGGTAAAAATAAACATGTTATTAGTTGGGATATTTATTGTGGGACCAGAAATATGGATGGCATAGACTTAAAAATTCTATTTATTCAAGGTGTTTCACTTGATACTAAATTGACAATAAAAGCTCTATTGATGGTTATGATCCCTAGAAGGTTCTTATCATACAAAATATTGCTAACTTGGTTTTCCTGAAGGTAAACTAGACCAAAAGGGTCTTGTATTGGTTGATTTATTCATTAGAAAATTAATATCCATGTTAGTTCCAACTATGGTATTTGGCTCCATCTGGGAGGTTTAGAAAAAGGTGTGGAAATTAATTGTAAAGTGGGATGTCATGGATACCAAAAGTGACATTTTTACCTTTTAGGTCTTTGATGGTCATGTGGGATAATTACTTTATTATGACTAACTAGTGGGATGAATTAAAAAGCATATGCGTCACAATAAATTGTAGTACGACCTAATACACTATAATTTACTATACCTATAGGTACATTACAAATGGTAAGATCCTTTAATTGTATAAAGGGTGTTCTAATCTTAAATGGTTCAATAAAGATATTAGGTCTTTTGGATTATCAATTAGAATGGTGTTATTCCTTGGGATGCTCTCATAATTAATTTTGATCTACTTGATACTAAAATGATAAATCTCTTTTATTGTTGCCACTATTAGCATTGATAATCCAATATTAGAGATTGAAACTATGATTTTGGTGTTTGGGATAACTTCTCATGGTCTCGTGGATATTAAATTTTAGATATTGCTATTAAGAATGTGTACTATTTTTCAAATGTTAAGAGTTTCCATTATTAAATTAACTCTAGATTTGAGGGGTAGATGATATCCAAGTGAATAGCCATATTTAATAATATTTGATCTATCATTTTAGATCCTATAAAATATTTTTTATTTGGTTTTTAATTTGGAAGAAATTGGGTGTTAGTGAGATTCTAGGGTAGACCTACACAGATTATGTCTTACATGTGGGTTGGTTGAATCATTTGAAAATATTTTATTTTATTTTTCTTATAAAAATATTTTTGGAACTATTTATTGCCTATTTGGGACATGCAGGCTAGTGCTAATCTATTTCTTTGAATGGTTTCCTTTTTTCTAACATCACTATCTCTTCTAATAATCTTGTCAATTTCTTTAAGGAAGTCTAGTTTCTCCTTTCTACACATATTCTCTAGTTTTTCTAGATATTTTTTTTGTATGTTTTCTAAGGTAGACTTAAGGAAGTTATTGAATTCTCAAAATAATTTACCATTTATCTTATTTTCATGCATTCTTGTGAGAATTTGAACACTTCTTTAAGATAGAGATCCAACAATTATTGAAAGTTATCTTTTATACAAAGACAAGGTTAAAGTGGTATAGTGTTGTTCTTTATAGTGTTTCTAGTTCTAATCATGTCATTGATATTTTTGATCTTGGAGGAGCTATGATAATGTTCCTATTTCACCTTCTTAGGATGGTGGATTAAAACGTGTTTGAAGTACATGGTGTAGGTCATGAAAAATAATGTTAAAATGTTAGTTTAAGTCAAAGATAAGTCTATGAAGGATAAGATGAAGGTTGTTGCTTATCATTGGTGTTTTTTAATATTATACCTAGTTATGTGCTTTCCTTGCTACAACTAGGTAGTTTTATGTGTCATAAATTCTTGTTATATTATAATTTTACTACATTCTTGTTTATACTTTGTTTCTAAAGTTATTATAGTTAGATGCATATATAATATATAAAATATGTTATAGCTCTGTGAGAGATTCTAGCTTTTTTCATACATTTTTTGCTAAATGTTTCTCTTTGATCTATATTTACAAAATTTTCCAATATAAAATAAGAATCCATTAACCTTCATTATCTAGGGTGTTATTATTATAGCTAATACATTCATAAAATATCTATGGTAGGATCACAATTTTATTTTAGTACTTGATCTTATTCTTGAGTAGAGGAGCCCTCTAAAATGATTGAATTATTTGGAGATAGGGGTGACTTCATATCCCCATATCAAGAAGATAAATTTATATTTTATGCATTTGTGACTTAGGGAGTATTTTCATCACAACTATATCATAATTGTTTCACTTGACAAAGAACCATTTTTTTATAGGTGAGGAACTTTATGGTTGGTGGGAGGAAAAGAGAACCAGGTGTGAGGTGTGTGCCTTGATGTGGTATCATGGAATGAAATGGAAATTGAGTGGCTGTGTGTGAGGTTTTATATGGATAATTCTGATCTATAAATTTAGCATTAGGTAATAAAGCTAATCCAAGAGATTAATAAAATGCAACACTTAAACATTTGTACTTTTGATAAAATAAAATTTGAAGAGAGTTTCATTAAGTACACTTGTTTGATTATCTAACTTTTCAAATTATTTTGGGTAGTTATTGATTATTTAATGTATTTGAAGTAATTTTGTTAAGGCCCCTATAAAATTCATTGTAATTACTTAGTTAAAAGTTGTTGAGTATCTCATTACATAATTATCCCTATGTAGGAAAAGCATATGTTTTTTCAACCATTGACACCATTGGGTAAATTCATGTTTTTGGTGAAAGTATTTGATATAGAGTTTTTATCATCAATAATTTATCCTATAGAGTAGACTACACTTATCTAAATTATTCTATAAAAATTTTCAAAGAAGGCTCTAGCTTGTCCTAAGATATGTTGTCATTATCCATAGTGGAAAATTAGTGTCAGTAAAAAATCCATTGGGGTTATATAAAAAAATTATTAGCTCAACAAGAGGATCACAATGCATTACTTTCCTAGATGAGGAATTTTTTAAATTTTAATACAATAACACATTGCCTTACTATATTTATAAGAAATTTTTTCAACCCAAGAAAATTATATTATATTCATGTTTGTATCAACTAATATCTTCCTAACATGACCAAATCTATTGATAACTAGGATTTAATAGGGAAATTCTTAGGCTTGAGTATCTCTAGTCTTTGGAATTTTTGATATTCTTGGACCATTTGTATATAAAGAACTAGTCCAATATTTAATAGCTCTAAATGAGTGATTCCACTATTATGTGGTCATAATATCTCATATTTGAGGTTAAAATAAAGTAATTCCACATTACTAACCATTTAATAGTTCACTATATATTGTAGATGATTGATAGTCTCTTAAGGAAAAGATTCTAATAAATCTAGAGATTATTTTGACATAATCAGAGGTATATGGAATATCAAGGCTAGATATACAAAGGTTTTTTGGTGCTTGGTTATTGGTGGGTAAAATTTCACCATATTTAACACAATGGTTCAACATGCTTAACCAAAAATGAGAATATAAGTGTTAAGAGTTGACACTATGAATAATTGTATTAAGAGGAATTTAATTTCAAGGAATCATGTAATACATACCGACACATAATTTTTGATTAATAAATGCCATTGTTTGACTATTTCATTCAATGCAAGATAATTTTATTTATAATTTATAATTTTTATGCATGCCCAAATGTTCAATGATGGAGAATTTGAGTAAGGGAAGGAAAAAATGGACTGATTGGGTATTTTGGAATTGATAATACATTTCAATTATTGAGGATTATATTATGTATTTATATAGAAGTGTCAACATGTTAATATGCAGAAGGAACTAGTCAAAATTAGGGTTTCATAATTTTTTTTTTGTCCTAGAGAAACCTTGAGATGCCATGTATAATATAGGTGATCCCACAATACTAGTTTACACTTTCTGGGAGACCCTAATTTTTGCTAAAATCACATATTTTTAGAAAAAATAATGATTTAAGCATTGAAAATTTCCATTTAAAGGATTCTAATTAAAGAGGGTTTGATCAAACCACCTTAGATCAAACACCCTTGGATAGAACCCTACTAGCTTTAAACCATGCCTATAACGAAGTCTCCTTTACACCCATCAAAATGCTGATAAAAAACCACTTTTGATTTGCTTTTTTGGGGATCAAGTGAATTCATTTAAAATTTATTTTTTGTGAGTATTTGTCCTTATTATAAGCTTCCCAAAAAGTAAAATTTTCAATAAATTTAATTTGATTATTATATTTAATTTTTAATTTTTTGTGAATGTAGGTTTTTCACCGAAAATCAAGCTCTTTGTTTTGCACATGTGGAAAAATAGAAAATTATCAAAAAAAATTCTAAAAAATATCTATGCACTAGATATTGATATCCTTGATCTAATAAAAAAAATAAATTTGAAATTCGATACATACACAAAAAGTTATGTTTTAGCTAGTAAATCATGTCTAAATTATAACTAGTTTGACTTTGAAACTTAATTAAGAAAAAAATATTCAATGAAATGCTATGAAACCAATTCCATGCACTAGGTAGCATAGGTACACATATAAATTTGAAATTTAAATAGAATTTTATCCTTCATAGAAAAAAAATTATGTGTTAGCCAGTAACATCAGTCTTTAAAAATGGTGTTTACTGTTAAAAACTAGTTTTTGAAGGAGATGGAAAAAGAAGTGCAATCTAATTCCAAATTTTTTGAAAAAAATAAATAGAATCTACAGACAAAATTTCACAAATCACTATTTTACATCATCTTCAAATTCCTCATAGTTTAGCCGCTATAGGTGCCTAAAAGTGAAGATTTAGTTAAAAAAAATAGTTCAATGTCCAGTTTGTCCAAAAATTGTAAACTAGTATTGTGGGGTGAAAGACTTAGAGAGAGCTAATTATTTTATCTTTGTGGTAGTTGATAGATCATCTAGTATAGAAAATTCATATAATTTTAAACAATTAGTAATGTTGTACACATATTGTTGATTTGTTTATCAAGGATGAAGTAATGTTTCATGGTTTACAAGAAGCTTAAATTTTTATTTTAATACAAAATTTATGGGTCATTTTGGAGAACACTATAGAAATAGTTGAATGATAACTTGGATTTTAGTTAAAATAATCAGCCATATACTAATGGGTGGAATTATTTTATAAACCACAACCTTGGTAATTTGCTAAGATGCCTATTAGGAAGGAATACCAAACAATGAAATTTGGTTTTGGTGCAATACTATATTTTTCTTATAATAAATTAAGATAAAGGGTATTGGAAAGAAATTAGTACAAGTGATGTATGGTTGTAGTCTAAGAGTGGTGGTACAATAATATAGTATAATAGGAGTAAGTTCTAGAAGTAAAGAGGTAGACAAGTTTGTTTCTCGCATATAAGTGTAAAAGGGGGTCAAGTAATATTTGAAGAATAATAATTTTAAATGTAAAGATCATGTAGATCAAAGGAGAAGAGAAAATGAATTAGAGGAAGGGTATTTATTACTAGTTTCCTTGAGGAAGAATATTTAGTACTAGTTTACTTGAGGAAGGAGAGGTTCCCAAGGGGAATACACACAAGTTATTTTGAAAGAAAATTGGCTTGTGCAAAGTCTTGAAGAGGACCTCAAAGGATTATCATAAGATAAAACTACTAGAAAATATAGATATTTTACCAATTTTAAATGTGGTGTATTTTATTTATGATCATGGAATAGTTAAAACAAAAACTAAAGAAACTCACAATTCTATAAATATAGATTGGAGGACGAGAATTCTAAAGAAGAAAATAGAATAATTTGAACACATTATAATGTAGATATTTATCAAGTAGATTATAGGAATAATTTTTAGAGTATTTGTTAAAGTGGAGGGGTAGAAAGAAAGAACAAGCCACTTGGTTAACATCAATTAAAGTCAACCAATTTAGTTTTCCAATTCTATATTTTAATAAGGGCTCATGAGTAGGGTCTAATTTTATTTCTTACTTGGGGTTTCTAACTTTGAAAAATATACGGGGTTGGGTAATCTTGCATCACCCAAAAAAAATCTTATTTTATTTATTTTTCTATTTTTGTTGTTTTTCAAAGATCTAGTTATAATTATAGTTTGTAGTTTAAATAATAGTGCTTTGAAACAAGTATGAATAAGCCAATGTGTAACAAATATCTACTTAATTAAGAGTCTATGTATCCAAATAGATTATAGTTGGTCAAAGAGAAATTTGAACGATGTGGTAACTTGAGAATGAATTATTCAATTCAAGAATATGTAAAATCATATTAAATCACTCTACACTTGCTTTACGTTTTGAAGTGGGATGAGACTTCAATTGTTTGAAATATAATTTATTCTTGATATTTATTTAGTGTTTCCTTATAGTGTGGTAAATATGGGGTTAACTAGAGCAAACCATTAGTAAAGTTGGCATGCATGTTTATTTTTTGGGGCCAAATTAAATCTATTTAGACAATGTATTGTGCTATCAACCAATGAAAATGACTAATTATCCTCAAGATTAAACATAAATAGATTTATATAGTATGTTTTTTTAGGAAGTGTCATCCCCCCTTCATTGGGTTCATGAAACAAATTTCAAAATTCCTCTATATATGGAAGGTTGATGCCTTGTTAGGATAGTTTAGATTAGTTAGAAATGGGTACACTCACCTGATTTTGAAATATTGAGGTTAAAATTATAAGAAGGATTTCAACTCTATGACATGTTGTGTCACTACATTTGATAAGTATTTATGATATGAATGATAATGGAGTTCTTCCTATCTAAGTTTTTACTTATTTTATTTATGTGAGTTTTATGTTATTTTCCTACTACTTAGGTAGATAGCTCTTAATTGGGTTCTTCAACCTTGGCATTACATCACAACCACATTGTTTAATTGAATAAAAATAGAAAAGGAATTTCTCTACATTTTAAATATAATTACTATTTATAATGAATGAATTGCTACACGTTGATCAATCATTACTTGTCTAGTTCAATAAATACATAACATAATGAAAAATTTAAAAATACAAAATACAACCATTTAACAAGAAGTTATCTAAAATATTAACTTTATATTACCATATTGACCAAATTATGACCTATATACAAATATGCATGAGCATACAACCACACAAAATTTAAATTTGATAACCACCCTTGACTCTCAATTCTTTCATGAGTAATGGTATTTTTTTAAAGAATCCCCTTAAATGTCCAAAGAACTATTTATATCTTTTTAATTTATTACCTACGTATTCACCAACATATAATTTTTTAAATTTTAAATATTTTACAAAAGAAACTTCTTTTCAAATTCTTTTAGATTAATAATATATATTTTTTATTTATAGTAAGTTATATTTATATGTAGGTTATAATTGCTAGTGATTAAATAGATAACTCCCTTACTCCAAAGAAATAGAAACAAGTTCAAGTTTATTGGAATACAAAGAGAACACTCTAACAATTTTGATATCTAGATAAAAGAAATTTAAAAAATATAGAATATCAACAAAAAATCATCTATATTATTTTGAATAATTATTTCATATTATTCAACAAGTTGATAAAAAATATATTATATTTAGAATAAAATATATAAATTAAAACATTTCTTATATTAATCCAAAATATTTATAATATAATAACAAGTTTGTATTCTTCGGAATAAGTTTAAGTTAGTTGTAATATTCACTAAATTTAGTTCAAATTATTCGAAATAAAACTTAAGACAACCTAAAAAGAGGACATTTTTGGGAAACTTATATTCTAATTACATGCTTGAAGTGAATAACATGATTGACCCAAGGAAAATATAAAAATGTAAGGGAATATGATCTCTACAAAACACAAATAGCGTTGTTTATCACATATTTTTGAAACTAAACACCTCAATTTTATTGAAATTTCATCATATAATTAACACTTATAGTTCCATGGAAAAAATATACATTCTAAAAGGTCACATACAAACTAAAATCCAACCACATCATAAAATTTCAAAAAATAAGATTAAATACACTCATTTGAAGGCACCCTACCTTTCCATGGAGTATTTCATTAGGGTGAGGGCCATAACATCAGAGGTGTCAAGGAAAGTAATGCCTTTGGAAACAGCATGGTGAATGAGGGAGATCATTTCATCTTCAGGCTTTGGAGGGCCATAGAAGGCAGACATGCCCATACAACCCAATCCCTGTACTGATACTTCAAATCCCTCACTACCCAATTTGATTCTTGGCACTGCCATTACAACTGATACTGTCTCTTGTTTCTCTGGTTCTGCCTTTTGCTTTTGCTTTCGTTGAAGGGTGAGATGTTGCTTGTAAATATTTATTACACCCAGTTTGGAAGTGAACGTCATATTTATGGAAGTTACGAAGGAATCAAATTTAAACTTAATCACGAAGTCTCATTTAAATATAAATAAAATTAAAATATAGTTGATATACATTTAAAATTATTTATGGCTTATTTATCCAATTAATGGTTTTGGTTTTGTTCTTTAAAGTTGGTACTTAGGTTGTGGTCAATAGAGAAATACGTCAGCGCTAAGGTAAGCCTAAATCATTTTTATTTTTATTTTAAATCGTAAGTCTAAATCATGACGCGTTCAATGGAAGAATGCATGTCACGAGGTAGATAAAATAATGGTTTTGGAAAGAGCTTAGATTTTTCTTGCAAGGCAAGTTATGAGCCAAAACTATTCTGAAGTAGATAACTTCATATTTTATGTGGTTGTTTGACTTTGGGTTATTTATTTATTTATATATATTTTTTTAAAGTTTTAATTTGTTCTATCTATTAGGGAAGTTGAATGGTTCTAAATGAGTCACAAGTCTTCTTAAGTATAAAGCCTCAAAACTATAAGGTTTGAGAACATGATCATGCTTTAGGCAACTTTGATAGAATGGATGTTTGTTAGTCCTTGGCTCTCAAATGAAGAGGTTTTAGTATAAAGCTTGTGCTCCCATATTGGGTGGCTAAATGATTAAATTATTTTGATATAAAATCTTCTAATATTAAAAAATGCTCCATTAGCTAATTTGTGTCTCCTTGTGATGGCAACCCTTCTTGAAGTGTACTTGGGAGAGACCAAATTGCTTCTCCAGGATGCTTTGATTTTACCAAGATAATTAGGTATCTAATTTTGTCTTTTTCTATCCCAATTCCTTGCTTAGTTGCTCTTGTTTTACCTAAATTACTTTTCTCAAAGGGTGAGAGGTTCTCTATAGGGTATTTGTACACTCAATTTGGAAGTAGAAGTCATGGCTTAGCTCAATCATTTGCTTATTTATCTTGCCTCCCTAGAGAGGACCAATTTTTGGTTGCCCTAGTTTTAGTGAAATAACTTGCAAAATAGAAGAATATTGTAGGAAGTATGCTGCAAATACTTGATAATAACCGAGAATAACAAGCCACTTCAAGGGGACAAACCTCCAAATATCTCCAATGAGAACACAATTCACAATATATGATGAAATAAGACTCACTACCTCTTATATATACCTTATTTATGCTTATGATATTGATGTAGGAGCATCCAAAGTGTAAGACCAATTTTGCATCACCCAAAAAGTGTTGTTTCCTTTCAATATGGATGAAATTTGGTAGGGTTACTATTTTTAGTAAGTTTGCATTTATGCATGGTTGGATACAAAATCTTACATAGACCTCCAAAATGGTGAATTGAAGCTAATGGTGAAGAAATCACTTCAACATAATTTTTCATTTGTGAGATTAAAATTTCAATTTTCAAAAATCTTGTTAAAATATTCAAAGTCAAATTTGAGGCTATTAAAAGGCTCTGGATGAGCCCAAAAATTGGCAAGAAACCAAAGTAGTCTACTTTAAGAGACTATTTTTTAGCCAAGAACCTTCTCGAGAGCTTTCTGAAAAAAGGTATTCTAATTGAAAATCCAATAGTCGAATCGAAAGTTATGACCCCATGAAGTTGCACTACCAAATTTAATAAAATTTTGAAATATCTTTTTGTGGGGTTTACACTTTTTAGAAGATTCCAAGATGATTACACATTCAAGATAAAGGATTCAAATGGGGTTACAGAGGGGTCTCACTCAATAGCCTACCAATATGGTAGGGTTGAGATGGTAGGGGCAACATATGCCTAATAGAAATGGGGTCTCACAGTGATATACGTCACCGTGAGACCCCATTTCTATTAGGCATATGCTGCCCCTACCTTCTCAAACCTATTGCATTGGTGTCTCACTCACTAGCCTCCCAATGCAGTATAGTTTAGGGGGTAGATGCAATGTATGCCTCATAGAAATGGGGTCTCATAGTGATATACTTATCATTATGAGACCCCATTTATATGAGGCATAAGCTGCCCCTGCCTTCTCAACCCTACCACATTAGCAAGCTAGTAAAGCATTAGCAAGATAGCTCACTACACCGTAGAAAAAAGGGACGTCTTGCTTCACATAGGGATAATTCATGATAGATTGGACTTACTAAGGTCTTAATCTAGTGTTGTGAGGAATTTTATGCATCCACACTAGGCCTTGGACCCTTGCAAATTGAATAAAATGCATTTATTAATGTCTTGTGAAGGTGTTGCGAAGTGTTGTAACACATTTCTACACATTTCTAGACTCTTCTTATTATAATTCATCTAAAAATCACCTTTTTATCCCTTACTAAGTCCTATTCTAAAGTGTTGTAAAGTCTTGTAACAAACTTTCACACTTTTCTAGGCTTAATTTAACTATTTACACCTTTCTTATGCTTTATTTGACCCCTTTATGCCCTCATAAGGCTTAATTAAGTGTGTTTTTGAATGCAAACCCAATAAAAAACATTAAATGTAAGATAAGACCCATTTTCCATGGGTGACAAATGATTCCCTCTTAGCTCCAAATACAAAATATTTCAAATTTTCTTTCAGTTTTTTATTCAAAATTACCTTATGTCAGCATGTGATGAGGTATTATTAGGTTACTAAGGCACAACTTGTGTGTATAAATAAGTGTTTTTATCCTTATTTTACATCTCTCTTAACTCATTAAAAAACCATTCCTCATTATTCATCGATAATTCTTCCATCTCAAGTCAAGCAAGTTAGGGCTTCACCATTTCAAGGCATTGAGATATCAATTTTGAGACATTCAAGGGTCAATTCTTCATGTTTTGTTGTAGAAATTCAAGATCAAACATCATGGAAAGATAATCAACTCCATCATTGCATGTTTCATTACATTCTTTCATCATTTTGGTTTACTTACCTAAAAGGGGTTTGACCAAGACAAACCCCCATGCCCTAACATTCAACATTTCTATATTTTTCCTTGTGTGTTTATAGATTTAGGTCTCTTGGAAGCTTGTAAATCATCGAAGATCAAGTTACAAGGTTACTTAATTCTTCCCTCCATTCAACAAGTCAAAATATCAATAAAAACTCATTTTCAGGTTCATAAATCAGAGGTTTGGAAGCAAAGACCTGTAGAGAATCAAAGTGCAGACTGAAAGCTCTGGATTCCACCTTTGAATATTCAAAAATTCAAAAGTGAACTCATTTTCCATGGGTGGCGAATGAGTCCCACTGTAAGGTCAGTTTTGAGTTTTCTACATTTTTAGATACCCTTTTGTCAGAAATAGGTTTTGGCATAGTTTTGTAGAACTGAGATTGATTCACCCAGAATGGTGAATGAATCCCTCTAGGCCTAAAAATCATGTAACATAAGCATTTTTGGCCCATCTTTCTCCTTCTAGGTGAAAAACCCTAGAAGTGATAGAAAGTAAGTAGGTGCCAAAAATCTATGTTTCATTTTGGTGATCCCACTTTTTAAAATAATTTCTTTTTTGATTTGGAGTCCTTCATCATACATCTAGCTTGCATTGAACTTGCATTGGGACTTGCATGAATTCATTTGCATGCTAAGTTTCAAATTTTGCATTCATAGAAAAGTGCATTTAGGTTGCATTGTTGGCATCTAAATTCATTTAAATTTCTGAAATTCTGCATTTTTACTTTAGGATTGCATCATAGAACTCAACACACATCAAAATCCATCAAAAAATTCTAAAAATTCTGAAAAAAGTCCATACTGGGACTCATTCACCACCCTGGGTGAGTCAGTCCCTTTTCACCCCTAAAATTGCACTTTACAAAGCTCAAAACCCTATTTTTAGGCTTTTGTTTGGTGCCATTTTCTAGCTGTATCAGTTGGCTGCATTTATAGAACATGCATTTCATTAAATATAGCCTACATGAGCTCATTTCATGCATGGTTTCAATTTCAAGTTTGCATTTACATCTTGTTACATATCATAGTTAGTCAATTGTCATCTTTAAAATCTAAAAAAATTGCATTCCTCTTTTGCATCTTTGCTTTAGCATTGTTACATTTCAAGTTTGTATAATAATCATTCCATCATGTTTTCATTAAAAATTTCTATAGTTATCATCTTGCATGTTCTCTTTTTAGATCTTATTGCATGTTGTACTTGAGAATTTTGTTAAAATCATATGAATATGAGGTCCTTTCCCCTCTCTTTTTGTTTGTCATAGATCCCTCTCCTAGTTCATCTTTTGTGGATGAGGCTAGTTGAGTGAAATAAGCCTTGGATAATCATAACACTTACATTTGTTCTTCTCCTATTATATCTCACACTTGTGAAACAAATATTTTAGTGCTAGAAGAACCAATTGTTGAGAGTTTTGGCAATTTGAGTTGTTTCTCTAACCTCTTACCTCTCCTATTAGACATAACATTAATAAAGAAGAGTACATCACACTAAGTAATCATGGTGATCACACAACACAACATGAAGATGAGATCATAGACACATTTCTAGACATTACCTTACCTAGTCTCCATTATCATGATAATCTAACTTGTTCTTCTTCTAATATCCCTCTTTGATGCAAATAGGATAGGATGATATTAGAAGGTATATCTATTCAAGATCATGAGAACATTGCCCCTACCTTCCCTAATGTCCCTATCCTATGGGAAGATCTACATGAAAACCATAATTTGATTTTTATCTTGATGCCTCTTCCACTTGTGATGAAGCTACTTTGCAAATTTCACCTTAGATGAACATATTACAAGCTCTCCTAGTAGGGTAGATAATATGAAACATGGGAATGAGATATTAAAAACAATAAGTTACGATTACATAAGTATTCTCCTAATCTCCCCATTATCAATAATCAAACACATTCAACCATTAATAACTCCCTTAGTTGCGATGAACTTATTTTGAATGAACCAAACCTTAATTATCATGAACATATGGTTTGTTGTTCTCCTAAGAACTCTCCTTCTAGGGAGGATATTATGATCCAAGACAAAGATAACATAGGAAATAATGATATTATTCCCTTCAAAGACAATGAAGACACTCGTTATGGGATGTTAACATTATTCAACCTCAACTCATCCTTTATCCCCCTTCAAAAAAACACCCTCATCATAAACTTGAATTTGCTCTCTACCCACCTCAAACTAATGTGTGACAAAAATTGAGTTATAATATTGTTTCTCATACATATGACACTTGAAATAATCTACAACCACTGCAACCAACCGCAACACCTTTACCTTTGTCTAATCCTATCCCCCCTAGACCTATCTTAAACTTGGTCTTCCTAGTGGAAAGGAGTACAACCTGGTTGAACAACTAAATAATACTCTTGCTAAAATCTCATTATGGGAGCTTATTCAAGCCTCCCCTCACTATCATAATATGATCCAATTAGCTTTTCAACATGGTTTATGCTGGATCATCATGGAAAAAATAGGCCCTTAAGTGTCAAAAAAATAAGAAAAATCAGAGTTAGGCAAGTTGACATAAAAATTTGAATAAGTTATCTATATTATTTCAAAAATATGTAAGAATAGAATATGTAGAAAATTGCATGTAGTTTCTAAACTACTAGGTTTGTTTAAAAAATAAATCTATTTGGTGAAAATTTGAAATTTCAATGCAGTAGTACTTAAATTTTAGGGTTAAAATAAGAAGTAGGTGTTTGTCTAACCACCCTAACCACAATAAAATGATAATATTTTTTTATACGATTTTAGATATAAGTAGAGGACTCATGCCTCGATGTGATGCATATTTTTGGTAATTTTTTCTAATTAAATAATTAATTATGAATTTTTATTACAACTTTCAAAAAAATAAAACTCGTGATGTATAACCACCTTAACTTGGTCAAAACTTCATGAAATTCATTTTTTCTTTTTTAATCCTATTGTATGCAAAGCATAGAATGTGACATATTTTGGACTCAAAAATGTGATATCATTTGAAAGCTATAGATGTTTTTCAATCAACCTATCAATCAAGACTTTAGTTGTAATTCAAATAGAAAATTAATAATAATTATTTATTAAATTCAAAGTAAAGAATAATTTATATTAGTGGAAAGTTGAGAAACTCCTTTAAAAACCCTTTTCCTTTCATCAATTTTGGGTAAGAAAAAAGTCATCAGCCACATACCCATCATATTGTAACTTTTTGGAGCATCATGATCCTACACATACCCAAAAAGTTCCTACCCCTTCTAATGCGCAACCAACTAACATCATAGCTATGATTCAAGGAATAAATGACATTGTTTTCCACCAAAGTGAACTCCCCCGTCTGGAAGTGCAAAAGAAAAATGAAGCTTTCATGATCATTTCTCAATACAATTGAATAGAGGTAAAGCAAACCCTTATTGATAATGGTTTTTCCCTTAATGTGTGTAGTGTGAATCTCCTTGATTGATTGCATGTTGTAAAGTCACACATAATACCTGATTCTATATCTGTTCAAGGATTTGATAATTCAACAAAGAAAATTCTTGATGTAATCACTTTGCCTATTATAGTTGGTGTGGTTACTTTGAAAACTCCTATTCATGTCATGCCTTATGATCTTTCATATAATCTTCTTCTAGGAAGACCATGGATTCATGAGAGGAATGCATTGCCTTCAACTCTTCATCGTATAATGAAATATGTCTATAACAATAACATTTATCAAGTTGAAGTAGACCCCAAGCCTAAAAGTTTCTTGCACCTTGAAAAAGGAGCTACAAGTCCTTTGAAAAAATTGATTCCAACATCCAATATAGACCCTCTTGAAATTGAACAAAAGAATGAGGAATCAACACATCTAAATTGTTTGGTGACGATTGGGGATCCTTAGAATTCACACCATCTTTTATGGGGGAATACATAATCACACAAAAGAAATATGAGAAGCAAGAACAACTGACCATCATGTGAACACAAAATTTAGAAGACCTTTCAAAAGCATCCACCTCCACCACTTTAGACATATAAGGAAACTACACAATCACCTTTGATGATGCTTATGACCAACCAGCACCTGATCCAAAAGAAATTAAGAAGCTTTATGGAAAAGGTTATGAACTCATGAAACAATAGGGATATGGTGGAAAAGGATATGGTCCTTAAGAACAAGATATCTGTAACCCTAAAGAGCTTAACACACAACAAATGACTCATGGTATTGGTTATTGTCCTTTGTTTGAGATCAACAATCCTTCACTCAACATCAATAATCTCACACAACATACTCCTAAATCAACCTTAACCATTTTCCATCCTAAACTCATCAACAATAGTGGTCTTGCAAATCATGCTTTACAAAATATGACACAAAAAACTACACCTTCGCTTAATGTCAATGTCATCTCACAAAATTCTCATCATTTGAATTCGTTAGATTTTATACACTCCTATAATGGGGAGAATAAAATCTTGCAATCTAGTGAAACTTGTGTAAGTATGACATCCAATACTAAGCAAGATGTATCTTTGAAACAAATCATAACACCACCTTCTCTTGATCAAGAGGGTATCTTGTTGAGACTCCTCCAAGATCACTTGATCACTCTCCCTCCAAGAACTCGAAAGAAATGTTATTAACTGACTACATTTTATGCATATCATATAATTCATGGAAACTCCACTAATGAATGTAAAGATTTGAGTCATAAAATCCAACATTTTTAGGAGTTTGGTATGTTTCCCTCTGTGGGGGTACCTAAAATTTCCTCTAATTGATATTGATTTTCACTCTCACCAACATTTCATCAATCGTTTCGACTCACCTTTGTCTTGCACTCAGTGGGGGAAAGGGGTTTAGTAGCCTTGTCTTTGTATGTCCCTTGTGGTTTCCTACTTTGGCTAGTCGTTAACCTTTCATGATTACATACGAGGAAGCTTGGGATGTGGACGACATACCTTAAGTTGGCTCGCATATGACACACTCCCCTTTCCATGATGTAGCTTATCAAAAACATATGACTTGGCATAGGGATTTTTAAGTAAGCTCTGATGTCCTCTTCTTCTACTTTAAATCAATTGCTCATAGTACTAGTGTTCACAACTTCTTTAAAGTGGGGGAATACATCATCACTCACATTTCACTATATGATTTCTTTCTTCTTGTGATGCATCTTGTTCTTGGTGAAGTCATTGGACTTTATTCCCTCAAAAAGTGTGATACTTTTTTTGACTTATCCTCTCTTGGAGACATTAAGCATGTTGTTCCCTAAGATGAGACCTTGCATGAACTAAGAAAAATCCCTTTGAACGATCCTTACACTATCATGCATTAACAATGTCTATGAGTGTCAAGTATAGAAAGTTTTTCTTACTTCATAGAGCTTGAAACAACTTCATCTTCTTTGTGGCACCTTATTAAAGTTATCAAGAGGTATAAATTTAATATGGTTGAGCGGGAAGTCCATTTAGAGGCATTACTTTCCCCATAGCCACCAATGTGTTTGAGTGCATACCAACTAGCATATGTTTCTCACCTTTGGGATTTCTAACCCAGTGGACAATTAGGAGTTTTGTGGCCCTAGAGTGAGTATGTTGTGGACTTCTCACCTGGTGGACCACCAAGAGTTCTGTTTCTCCAAAGTGAGTATGCATTTTCTTTCCAAAACAAACAACCTAGATCTAATCCACAACTAGTTGGACAAATGATCGAAGCTTGACCACCTTTTCATTTTCATATTCCTAGTTCTTGCCATTGCATGATTATGTATCTTGATAGTTTGAATTAGGATCTTGGATCCTAGGAGCTTTCAAAACCTCCTTTGTTATTTTTCATTCTTTTTCATCTGCATCTGAACACTTAGATCTCTCTTGAATGTCTACTTTAGTGTGAGTTTGAAGCAAGTTCATCCTCTCATTAAAGTAGTGGCTCAATGTGTTGTAGAAAAAAGGGACCTCTTGCTTGAAATGGGGATAATTCATGATAAATTGGACTTAATAGGGTCTTAATCTAGTGTTGTGAGGTATTTTATGCATCCACACTAAGTCTTGGACCCTTGCAAATTGAATAAAATGCATTTATTAATGTCTTATGAAGGTGTTGTGAAGTGTTGTAATACATTTCTACACTTTTGTAGACTCTTCTTATTATAATTAATCTAAAAATCACCTTTTTATCCCTTACCAAGTCCTATTCTAAAGTGTTGTAAGTTCTTGGAACAAG
The DNA here is from genome assembly GCA_007258455.2 of Sequoia sempervirens. Lineage (NCBI taxonomy): Eukaryota > Viridiplantae > Streptophyta > Pinopsida > Cupressales > Cupressaceae > Sequoia > Sequoia sempervirens. The sequence continues at coordinate 148,018,853 of VDFB02058242.1, forward strand.
CTTTCACACTTTTCTAGGCTTAATTTCACCATTTACACCTTTCTTATGCTTTATTGACCCCTTTATGCCCTATTAAGGCTTAATTAAGTGTGTTTTTGAATGTAAACCTGACAAAAAACATTAAATACAAGATAATTCCTAATACCCACTTTCAATTCCAAGGCGGGACCCATTTTCCATGGGTGGTGTATGAGTCCCTCTTGGCTCCAAATATAAAATATTTCAAATTTTATTTTGGGTTTTTGTTCAAAATTACCTTATGTTGGCCTATGATGAGGTATTATTAGGTTACTAAGGAAAAATCATGTATAAATAAGTGGTTTTATCCTCATTTTATATCTCTCTTAACTCATTGAAAAACCATTCCTCATTGTTCATCCATCATTCTTCCCTCTAGTCAAGCAAGTTAGGGCTTCACCATTTCAAGCCATTGAGATATCAATTTTTAGGCATTCAAGGGAAGATTCTTCATTTTTTGCTACATACATTCAAGATCAAACATCATGGAAAGGTAATCAACTCCATCATTGCATATTTCATTACATTCTTTCATAATTTTGGTTTCATTACCTAAAAGGGGCTTGACCAAGGCAAACACCCATGCCCTAACATTCAACATTTCTATCTTTTGACTTGTTTATTTGTAGATTTAGGTCTCTTGCAAGCTTGGAAATCATCGAAGATCAATTTACAAGGTTAATTAATCCTTTTCACCATTCAAAAAGTCAAAATATAAAAAATACTCACTTTTTAGGTTTGGAAATAAAAGTTTTAGAAGCAAACATCTGTAGAGAATCAAAGTGTAGATCGAAAGCTCCAGATTCCATCTTTGAATATTCAAAAATTAAAAAAGTGGAATCATTCACAATGGGTGGTGAATGAGTTCCACTCCAAGGTTATTTTTTAGTTTTTTTCATTTTTAGATACCCTTTTGTCAGAAATAGGTTTCAACACAGTTTTGTAGAATTGAGACTAATTTTCCTAGAATGGCGAATGAGTCCCTCAAGGCTTGAAAATTAACATTAGTAGCATTTCAAGTGTCATTTAGAGTCTCCATCCACATTCCAAGTGAAATTTTTCAGTTTGACTCATTTTTGTTTAGTTTTGCATGCATTTCTAGGTCTTTTTGTATTACACAATGTGTTTTCAAACAAGTTGCTTTCCTTTGATTTCTATTCATTAATCAATTAACCTCACTAGTTTATTGCATTCAAAAATTTCATCTAGGAATTTTTTATCCATATTCCATCCATATTGCATTGACATTGAATGTAACATAAGCATTTTTGTCCCATCTTTGTCCTTCTAGGTGAAAAACCCTAAAAGCGATAGAAACCAAGTGGGTGCCAAAAATCTATGTTTCACTCACTCACTAGATTTCTAATGTGGTAGGGTTGACAAGGTAGGGGAAATGTATGCCTCATATAATTGGGGAATCATGGTGTTGTATATCACCATGAGACCCCATTTCTATGAGGTATAAACTGCCCCTACTGTCTCAACCCTATCATATTGGCAAGCTAGTGAGTGAGCTCACTATCTTGCCAAGCTCACTAGCTTGGTAATGCTACCACATTTTGCATACATTTATACAAAAAAATTATTGTCAAACTATTCAAATGCTTTTTCCATGCTTCCATTTTGAGCCATGATTGCATGATAGGCCACACCTTTCCCCATGTTGCTAACTTAGCCTTGAATAAAGAGTCTTGCAATAGTGGAGAGAAAGGTTAGAATCCCTTCTACGTAGACTAATCAAGGAAACATTTAAAATATATCACAACATAAGTGATGAGGTAGATTTAGCGATGAGGTAAATTTAGAAAAATAGTGAAAACAAAAATAGTTTCAAAGATCTATCAATGTGGGAGGAGTATATTCCAATTTTTTAGAGACATGTATGGAAAATTTGGCAGCACTGACAAGGCAATCAGCTACTTGGTATAACTGTTTGACAAAATACCTCTATGAAATATTTGGAGAGTGGCATACACATCCATAATAAAGGATTTAGAAATGATGTTTTATTTTACTTCCTTAAAACTTATGTCATATATATGTGGAAGCATACACAAGGTAAGTCAATTGTTAAATAAAAATATGCCTCAAAGAGATGTGGTTTAAAAATGTTATTTTAAAGTGTATAGAATTGTGTAATTTAAAATGTGTATTAACAACCTAAGGTTATAATGATAAAAAAAGAATGATCAACATGGAATATGCAAAATAAAAAAAAATGAAAGCAAGCCATAATAGAATGAAAGAAAATGTGTAAAGACTTCACATACCTAAAAAACAAGAGTTTCAAAGGAGGAGTTCTACCCAATTATGTAGCCTTTGCTTCTTCTTTCTTCAAACTCCTCAACAAATTGACTTTTTCAAAATCTTGTTCCCCTCCAAACTTCAATTGTATATCACTTTTGAATGGAATTCTGACTTGAATTGATATTATATGCCTTTCAATGTGAAAAATATGCTATTTCATGCAAAGGTGGTGGAAAGATCATGAAAAAGGTGGTGGAATGTGAAAAACATGCAGGCACACTTCACAACATCATCAAAAAGCTACTTTTTGTTGGTGCGCGCGTAGAACTAGGACAATATGCAAAATGTGGGCCTTGAGATCACATGTATATTGGGTTTTTTATTTCTTTTAGAGCAATCCAAAATGTGCTCACGTTATAACGAACTCATGTTGTAACACGCTTACATTGTATTGTGCTCATGTTATAATGTGAGTGTGTTATTTCTTGCTAAAAATGGTCATACCTCTACTTCTTCAAAATGCACTCACATTATGAGAAAGTTTTTTTATAGATTTATTTTCTCTCTCTTTGTCTATACCCTCTACCCTAATTCTATCTCTCTCTCTGCCCTCTACCCTTATACCCTAATTCTATCTCTCTCCCCTGTACCCTGTACCATTAACCCTTATACCCTAATTCTATCTCTCTCCCCTCTACTCTCTACCCTTAACCCTTATACCCTCTATCCTCTACCCTCTATCTCTCTCCCACTCCCTCCATTTTTCTCTCTCTCAAGTCTCTCCCTCTTACCCCCTCTCCCTCTCTCAACTCTTTCTCTCTCTCTCTCTCACTCCTATCTCTCACTCCTCTACCCTCTACCCTTAACCATTATATCCTCAACCCTTATACCCTAATTCTATCTCTCTCCCCTCTACCATCTACCCTTAACCCTTATACCCTCTATCCTCTACCCTCTATCTCTCTCCCACTCCCTCTATCTATCTTTCTCTCTCAAGTCTCTCCCTCCTACCCCCTCTCTCTCTCTTAACTCTCACTCACTCATCCTTCACCATTCAATACAGACAAAATTTGGCAGGGTTACTATTTTTAGTAAGTTTGAATTTATGCATGGTTGGATAAAAAATATTACAAAGGCCTCCAAAATGGTGAATTGAAGCTAATGGTTAAGAAATCACTTCAATATAATTTGTCATTTGTGAGATATTAAAATTTCAATTTTCAAAATTTTTGTTAAAATATTCAAAGTCAAATTTGAGGCACTTAAAGGCTCTAGATGGGCCCAAAAATTGGTAGGAAACCAAAGTAATCTACTTTAAGAGACTATTTTTTAACCAAGAACCTTCTCAAGAGATTTCCAAAAAAAGGCATTATAATTGAAAATCCAATAGTCGAATCGAAAGTTATGACCCCAAAAAGTTGCACTACCAAATTTAATAAAATTTTGAAATATCTTTTTGTGGGAGTTACACTTTTCAAAATATTCCAAGGTGATTACACATTCAAGATAAATGATGCGAATGGGGTTACAGAGGGGGGGAGCTAGAGAAGAGTAGATGGTGGCTCTGATTTGGAGATTTGTTGATTTTTGTAATTAGAAATCTCATGTGATTCAGTTGTAATGTTGTAATTTTATTTTCATTTCAGTGATAAAAGAAAATATTTGCTTCCTTCTTTCATTTTGTTTGTACAATTCCTTGTTGTTGTGAGTTTCAAATTATAAGGGGAGCATCAACACCCTTTGTTATCAATGCTAAACAAGATTGGTCACTTTTGAATGAACTCTTTGTCCTCCCATGTGACATGTTCAATTAGTAAATTATTCTATTGGATGAGATACTGAGTGTTCTAGTCCTTAGCTTCCTTGTAGCTTTCTAAAGAATAAAATATATTTCTAATATGACTCTTCCTTCTTCATTGAGCTCGAGTAATATTGTCTAAGTAGGGATATTATTCCCAATTACTTTCTTCAGTTATAAGGAAAATAAAAAAACTAGATGTATCTTTGTTGTTGATGAAAATTCAAGCGTGTAGATAACACTACCTATATTTTGCATGATTTGGTATGGGCCATAATATTTTGGAGAGAAATTGTTATTCTTGGTCTATTGCTTTAGTGAAATTTTCTTGTAAGGTTTCAATCTGAAGAAGACTCAATCACCAACTTTAAAAATTCTTTCATTATGATGTTGGTCTACCTATTTCTTCATTTGATTTTGTGCCATGGCTAGATTATCTTTAAGTCTTGAAAGTACTTGTTATTAATGAAGAATGTGGTCCTCCATAATATGAAATATTGGTGACACCTTCTATAATGATGTGATGGAAGGAGGATAATATCCATACACTTCCATAAGTGGAGACATTTTTTATGAACTATAGAAAGATGTGTTATACCACTATTATGCTAGTGGTAGCCAATCTACCCATTGAGATTTTTTATAAAAAGTGAAACCAAATAGATATCCATCCAAACACTTATTAACAACCTCAGATTTCCCACCATATTGAGGATGGTATGAAGAACTATGAGCCAATTGAATACCCAAACATGAGAATAAATCTATCCAAAAGTTACTAGTAAAGATGGGATCATAGTAGCTAATAATAACCTTAGGTATATACCATGTAGCTTTTGAATATTCTCCAAAAATTATTTTTCCATTATACTTATAAAATGATGTGATAATAAAATAAAATGTACATATTTAGTGAGGTGATGCACTACTACCCTAACGACATTCTTACCATTAGATCTTGGAAGCACTGTGATGGAGTCCATGGAGAAAATTTTCCAATGTTGGCTAGGAATAACTAAGAGTTGCAAGAGAAAATTTGTCTTAATTGTATCCCATTTATTTTATTGACAAACTAAACATTTTGCCACAATTTTTTGAACATACCCTTTTAGCCCTTCCTAGAAGAAGTCTTTGTAGTCCCAATGATATGTCTTCAAAAATACTGAATGACCACTAACTAGAGACTCATGAAGCTCTGTGAGAATCTTTTTTTTGAGAGAGTAATTCTTGCAAAGATACAATCACTCTATATACCACAAAGTATCTCCCTTCCAATAAAACTTATTTGATATATTAGGATCACTTTGTAAATGTTGAATGAGATTACTTGTAGCAACATAATTTAACCACTCTTTTTTAGCTTCTATTACCCAATCTTCTTATAATATTGAAATATCACACAATAAAGATTCATTCTTCTCATCCTTCCTCAATAGTGAATCTACCACAATCTCAAAATTATATCGCAACATCTTGTGACCCATTTTTGTTGCTCTTTGGAAGGTAATCTTTGTTCCAAAAAATATTTTTGGCTATCATGATTTGTCTTAACCTTAAAGTGTCTACCCATTCGATAAGGCATCCATTATTTTACCACATGAACAATAGCTAGAATTTCCTTCTTATAAATATGTTTGAGTTTATTCTTACACTTTAATTGATGACTCTCAAAAGAAATAGTTTGAACCTCCTACATATGAATTGCTCCTATACCATTTCTTGAAGCATCACATTTCATAATAAAATCATTGGTGAAATTTGGAGTAGTAAGAACTTGAGTTGTACACATAGCCTCTTTCAATATTTTAATACTGAGTGGATTCATTCTAGTGAAAAATACTTCTTCAATAATGTTGTGAGGGGTGCTACTACATAGCCATAGTTCTTCACAAATATTCTACAGTATCCAATTAATCCCAAGAAAATCCTCAATTTCTTAATGGTTTTAGGAATAGGCCATGATGGCCTTAAGTTTATTAGGATCCACCATTACTCCATATGAAACTATGTGTTCCAAGTACTCCACTTCATTGAGACCAAAAGTAAATTTGGATAGCTTGGCATAGAGAGTTGATGATCTTCGACAACTTGTAATGGGGTGGGTGCAAAAATACAGGTAGCCAATTTGTTGCCAATTTTTTTTTAAAATTTTGAAAGCTCATAACGTGAGCGCATTATAATGCGCTTGCATTATGGATTGGTGTGATGGGCCTAAGGCTTGGCTACAACAAGCCCATAATGCGAGTGTGTTATAACACACTCGCATTATGAGCTATTAAAAGAAAAAAAAAGGAAATCAAAATCATTCTCACTTGTGAGTGTGTTTTTTTTTTTGCCAATGGCCAAAACCCCTCATTTCTATGCTAGCATTTTGGGATGATCAATTTTGTAAAATTATTTATCAAATTGTTGTCATTTCATCACTAGGATGCCACCATGTTGATGGGGAGGTCTGAGAGGTAAGGATTATTTGTTTTTTGTTTTGAATTTGTTAGTTTTAGGTTGTTTTTGATATTTATTTTTTTGAATTTGTAGGATCTATGTTAATCAACCTACAAACCCTCCTAAAAATCCTCAAAAAGCATAGCAACAACAAGAGGAACAAAATCCTCAACAAGTATAACAAGAAAAACAACAACAAAATCCTCAAGTTAATCAACCATAACAACAATCTCCTCCACCGATCCCTTAACATCCTCCTAGCACTTAGCAAAAATTAATGAGGTGAAATTGAGAACAATAATTTTTTTTTGAGGGTTTAATTAGGAGGTTTAACAATCGAAATGGTTCAACCATGGAAAGAATGAACCTGGAAACTTCACTCAAAAAAATGTTAAAACAAGTAGATTCAATCAACAAAAATTTAACTGGTTGGCAAGATAGGAGGCAGGCAACTAGGGCTTATTACTATGCTATATGAAAATGGACCCTTGTCATTTTCAGGGCCTTTTAGGCCTTGTTTCATGGTGATTTTTCTATTTTTATTTGATTTTATGTTGTAACATGTCTTGAACATGCATATTTAGGTACTAAAGTTCAAATATTGATGTCTTGTGAAGGTGTTGTGAAGTGTTGTAAAACATTTCTACATTCTTCTAGACTCTATTCATTACATTTACCTAAAAATAACCTTTTTATCACTAAAAAAGTCCTATTTTGAAGTGTTGTAAAGTCTTGTAATGAGCTTTCACACTTTTCTAGGCACAACTTCACTATTTATCCCTTTCTCATGCTTTATTTGGTCCCTTTATGCCCTCATATTCTTTAATTAAGTGTATTTTTGAATATTATCCCAACAAACAACATTAAATACAACATAATTCCTAACACCTATTTTCAGGTCCTATGTGGGACCCATTCACCATGGGTGACGAATGAGTCCCCCTTGGCTCCAAGTTCAATTTTTTTAAATTTCCTTTCATGTTTTTATTAAAAAACACTTTATGTTTGCCTGTGATGATGTATGAATGGGTAACTAAGGCACAAGATTATATAAATAAGTGATTTTAACCTCATTTTACATCTCTCCTACAATCTCCAACATTCACACATCATATTCAAGCAATCTCAATCATTCAAGCATCTTACAACATCTCATCAAGCACTATTCAAGCACTTTCGAGCATCCATTGACATTAATTCAAACTTGCATCTTCAAGGGTTTGGTAAGTTGATAGAATTTTCATGTTGTTATATTATCATTCTCTTTTATCTCATTGTTTCATTAAGGGTTTGAATACCACAAGTGGGGTTTGACCAAGGAAAACCCCTATTTGCTAACTCTCAACCATTTTCCCCTTATTGCATGCATGTTTGCAACCTTTTGTGTGCAAATTTTATAAGATTTTAGGTGATGAAGATTGGTTTACAAGTCAAATAGGTGCTTCAAGTAAACTCAAGTCTATTTCAAGATTGGAGAATCTTTTCTTCCTATTTCCTATAGAATTAACTTCGACAACCCAATAATCGGTGATTGCTAGATCTGGTGTTGCAGAGTTGTCTCCTATTTTTTCATAATTTTGGGAGAGGAATTATTTGACACTAGTGGTGAATGAGTCCCACCTTAGGAATTAAAATTTGAATTTTGTCAGATTTTGGATCCTGATAGCTAGAAACTTATTTTTGACAGTTTTTCACTAGGAGGAGGACTGATTCGCCACCCTGGTCGAATGAGTGTCTCTGTGAAATTTGAGTGATTTCAACCAGCATCCACAACATCCAAAATTAATCAAACTTTACCCAGGTGCAATCTATTTTATCTCATTTCATTATGTTCTGCATTCTTTCTTCAATTACTTCATTGTTTTCATATCACACTGTGTTTTCAAACATAACATAAATCTTACTTTTGCATTCAAACTCATTCATTTAGATCAATTAATTGCATTTATTTTACTTTATTTGGATTAGAAAACATTGTACATAACATAATTTGAGTGAACCATTAGCATTCTTTTGGTTCCTATCTTTCTCCACTTAGGTGAAAAACCTTAGAAGAGTTAGAGAAGCCTTAGGAACCCAAAAATCAATGGTTCAATTACTAGGATAAATTATCATACAAAGATGTAAAATATTTAAAAATTACAAAATTTGATTTGTTCTCATTATTCACTAACCCACACACAAATGCAAATCTTACCCTCAATGCGAAGAGGTTTCCTATTCATTGGTGCCACCACCAACAGATTAGGAACTTTTGTTGGTATAGGTGGTACATGATTTTTGATTACCTACCATGAAAAAATTGTGAAGTCCCATAGTATTTCCTTAGGAAACTATACTATGAGTTCATCTTGAACAAAATCCCAAATTATTTTCATATGAGGGACTTCTAGGGGAGAGGTTGGGGGTCAACTCAAGATAGACCCAATGCACAACAATATCTTACAAAGAAAGGGAGATGACCTCACTAGGCTACCCCATGAGTACATCATTATCCCTTCTGTCGTGAAGGAGAGTTTTGGTGTAGATAATTTGTAGACCATCAACTATTTGACCCAAAGTGTCATCCAACATGCCAAACCTATTCTCAGTGCCATCTAGGGGAGTATTCAAGTGATGGGCTTTGATCCCATTTTTGCCAATCTTGTGGGGTGACTTGTTCATATGACCCCACCAACACTCAGGAGGTTTCTATGCAAGATCTATTTACAAAGCTATGGATATGGTGAGAGCAGTTGACATTTTGCATGAGGCCTATGGCATTGATACTTAGTAAAAGTTAGCATGTTCATTGAATTTAATTTATTAAATTTCAATTTTGAAATGCAAAATTAACTAATTTAGTTTTATGATTTTAATAAAATTGCAAGGTCATAGTGTTGATACTGGATACATCGGCCCTACACCTGCTTATTTCTCCATTGCACATATCGTTGAGGTATGTAACTAGTCAAAAATTATAAATTTATTACATGTTAATAGCATTATTTTATGAATGGTATTTTAATATGTGATTTTGGATGTTGAATAGGCTAATATTGGAGGTTTCGAGGGAAAACCTCCTAGTTCTAGTGGATTTAGTCAAACCTATGCACATAGGTAATAGAATAAATATTTTAACTAATGAATTGTACTTAATAGATTTATGTAGTTTATATTCATATCATTGATTATGTTGCATTGCACATCTTTCAAACTCAAAGCATTACTTCACATTTCATAACTAATAACTAGATGTTGATAGATGACAAAATTTCAACTACAATATAGTTGTTTAGAAAGTCAACATAAGCAGTGATGCAATTACTTCACATAGCATAAGTAATAAGTAGGAGCAGCTTCTAATTGTATTTGCTTGTTATGGCAATCCATGAGACCACTTTTTACTAAGGCATATTTTCAAATAGTTCATTTCCTTGTCTATGCTATGGAGGCCTGGAAGGAATATATGAAAGAATAATAGTAAGCAATAACATAGACAAGGCAATGAGTTGTTTTAAAAAATGCCTCAAATAAATGTGGTCATCACCATGAGACCCACTTTCTTTGACACACTTTTTCAAAGAACTCACTGCCTTTCTATGCTATCACATTTTCCATACATGTCTACCAAAGCATTTTATTAAATAGTTCATTTCCTTGCTGCTATGGATAAAAGCTTAAAAAAGGTTCTTTCCAACAAACTATGGATGCTTGGAAAAAATCTATCAAAGCATAATAGCAAGCAATAGCATAGACAAGGCAGTGAGTAGTTTGAAAAAATGCCTCAAAGAAATGCGGTCTCATGGTGATGGAATGCCATTCTATCACCATGAGAACACATTTCTTTGAGGAATTTCTTCAAACAACTCACCACCTTTTCTATGATACCACATTTTCCATACATGTGTACCAAAGTATTTTATCAAACTACTCACTTCCTTGCTGCTATGGCTAAAATCCTAAAATATGTGCCTTCCAACAAACAATGGATGCTTGGAAAAATTTCTATCAAAGCATAATAGTAATCAATAATACCATAGAGAAGGAAATGAATTGTTTGAAAAAATTCTTGAAAGAAATGTGGTCTTATGGTGATGGAATGCCATGACATGCATTTGTTTGTAATGGCATTCCATCACCACGAGACCCCATTTCTTTGAGGCATTTTTTAAATAGTTCATTGCCTTCTCTATTCCACCACAATTATTATACATGTCTATGAAATCATTTTATCAAATGGTTCATCGGCTTGTTGCTATGGGTAAAATTCTAAAAACATGTGCTTTTGAACAAGATATGGATAGGGAAAATAGTAAGCATGATAGTAAAAATTATATAGTTTAATAAGTACTCAAAATTTTGTTCATTATCTCATACATTATAAGTCATGATGTGGATCACTATTGTAGTTTTTGTGATTGAATAATTTATTGTTTTATTTTTAGACATGTTGCAAGTAGAAACACCTCTAAATGTTCAAAGGGAAATGAAGATTGGTGTTTCATCTACTATAGAATCCTTGATGGCTTTGACAAGGGAGGTATGAGGAAAATTACTAAATTTCAATTTACATTCGTTGTTATAGATGTTAGTGAAAATTCAAACCATTATTGATTTGTAGTTTAATTTCTATTTGGATGGTTTATATAGGGATTTAGCACACCTCAGCATGGGCATTTGAATAATTCCATCGTGGAGATTGATCATTAGATGGTGATAGGTGATTATTTTGTTAAATATACTATTTTTTTAATGTAATTTCTAAATATTAATGTCTGTACTTCTTATTGTTACAACAAATAATACTTGACCAAGAACTAAACCCTAGGAGGAGCACCAAGAGCACTCCTCAACCATAGCATAAATGAGTGACAAACATATCACCATTTGATCGAAAAACAAAGGGAAATAGTTTATTTCGAGAGCATGGAGAGCGATGAATTTTGATTCCAGAGCCCTTGTATGCCTATATGGAATTTTTGTAAATATTTTGTATTGGATATATTTGACATTGTATGCCTATATGGCATTCTGATAAGCGTATATGGCTATTTTGTACTTATATTTTATACTCATATCGACATATATTGATGTATGCCTACATAAATATTTGGTTAATACAAATATTTTTTATCAATGTTTTCCATATTTGCATTATAAATCCATGGTTCAATAGATATGAGCTATGTGTATTAAAGTGTATACTTTACAACTTACATGGATAATTTGTGATTTACATGTATTCCAATGTATACTTTGTGACTTATTTATTTTCATGTGTATACCTTATATTCATGTATATACTTTGTATTAATTTCTGTATACTATGTATTCATGTGTATACTTCAATGCTTATGTGTTTTTGATTACTTGTGCTTCCCTTATTCACATGTACATGCTTGACTTATTCACATGTATACTTATTAATTAGTTAGCCCTAGCATTAATCATTGTTTTCCTTCATGGTTTGTCTTGAATATTAATTGATTGATGCTAAACAACTTCAATATTTCTAGGAATACTAGTAGAGTTACAAATTCCAAAATTTTACAAATTAAAAAGAAAAGATTAACTGTAAATAAATGCACTAATTATTAACTTGATAATTGATTAAGAATGAGTATAAAATATATCAAGAGATGAGCCCTTTAGAATGGCAATTTCCAAGTAGAAAATATGAAAAGCATTCCCAATACTTTGAAAGTAATAATCCAATCAAAATTGCAACGAGAGAGAAGGCTTATTTAAGATCCTTGAGAAATGTATCTCCTAATGCTCCCTTTTTCTTACATATCTCAATTCAGTTCAATCTAAAGAGTTCCATGAAATGCTTTATCTAAAAGCACAAAACACGTTTTCAATTGGTATTCCATGAAATGTTTCATAAAAGGATTCTAATAAATCTAATCCTTCGATTAGGACAACTCAATTAAGGAAAGGATACATAATCTTCATAACACTTGCAAAACATAATATTCATAGTAGATGAATTAGTTAACTTCTTGACACATTATCATACAAACATTTATCTTGAATAGTCTTTAAACATTTTCACAACATAATCCTCATTGTGTAGAATGAATTGTTATGTTCTTGATCCATCACCATATAAACACGTCAAAATATTTATATGTCAAATTTTTGAAATATTATTTCTTGTATAGGAAATGGACTCCGGAGAAAGCAAGTTATAATTTATAATACAAATAAGAAATGAAATCAATGGTGGAAACTTTATTTATCACACCAAATAATAAATGTACATGAGAGCATCACTTATTTCTCTTAGACTCCAATTTTCAAGCATAGCAAATCATTTCAAATGAAAATGAAAAAATGATTCACAACCAAAGTTGTTAATTGAGGAAAAATAAAATGTTTCAAAGTTCCACCATTGTACACACTTATAATTGGTTGTGTATTGTTGTAAGGGGAAGGAGGACAATTGAAAAACATCTTGCATGTGCTAGAATTGAGGATGATCATATGTTTTTTGTGTGGAAAACTCAAACTTATCAACCATCGTGTGTATATTTCTCTTTTCAATTGCTTTGCATGCCATCATAAGGGATCAAGCCAGTTGAACATAGCTTAGAGAAATTCCGCATGTTTGGGTGTAAAAGAGGACCATGGCTGGCATAAACATACCTATCAGGACATGTTGGAGTAGTTTGTTTGGTCACACAAATTGTAAAATGAAAGTTTCACCACTTTACAACTTTACATTACTTTCATTTGACACTTTTCTATCAATTGAAAATTGGACACCACAGGAAAATGATGCTGGGAAAACAAAAAATGAGAGAGGTTATTGTAGAGGGTCCCAATGTGATCCCATAGGATCAAACAAATAGTTTGTAAGTGTCACGGTTTTCAAGTAATATCTCGTCAAAGATTGTTTCCCTTTTTCACTTTGGACCCTTAAGGGATCAATCCAATTGAACATAGCTTAGAGTGATTCTGCATGTTTGGTGTGAAATAAGACCATTAATAGCATAAATGTATCTATCCAAATATGTTGGAATAGTCTGTTTGGTCACACAAGTTGCAAAATGAAAGTTGCACCACTTTGCAACTTTCAACTACTTGCATTTGACAATTTTTTTCCCAAGTCAAAATTTTCCACCATGGGAAAATGCCTCAAGATAGTGAAAACCAAGAGAGACTATTGTATAGGGGCACAACATGATCTCATAGGATTAGATGAGAAGTTTCTAAGCATTAGAGTATTCGAGTAACATGTTGAAGTTTGCAACCATTTTGCACTTTGGACTCTTAAGGGATAGATCTGATTGAACATAGCTCATAGTGATTACAAATGTTTGGGTGTGAAAAAGGACCATACCTAGTGTAAAAATACCTATTCAGACACATTGGAATAGTTTTTTTGGTCACACGAGTTGCACAACAAAAGTTGCACCACTTTGCAACTTTCAACTACTTGCATTTGACAACTTTTTCTCCAAGTGAAAATTTTCTACCAAGGGAAAATTCCTTTGAGATAGAAAAAATTGAGATGTGTTATTGTAGAGGGTCACAACACAATCCCATAAGATTAGATGAGAAGTTTCTAAGCATCATAGTATTTGAGTAACAACATGTTGAAGTTTGCAACCATTTTGCACTTTGGACTCTTAAAGGATTGATCTAGTTGAATGTAGCTCAGAGTGATTCCACATGTTTAGGTGTGAAAAAATACCATGAATAGCATAAAATTACCTATTTGGAACCATTGGAATAGTTGGTTTGGTCACATGAGTTGCAGAACAAAAGTTGCACCACTTTGCAACTTTCAACTAATTTCATTTCATAACTTTTTCTCCAAGTGAAAATTCACCACCATGGGAAAATGCCTTTGAGATAGTGAAAAATGAAAGAGGTTATTGTAGAGGGTCCCAATATGATCCTATGGGATCAAACAAAAAGTTTCTAAGCATCATGGTCTTTGAGTAACAACATGCTAAAGTTTGCAGCTATTTTGCACTTTAGACTCTTAAGGGATCGATCTGGTTGAACATAGGTTGGAATAATTTTACGTGTTTAGGTGCAAAAAAGGACCATTCATAGGGTAAAAATACCTATTCAAATGTATTCAAATAGTTTTTTTGGTCACACGAGTTGTAAAACAAAATTTGAACCACTTTGTAACTTTTAACTACTTGCATTTGACAACTTTTTTCCCAAGTGAAAATTTGCCACCATGGGAAAATGCCTCTTTGATAGTGAAAACCAAGAGAGGTTATTGTAGAGGGGCCCAACATGATCCCATAGTATTAGATGAGAATTTTCTAAACATCATGGTATCTAAGTAACAACATACTGAAGTTTGTTACCATTTTGCACTTTGGACTCTTAAGGGATCAATTCGGTTGAATGTAGCTTAGAGTGATTCTGCACATTTGGGTGCAAAAGATGACCATGATTAGTGTAAAAATACCTATTCAGATGTGTTGGAACAATCTCTTTGGTCACACAAGTTGCAAAACGAAAGTTGCACCACTTTGCAACTTTGCACTGCTTGCATTTAACACTTTTTCCATCAAGTGAAAATAGGGCACCACGGGAAAACGACTCTGAGATAATAAAAACTAAGAGAAGTTATTGTAGAGGGTCCCAACATGATCCTTTAGGATTAGATGGATATTTTGTAGGTGCCACAGTTTTGAGTAATAGCTTGTCAAAGATTGTTTCCCTTTTGCACTTTGGACCCTAAGGGATTGAGCCAGTTGAATGTAGCTCAGAGCGATTCTACATGTTTGGGTGTGAAAGAGGAATATGATGAGTGTAAATGTACCCATCCAGATGCATTGGAATATTTTGTTTGGTCACATGAGTTACATAACGAAAGTTACACCACTTTGCAACTTTACACTACTTGCATTTGACACTTTTTCCAACAAGTGAAAACTGGACACAACAAGAAAATGACTGTGAGATAACAAAAAATGAGAGAGGTTATTGTAGAAGGTCCCAACATAATCCCATATGCTCAGATGAAGAGTTCTTAAGTGTCATAGTTTTCGAGCAATAACCCACCAAAGATTATTTCCCTTTTGCACTTTGGACTCTTAAGGGATCGACTTGGTTGAACATAGCTCGAAGTGATTCCACGTGTTTGGGTGTGAAAAAGGACCATTCCTAGCATAAACATACCCACTCAAATGTGTTGGAATAGTCCATTTGGTTACATGAGTTATAAAATGAATGTTGCACAACTTTGCAAGTTTACATTGCTTGGAATTGACACTTTTTCCATCAAGTCAAAATTAGACACCACAAAAAAAATGACTAGGGTATTCGATGTTTTCTCCATCTATAATTGGGGCCTCCAATTTCTTTTTGGAGTCAAAAAAATGACACGAGTAATAGTTAATTCCATCTTCATTGTCTTCATCTGCAATAACTACATAAACATGCCCTGCATTGATATATGTAGCAAGTCTCTTGAAATTAGTCAACATTACAAATACACTACAAAGTTAGATAACAATAGGAATTTCAAAAACTAAGCAAGTAGATATATTACCTAAATGAACTAGATCTGATATGTGGTCAAATTAAATCAATGATTACATTTGTGTTAGTTCCAATGTCGTTAGAGGGAGATACATGTGAAGTGAGCTAAGATAACTTGTCAACCATTTGTCAACCCACTCCCCTAACTCACAATCATTCCAGGCTTGCATTGTACATGAAGAACAAAAGAATACCATATTCTATGTATTGATACTCTATAAACCTGCCTTTGAGCTAAGGAAATAGTGTATCTCACTTGATCCTGTTAATGTACAACAATCCTCATATGGTGTAATGTTAGTATCATCCATCAACCAAAAAAATATATGAACTAAATATGTACCTTCATTACCTAGACCCATCAGAGCATTACACCACTCAAAAATTGATTTTACATTTGTCAACTTTACACTATCTTTATGTACTTTAACTCTTCTCGTGCTAATGCTCTTTTCACACATGCTCCTGCACCATTATGCATGAGCTCTTGAATTGTGATGCATAGTTATTCAACCATATTATATGTAAACCGTATGCTATGCCTCTTTGAGCCAAATCATTGTAGAACATTTGGAAGCAACCTTGCACGAACTCTAGAGAATGCGTGTGATCATCACTAATATAAAAGTGATACTTCCTCAATACCTTCCTTTGGTCCTCTATACTATCAGCTACATGAATGAATGCTATGTGCAAAAATATTGAAACCTGTGTGGAGTTGTAATATTGTGAATGTACCTCTCACTGTGGCTGTAGAGTGTAGTTCTTTGAAAAGTCAACTATTAATACTATGCTACCAATTGGAAAGGTGTTCTTGCATAGATTGAATTGCATGTCTAGCCATCAGGCTCTATGGGTATTCCTTTCATACTCATACACTATATTGTCACAAAACATGGACACAAATTGATACACTAGAATCTTATGAATAACCAAATCATGCCATTTTTCTTGACATACTATCATATGCTGCAAGCCACCACAACACTCACATGAACCATCCAAGCATGTTATCTTGTAGAATATTTGGCCATCCTCTATTTCACATAATTTTTTTGATAAGAACTATCTTGAAGATGTTGGTGGGGCTTCTATGCCACAATCCTTCAAAACATTGTTAGTATGCAAATATAAACATATAGAAAAATAAGCATCATAATGGCTAGAGAATTCAATATGTAGTCTACAAAAAAAAGTAGTTTGTGTGTGATTTATCTTGACATAAAAAGGTTTAGCATTTGAAAATATCTTTGAAAAATACTAATTTGAGGATAATGCTATTGAAATTTACAAAAAAATTAGGTTTGAATTGTATCCAAAAAAAGCTTTGGATGTGGCTCATGGTTCTGACTACCAATTCTCCTTCTTACCACATCCCTTTGATTAAGAGATGGCCTTGTGTTATTCCTCCAATACTCTTCAATTAGTGTTCTCAATGCTTCAACAACTTTTTATCTTTTTTTGGAAGTCTCCCTAAGAATGCCCATAATTCATTTGAATCAATGCCCTCAATTCTTTGCTGCCTTTGAATGACTCCCAATAAATTTTTTCTACTAATTCTCATTTGTTCACTTGTCTTTCTAATGAGATGAGCTCTCTTTGTTTGAATACTTACCAAAGTTGATGTAATGGCATGTTAGGTGACATTACTATCCTTTGAGTGTGAGGTCTTACCCACACTCTCATAAACATCCATTAGATTCTTCACAATAGTTTTTTCACTTGATGCATTCGATATTCTCAACCCAAGAGTCTTCATTATGTTTCTATACTTTATACCTTGCATCATTTCAACAAATAGTTGACATCTTATGGTCTCACTTATCCTTTCAAAGAAAAATTTCCAAATGTTATCAACATATCTTCTACAAGTACGTGCTAGAATCTTACCTTCCATGTGCTACAAAATATTCTCATCAATATTAATCAAATACTTTGGCTTTCTACTCAAAATTATAGGTGGTGTTCTCCTAGGTACATAAATCTCAACATTAGCAATTTCATCACTATTTGATTAAGGTGGGATAGATTGCATACCTTTGATCAAGGGTGGAGTAGAAGACATACCTTGAGGTTCACATGGGGATGATGGCATACCTTCTTCATCAAATCCAAGTGATGATGTACTCTCAACTTGAGATGTGATGGATGTGTCCAACCATATTCACTTGTGATAGATGGTGTCCCTCCATATTCACTTGTAGTAGATGATGTCCCTTCATATTCACTTGTGCTTAATGGTTTCCCTTTTTATTCACTTGCAGTAGAGGGCATGTCTCCAAATATGGTATCTAAATCTATCTTACCATGTTTCTTTCACATTCGTGCCCTTTGTGTTGCTAATGCCTATTCTCTTTTTGATTTTTGGGGTTCCTCTTTATTTATCTTGTTTTCATCAATCGTATCTAATTTCTTTTCATGATATGTCGCCACCTGTTCTCTCTCCTTTTCTTTTTTGGTTTCATACTCTTTGCTTTTTAGTTTATTCCTTGTTCATTTCTTTGACATGGTGGATAGTTTTACCTATAGCATGGTAATGAGATGACTATTAGTTCCTAAAAAATGTATCCATTCAAATAAATGAAATATGTCATTCAAATCTTCATAAAAAATACTTATAATGATCTTGTAGAAGAGTAGTTCTAGCATAGACAAAGGTGACATGAATTTTTTCGATGGAATGCCTTAAAGAAATGTGTAAAGTGGCATGTCATGATTGCAAGATAGGCTCAAAATGGAAGCATGGACAAGGCATGCGAATTCTATGAGGCATACGTTTCCCCTACCTTCTCAACCCTACCACATTGGGAAGCTAGTGGAGCATTGGAAAGCTAGATCACTCACTAACCTACCAATATGATAGGGTTTAGAAGGTAGGGGCAATGTATGCCTCATAGAAATGGGGTCTCATGGTGATGTATACCTTCTCAACCCTACCACATTAGCAAGCTAGTGGAGCATCGGAAACCTAGCTCACTCACTAGCCTGCCAATGAGGTAGGGTTGAGAAGGTAGGGGTAACATATGCCTCATAGAAATGGGGTCCATCACTATGAGACCCCATTTCTATGAGGCATACTCAACCCCTACCTTCTCAACTAGATCACATTGGTGGGCTAGTGAGTGAGCTCACTAGCCTGCCAATGCAGTATGGTTGAGAAGGTTGTATCACCGCGAGACCCCATTTCTATGAGGCATATGCTACCCATACCTTCTCAATCCTACCACATTGGTGGGATAGTGAGCTTGTTCATTAGGTTGCCAATGTGGTGAGAAGGTAGGGACCCTGAGAACCCATTTCTATGAGGCATATAGCACCCCTACCTTCTAAACCTTATTGCATTGGTGGGCTAGTGGCTTGCTAATGTGGTAGGGTTGAGAAGGTAGGGGCACTGTATGCCTCATAGAAATGGGGCTGCCTTTGAGACCTCATTTCTATGAGGCATACACTGCCCCTACCTTCTCAACCCTACCACTTTAGCAAGCTAGTGAGTGAGCTAGCTTGCCAATTATCCACTAGCTGGGTCTCACAATGATGTATACATCACTATGAGACCCCATTTTAATGAGGCATACGCTGCCCCTAACTTCTCAACTCTATTACATTGGGGTCTCACTCACTAGCCTTCTAATGTAGTAGGGTTGAGATGGTAGGGGCAATGTATGCCTCATAGAAATGGGGTCTCACAGTATGTATATCACCGTGAGATCCCATTTCTATGAGAGATATGCTGCCCCTACCTTCTCAAACCTACTGCATTGGGGTCTCACTCACTAGCCTACCAATGTAGTATAGTTTAGGGGGTAGGGGTAGTGTATGCCTCATAGAAATGGGATCTCACTATGAAACCCCATTTCTATGAGGTATACACTACCCCTACCTTCTCAACCCTACCGCATTAGAAGGATAATGAGTTCAATCACTAGCCTACCAATGTGGTAGGATTGAGAAGGTAGGGGCAGTGTATGCCTCATATAAATGGGGTCTCATGGTGATATACTCATCACCATGAGACCCCACTTCTATGAGGCATATGCTACCCCTACCTTCTCAACCCTACCACATTAGCAAGGTAGTGGAGCATTGGCAACCTAACTCACTGTGTTGTAGAAAAAAGGGACCTATTGCTTCACATGGGAATAATTCATGATAAATTGGACTTAATAAGGTCTTAATCTAGTGTTGTGAGACATTTTATGCATCCACACCAAGCCTTGGACCCTTACAAATTGAATAAAATACATTTATTAATGTCTTGTGAAGGTGTTATGAAGTGTTGTAACACATTTCTATGCTTTTCTAGACTCTTCTTATTATAATTCATCTAAAAATCACATTTTTATCCCTTACCAAGTCCTATTCTAAAGTTTTACAAAGTATTGTAACAAGGTTTCACACTTTTCTAGGCTTAATTTCACTATTTACACCTTTCTTATGCTTTATTTGACCCCTTTATGCCTTCATAAGGCTTAATTAAGTGTGTTTTTGAATGTAAACCCAACAAAAAAAATTAAATGCAAGATAATTCCTGACAATCACTTTCAAGTCCAAGGTGGGACCCATTCACCACAAGTGATGAATGAGTCCCTCTTGGCTCCAAATACAAAATATTTAAAAGTTTGTTTTGGGTTTTTATTCAAAATTACCTTATGTCAGCCTGTGATGAGGTATTATTTGGTTACTATGACACAAGTGTGTATAAATAAGTGTTTTTCTCCTCATTTTACATCTCTCTTAACTCATTCAAAAACCATTCCTCATTATTCATCCATCATTCTTCCATCTCAAGTCAAGTAAGTTAGGGCTTCAACATTTCAAGGCATTGTGTTGGATATTGTTGGATGTTGTGGATGTGTTGTTGATATGTGGTTGTCATTGATGTCGACACTATTAGCATTTGGTGTATCAGTTGTTGTATATGTCGAGGATATTGAGAAAATTATAAGAAAAAGTGTTCCAGGTTCCTAGTGGAACTGTGTAGGTCATGAAGGAATTTTTTTTTGTACGTAAAAGATTAGCTGATGTGGATTAAAGGGTTTATTGTTGAGTATGTCTAGATCATCTACCAAAAGTTTTAGAGCTCTACATGAAGTTTTGTGTGAGTTATGGTCTGATAGTGTTTTGCTGGTCTCTGTCAATGTTCCTAATTGAAGATTGTGTGATTCTGGTTATCTTAGTTGTTGTAAATGCTTCTCTATTGTCTCTTGGTGTTATCAGATGTCTCTAGTTCATTCTCTATATTTGTTGTACATCCACTTGATCTGGTGAGCTCGTGGTTGAAGAGATTTTCTTGCACATGTTCGATTTTTCATGTTCTTGGCTAACATGTTGATGATAGTGTGTTATGGTTGTTCAAGGAAAAATTAATTAAAGTATTTTTGTGTTGGAGATATTAATTTGGGCCTCCACTATGTTGTGGCTAACCTTGGCGGGTTCACATTAAAAATTTAGCTATTAATCTGGGCCGACATTGCAAATATATTTTATTTTCTTGGCTGACAAAGTTGTGATGGAATCTCATGTAGTGGATATATAAGGGAAATTAGTTCATTGATGATGATGATGCTTCATGTGCTCCTATGTGCGTATGTTCGAATATCATTACTAAGTAGAGTGTGAAGAAGATTATGTGAAGTGTGAATAAGTGTTGAGCTTAATTGGAACTGTAATTAGGCTTGAGAAGAATCTATTTTCTTAGTTCATACCCTTCGGATTTTTAATCCAACTTTGTTGGGTAGTGAGCCCCTTTTGTAATTGAGTAGTGAGCTCTAGGTAGTGTTCCTGAATGCATGTGCATTCACCTTATTTTTTTTCATTATAATTTTAGTAGGGTATAATATTGTGGACTAACATCCACCATGGTTTTTCCCCTAACAGGTTTTCCACGTAAAAAATATTGGTGTTCTTTGTCTCTCTGATGTATTAATTTCTTATAGTTAATTGTTCATTCATTAGATATGAGATTAAGGATAAGTTAAGTTAGAAAAAGTTTAAGTTTTTGTGACAACTGATTCACCCCCCCTCTTAGTTGTCTGTCCTTGTTTTTCCAACAATTGGTATTAGAGATAGTTCCTCTGAAGAAGTCTAATAGCTTGAGGTGATCAAGGATGGAAAAATTCAAGGACAATCCTAGATTTGATGGCATCAACTACTCACTATGGAAAGTCAGGATGCAATTTCATTTGTAGTGCATTGGTGAGGCTTATTGGAAGACTACAAGAGATCAATATACTATTCCACATAATGGTCCCTCCTTTGCTGATGAGATCAAAGATACTAAAAGTAACACCAGAGCTATGTAAGCATTGGTGAGCACTCTAATAGATTCAAAGATGGCTAATGTGATAGGTCTACAGATAGCTCATGAGATCTAGATGAACCTGGAACCTTTGTATGAAGGAGATACACAAGTGAAGATGAAAATATTATTTCTTTTATGTAGAGAGTAAATGAAATAGTGCTAGGTATTAAATGTGCCGGTGGTTCAGTGAGTGAGGATGAAATTGTGGCTAAGATACTTAGATCCTAGCCTCCTTACAAAATGAAGGTTCATGCTATTGAGGAATTTACATCTGCAAACAAGATGACAAGAGATATACTGATAGGGAAGCTTGCTACTTTTGAAATAAGTGAATTTGGTGAATCCACACCAAAAATTGAATTTTCATTCAAAGCTACTATATCCAGAAGTTGCAAGCAAAGATATAGTTTGGGAGAGAGCTCCAGAGAGATATCTAAATATGATGAAGAATTGAAATAGCTCAAAGACAAAGAAAGAGAAGTAAAAGAACAAGAAGCACTAATTAGAAAGCAAGAAGGAAGAGGACAAGGTAAGTATGAAGATTTATTGCCTATTAAATGGTTTTCATGCAGTAAGATAGGTCATTTTGCATCAAGATGTCTTGAAAGAGTTCCTAGGTCCAAGCCTAGAAAACCTATATTCCAAAAGAGATGCTACTTTTTTGAAGAAGCAGTAACTGATGATGAGTCTAATAAAGATGATGGAAATGCAGATGAATCGAATTTCATTTCTACCATTGATAATAAACTTGTGCCTACTGAGTCTATTGAAGATAAGAAAGCTCTTTCATCCCGAGTTGAGGAGAAAGATGAGTGGGTCATTGATAGTGGATGCTCACATCATATGACCAGTGATAAAAGAAAGTTTGAGAGTCTAGAGAAGTATGATAGTGGGGTTGTAAGATTTGGAGATAACAATGCTTGTATGATTTGTGGAAGAGGTTCTATTAGCCTGGGTGGTAAGGAAAACATTGATGATGTTCTCTATGTTGAAGGCCTAAAACATAACTTGTTAAGTGTTGGACAAATGGTACACAAGGGATATGATCTACAGTTCAAGAATGGAAAATGCAAGATTCGGGGGAGTTTCAGAAACATGATTACCACTGGTGTGCAAACTAAAGGTAATATTTTTCACTTGAATACTACTAGTGGAAGTTGTTTAATTTCTCAAGTAGATGAAAGTTGGTTGTGGCATGTAAACTTTGACAACATTATCATGATAAGTTCTACTCAAGCAATAAGAGATCTACCTAGGTTAGTGAAGCCCACTAATGTAATCTACCAAGAATGTTAGATGGGTAAAAAAACTAGAGTCTCCTTGTGGAGCAAACAATTTCATTGAAATAATGTGCTGCAATTGCTACATACTGATCTTTGGGGTCCCTCTAGAGTTAGAAGTATTCATGGAGAAAGGTATTTTATGCTAGTCATTGATGATTACTCTAGAATTATTTGGGTTTCCTTTTTAAGAGAAAAGTGTGAAGCATTAGACAAGTACAAAAGTTTCAATGCCATGGAAGAAAATGAAAATGGTTTGAAAATCAAATGCCTAAGATTTGATAGAGGTGGTGAATTCATTTCAAAAGAGTTCAATTCTCATTGTGAAGAACATGGAATTAAAAGATAGTTATCTGCTCCTCGAATCCCTCAACATAATGGAGTTGAAGAAAGAAGAATAGAAATTTTTTGGATGCTTCCAAAAAAATGATGATGGAATAGAATGTGTCTCAGATGTACTAGAGTGAAGTGGTAAGTGTTGTTGTATATACTTTGAATCTGGTAAATGTGAATGGTAATTCTAGTAAGACCCCTTATGAATTATGGTTCGTTTACAAGCCTACTATTAAGTATTTCAAGATATTTGGAAGAAAATGTTATATCACCTGGGAGAGATGATGATATAGGAAAGTTTGATGCTAGAAGAAATGAAGGGATCTTCCTAGGTTACTCCACAAAGAGCAAGGCATACTGATGCATAAGAAAAGATTGAGAAACATTGTTGAGAGCGAAAATGTTAGAGTTGATGAGGACTATGTAAAATCATTTAGATGATGTAGCTATGATTCAGATGAAGACAACATAAATCAAGGGAAGAAAACTCAAACATCAACTCTACTTTAGATTATTCCATATGTTCTGGTGAAGTAACCAGAAGTTGTTCTAGAAAATCAAGTCAGTTAGGAAGCACATACAAGTACAAGTGTAGAGGAAATTTCAAAAGACATAGAAGTTCGAGAAAGTCCCAAGACTCCAAGGTATGCAAAGCTGAATCACTCTGAAAGTCAAATCATAGGAGATAAAAGAAAAGGAGTGCAAACTAGAAGAAAAATTATAGAAGAATATTGTCTGATTTCCAAGATTGAACCTAAGAGTGCACTGAAGCTTGTCAAGATGAACATTGGCTAGAAGCCATGAAAGAAAAACTAACATAGATTGAAAAGAATGACACATGGACACTGGTTCCTAGGCCCAAAGATAAGAATGTGATTGGTACTAAGTGGATATTTAGAAACAAGCTGAATGAGGAAGGTGAAGTGGTCTAGAATAAGGCAAGAATGGTATGTAAAGGGTACTCTCAAATGGAAGGTATTGATTTTGAAGAAACCTTTTCCCTTGTTTCTTGAATTGAAGCATTAAGATTATTTCTTGCTTATGCTACTTATAAGAACTATAAAGTATGTCAAATGGATGTAAATTCTGCATTTCTGAATGGGGAACTAGAAGAAGTGTACATTGAATAATCGAATGGAATTTAGCTAACAGATAAGGAAGATATGGTTTGCAAATTCAAGAAATCTCTATATGGACTCAAACAAGCCCCCAAAGCCTATTACACCAAATTGGACAAATATCTACTGAAGCTTGGATTCACTAAAGGTATTGCTAATAGTAACTTATACTTCAAATTAGATCATGATAAGGAGTTAATCATAGAAGTATTTATTGATGACATCATTTTTGGTGGAGATGATAATCTATACATGAAGTTTTCTGATGAGATGAAGAGTGAATTTGAGATGATCATGATTGGTGAAATGAAGTTCTTTCTAAGATTGCAAATTACATAGTTGGACCAGGGGATTTTCATATCTTAATCCAAATATGTGAGAGAACTATTGAAGAAGCTTTGAATGGAAGACTCCAAACCTATTGGTACCCCCATGACCTAATCAAATGTAAGTTGAATTAGAATGATGACTTTCCTAAGGGAAATCAAACTAGATATAGGTCAATGATCGATGGATTTCTCTACTTGACTTAGACTAGGCTAGATATTATGAATGTTGTATGTATGGTCGCTAGGTTTCAAGCTAATCCAAAATAATCAGATGCAACTACTATCAAAATAATCTTTAGATATTTGAAAGGAACAGTTGACTTTGGACTTTGGTTTCCAAAGGACAATGATTTCACTTTGTGTACATAAATTGCTGTTGATTGTGCTGGTGATGTGGATGATAGAAAAATTACAAGTGGTGGTACTTTCTTCTTAGGGAAGAAGCTGGTATCCTTGTTAAGTAAAAAGAAAAACTCAATTTCTCTATCCACTACTGAAGTAGAATATATTGTTGCTGCAAATAATTGTACTCAAGTGATATGATGAAACAAATGTTGAAAGATATTAGGGTAATATATGAAGAGCCTATTGCCATATACTATGACAACTCAAGCACAATAAATATATCAAGGAATCCAATGCTACACTCTAAGAATAAACATATATCAATAAAGTTTCATTTCTTGAGGGAGAAAGTGAATGAGAAAGAAGTAAGATTGGAGTATGTGCCTGCCAAATAACAAATTATAGATATATTTACTAACCCATTTTTGAAATTTACTTTTGAGTATCTCAGAGAAATGCTAGGGGTAATTACCCCTCCTAAATAAGAAATAATGATGCATTTACTTGCATCAATTCATGAGCCTTATTGCTATGTTCTGATCTAGATTGATGTTTTCATGGCTACTACTCAGGGGGAGTAGTTAGATGTGCAGATATGTGGTTCAGAGCGCGTGTATGGAAAGGTCATGGTTACCTTTTCCATTGATGTCAAAGGGGGAGAAGAGTAATGTGAAAAATATTTTAGGGGGAGAAGAGCAACATGACAAATATTTTCATTAATTAAGTGCAGAAGAAGTTAGTGTGTTGGGTTGATGGTATTTTTCACGTCATGTGTTTCCATCAATGCCAAAGGGGGAGATTGTTGGATGTGTTTCTGATATGTGGCTTTCATTGATGTCAACACTATTAGCAACTGGTGTATTAGTTGTTGTATATGTTAGGATAATGAGAAAATTATAAGAAAAAGTGTTCTAGGTTCCTAGTGGAACTGTGTAGGTCATGAAGGTATTTTTTTCTATACATAAAATATTAGCTGATGTGGATTAAAACGTTTATTGTTGAGTATGTCTAGATCATCTACTAGAAGTTTCAGAGTTCCGCGTGAAGTTCTATGTGAGTTATGGTCTGACAGTGTTTTGCTCATCTCTGTCAGTGTTCTTGAATGAAGATTATGTGATTCTAGTTATCTCAGTTGTTGTGAATGCTTCTTTGTTGTCTCTTGGTGTTATCAAATTTCTCTAATTCATTCTTTATCTTTGTGGTACATCTAGTTGATCCGGTGATCTCGTGATTGAAGATATTCTCTTGTGCATGTTTGTATTTTCATGTTCTTGGCCGACATGTTGATGATAGTGTGTTATGGTTGTTTGAGGAAAAATTAACTAAAGTATTCTTGTGTTGGAGATATTAATTTGGGTCTCCACTATGTTGTGGCCGACCTTGGTGGTTTCATATTAAAAATTTAGCTATTAATCTAGGTCGACATTGCAAATATATTTTATTTTCTTGGTCAATGAAGTTGTGATGGAATCTCGCATAGTGGATATATAAGGGTGATTAGTTAATTGATGATGATGATGCTTCATGTGCTTCTATGTGCATATTTTTGAATATCATTACTGAGTAAAGTGTGAAGAAGATTGTGTGAAATGTGAAGAAGTGTTGACCTTAATTGGAACTATAATTGGGCTTGAGCAGAAGCTATTTTCTCAGTTCATATCCTCTGGATTTTTAATCCAACTTTTTTGGGCAGTGAGCCCCTTTTGTAATTGATTAGTGAGCTCTAGGTAGTGTGCCTAAATACATGTGCATTCCCCTTATTGTTTTTCATTATACTTTTAGTAGAGTATAATCTTATGGACTAACATCCATTGTGGTTTTTCCCCTAACAAGGTTTCCATGTAAAAAATCTTAGTGTTATTTGTCTCTCTGATGTGTTAATTGCTTATGGTTAATTTTTCATTCATTATACATAAGATTAAGGATAATTTAAGTTAGAAAAATTTTAAGTTTTTGTGACAATTGATTCACCCCCCTCTCAGTTGTCTGTCCTTGTTTTTCCAACACATTGAGATATCAATTTTTAGACATTCAAGGGTAGATTCTTCCTATTTTTCTACAAAAAATCAAGATCAAACATCATGGAAAGGTAATCAAATCCACCATTTCATGTTTCATTACATTCTTTTATCATTTTGGTTTAATTACCTAAAAGGGGTTTGACTCAAAGACAAACCCTCGTGCCCTAACATTCAACATTTCTATCTTTTTCCTTGTGTGTTTGTAGATTTAGGTCTATTGGAAGCTTGGAAATCATTGAAGATCAAGTTACAAGGTTACTTAATTCTTCTCTCTATTCAACAAGTCAAAATATCAACAAAAAATTCATTTTTAGGTTCATAAATCAGAGTTTTAGAAGTAGACACCTATAGAGAATCAAAGTGTAGACCAAAAGCTTCAGATTCCACCTTTGAATATTTAGAAATTCAAAAGTGGACTAATTTTCCATTGGTGGTTAATGAGTCCCACTCCAAGGTTAGTTTTGAGTTTTCTACTTTTTTAGATACCCTTTTGTCAGAAATAGGTTTTGGCACAGTTTTGCAAAACTGGGATTGATTCACCTAGAATGGTGAATGAATCCCTCTAAGCCTAAAAATAAACATAAACAACATTTCAAGTGATATTTCTAGTTTCCATCCACATTCTAGGTGCACACTTTAAGTTTTTTTCATTTATGTTTAGTTTTGCATCCATTTCTATGTCTTTTTGTATTATACAATGTGTTTTCAAACAAGTTGTTTTCCTTTGATTTCTATTCATTAATCAATTAACCTCGTTAGTTTCTTTCATTCAAGCATTGAATCTAGGAATTTTTCATCCATATTCCATCCATATTGCATTGACATTGAATGTAACATAAGCATTTTTGGCTCATCTTTCTCCTTCTAGGTGAAAAACCTAGAAGCGATAGAAAGCAAGTTGGAGCCAAAAATTTATGTTTCATTTTGGTGAACCCACTTTTTAAAATAATTTCTTGTATAATTTGGATTCCTTCATCATACATATAGCTTTAATTGACCTTGAATTAGGATTTTCATGAATTCATTTGCATGTTAAGTCTCAAATTTTGTATTCATAGAAAAGTGCATTTAGGTTACATTGTTGGCATCTAAATTCATTTAAATTTTCCGAAATTTCTTAATTTTTACTTTAGATCTACATCATAGAACTCAAAATATATCAAAATCCATCAAAAAATTCTGAAATTTTTGAAAAAAGTACATACTAGGACTCATTTGCCACCCTGGGCGAATCAGTCCCTTTTCACCCCTGAAACTACACTTTACACAACTGAAAACCCTATTTTTAGGCTTCTATTTGGTGCCATTTCCTAGCTGTATCAGTTGGATACATTTGTGTAATATTAATTTCATTAAATCTAGACTAAATTAGCTCATTTCACGCATAGATTCAATTTCAAGTTTGCATTTACATCTTGTTACATATCATAGTCAGTCAATTGTCATCTTTAAAATCTAAAAAAATTGCATTCCTCTTTTGCATCTTTCCTTTAGCATTGCTACATTTCAAGTTTGTAGAATAATCATTCCATCATTTTTTCATTATAAATTTCTATATTTATCATCTTCCATGTTCTCTTTTTAGATCTTATTGCATGTTGCACTTGAGAATTTTGTTAAAAGAATATGAATATGAGGCCCTTTCCCCTCTCTTTTTATTCATCACAGATCCCTCTCCTAGTTCCTCTTTTGTGGATGAGATTAGATCAGTGAAAGAAACCTTGGATAATCATAAAACTTACAATTTTTTCTTCTCCTATTATCTCTCACAATTTTGAAGTAGATATTTTAGTGCTAGAAGAACCAATTGCTGAGAGTTTTGACAATCTACGTTGTTTCTCTCCTCTTTCCTCTCCTATTAGACATAACATTACTAAAGAAGAGGACATCACACTAAGTAGTCATGACAATCACATAACACAACATGAAGATGAGATCATAGAAATATTTCTAGACATTACCTTACCTAGTCTCCATTATCATGATAATCCAACTTGTTCTTCTCTTAATATCCCTCTTTGATTCAAAGAGGATAGGATGATATTAGAAGATATACCTATTCAATATCATGAGAGAATTACCCCTACCTTCCCTAATGTCCTTATCCTTTGGGAAGATCTACATGAAAATCACAATGATCCTTCTCTTGATGCCTCTCCCACTTGTGATGAAGCTACTTTGAAAATTTCATGCTTAGATGAACATATTACAAGCTCTCCTAGTAGGGTAGAGAATATGTAACAAGATAATGAGACATTACAAACAATGAACGATCACATCAAGTATTCTCGTAATCTCTACATTATCAATAATCAGACACATTCAACCATTAATAACTCCCTTACGATGAAGTTATTTTTAATGAACCAAACCTTAATTTTCATGAACACATGGTTTGTTTTTTTCCTAAGAACTCTCCTTCTAGGGAGGATATTATGACCCAAGATAAAGATAACATAGGAACAAATGATATTATGCCCTTCAAAGACAATGAAGGCACTCACTTGTTATAGGATGTTAACATTATTCAATCTCAACTCATCCTTTATCCCTCTTCACATTAACACCCTCAACATAAACCCAAATTCATACTCTACCCACCTCAAACTAATATGTCACAATAATTGAGTTATAATACTATTTCTCATACATATAACACTCCAAATAATATGCAACCATTGCATTTGACTCCAAAACCTTGACCTTTGCCTAATCCTATCCCCCCTAGACCTATCTTACCTAATCTTCCTAGTGGAAAGGAGTACAACCTTGTTGAACAACTAAAGAATACTCCTACTAAAATCTCATTATAGGACCTTATTCAAGCGTCCCATCACTATCATAAAATGATCCAATCAGCCTTGCAACAAGTTTCTATCCCTTCTAATTTGTAACCAACTAACATCATAGCCATGATCCAAGGAATAAATGATGACATTGTTTTCCACCAAAGTGAACTCCACCCATTGGAAGTGCAAAAAAAAAATGAATCTTTCATGATCATTGCTCAATACAATCAAATAGGGATAAGTCAAACCCTTATTGATAATGGTTATTCCCTTAATGTGTGTAATGTGAATCTCCTTGATTGATTGCATGTTGATAAGTCAAAAATAATACCTGATTCCATATCTATTTGAGGATTTGATAATTCAACAAAGAAACTACTTGGTGTAATCACTTTTCCTATTATAGTTAGGGTGGTTACTTTGCAAACTCCTATTCAAGTAATACCTTATGATCTTTTGTATAATCTTCTTCTAGGTTGATGATGGATTCATGAGATGAATGTAGTGCCTTCAACCCTTCATAATATAATGAAATATGCTTATAACAATAAAATTTATCAAGTTGAAGTAGACCCCAAGCCTAAAAGTTTCTTGTACCTTGAAAAAGGAGCTACAAGTCCTTTGAAAACATTGATTCCAACATCCAATATAGACCATCTTGAAATTGAACAAAACAATGAGGATTCAGTGTCTAAATTATTTGATGATGATTGGGGATCCTTAGGATTCACACCATAATTTATGGAGGAATACATAATCACACAAAAGAAATATGAGAAAAAAGAACAACTAACCATCATGTCAACACAAAATTTAGAAGAACTTTCGAAAGCATGCACCTCCACCACTTTAGACAAAGAAGAAAACTACACAATCAACTTTGATGAAACTTATGACCAACCACCACCCAATCCAAAAGAAATGAAGAAGCTTTATGGAAAAGGTTATGAACTCATGAAACAACATGGATATGGTGGAAAAGGATGTTGTCCTCAAGAACAAGATATCCGCAACACTATAGAGCTTAACACACAACAAATGACTCATGGTCTTGGTTATTGTACTTTGTTCGAGATCAATAAACCTTCACTCAACATTGATAATATGACATAACATACTCCTAAATCAACCTTAATCATCATCCATCCTAAAATCATCAACAATAGCAGTCTTGCAAATCATCCTTTACAAAATAGGATGCAAAAAACTACACCTTCGCTTATTGTCAATGTCATCTCCCAAAATGCTCATGATTTGAATTCATTAGATTTTATACACTCCTATAATGGGGAGAATAGTATCTTGAAATATAGAAAAACTTGTTGAATTATGACATCCAATACTAAGCAAGATGTATCTTTAAAACAAATCATAAGACCACCTTCTCCTCTTGATCAAGAGGGTATCTTGTTGAGATTCCTCCAAGATCACTTGATCACTCTCCCTCCAATAACTTGAAATAAATGTTATTACAAGACTACATTCTATGCATATCATAGAATTCATGGACACACCACTAATGAATGTAAAGCTTTGAGTCCTAAAATCTAACACTTTCAAGAGTTTGGTATGCTTCCCTCTATTGGGGTAACTAATTCCTATAATTGATACCAATTTTTACTCTCACCTATATTTCATCAATCATTTCGGCTCACCTTTGTCTTGCACTCAGTGGGGGCAAGGGTTTTAGTAGCTTTGTATTTGTATGTACCTTGTGGTTTCCTCCTTTGGCTAGTCATTAACCTTTCAAGATTACATACGAGCAAGCTTGGGATGTGGACGACATGCCTTAAGTTGGCTCACATATGACACACTCCCCTTTCCATGACATAACTTATCCAAAACATATGACTTGGCATAGGGATTTTTGAGTAAGCTCTCATGTCCTCTTCTTCTACTTTAAAGAAATTTCTCATAGTACTAGTGCTTGCAACTTCTTTAAAGTGGGCGCATACATCACCACTCACATTTCATTGTATGATTTCTTTCTTCTTGTGATGCATCCTATTATTGCTGGAGTAATTGAGCTTGATTCCCTCCAAAAGTGTGATACTTCTTTTGACTTATCCTCTCTTGGAGACATTAAGCATGATGTTCCCTAAGATGATACCTTGCATGAACTATGAAAAATTCCTTTGAACTATCCTTACACTATTATGCATTAACAATGTCTATCAGTGTCAAGCATACAAAGTTCTTCTTACTTCATAGAGCTGGAAACAACATCATCTTCTTTGTGGTGCCTTATTAAAGTTATTAGGAGATATAACTTTGATATGGTTGAGTGGGAAGCCCATTTAGAGGCATGACTTTCCCCATAGCCAGCTATGTGTTTGAGTGTATACCAACTAGCGTATGTTTCTCACCTTTGGGATTTCTCACCCCATGAACAATTAGGAGTTTTTTGGCCCTAGAATGATGTAGTACAAGTGTGTCAAACCATTCAAAATGGAAATCAAGTTAATAGTAATCATACTTTAAAGTAAAATTGGATGATTTTCCCAAAATTCACCTTTTAACCATGCATTCATTTGTAGCATATACAACCCAATTTATGGGATTTTTCAACCAAATATTCCAAAGTACCTCACATAAAAATCAGTGATTTAGATACCCTTTTAGAGTTACACACCATATGTAAGAATTTCCATTAACTCTTTTGGACCAACTTTGAGAACCAATAATACACCTCTATCCTAGGATAGTGAATTAACCAATCCAATGAATGCTTCAAACATCCTTAAAAAGACCTAGAAAAACTAAACAAACACTCACAAGACCAATTCTTTCATTAATTTGTGAAAACCCTTTCATGGTTCACCATTTCCATGGTGAAATATCACTACCCAACCCTAGGACTTCACACCATCATCAAATTTCCTCACTCTCTTAACTTCCAAAGAATAGAAACATCTATAATAAAACCATACAACCCAATCCATTGAGCAATAGGTTTAAATAGTAGGTGGATTGGTTAAAACATTATATTATTTCCCTCAAAACCCTTAACTTAGCAAAACAAGGTGGTCACAATGAAAAGGAGATATCTCTTACAAAATTATGAGTTAAGACATTAGATCAACTTTAATTGAGAATAGACACATATACCTTCATCCAAAAAAATTTTCAGACAATGTCACACCTGTACGGGTCCATACAACACAATGAAAGTTCAGGAAAATAGAGAAAAATGTAGATTGAACGTTGTCTCTTTCAATAGTATCAAAAAAACATTCTTAATAAAACATGTTTGAGAATTTGAGAGGCTATTTAAACTTATTCAAATGAAAACAACTTCCCCAAATGGCTATAACTACTTTTCAAGTCATTAGCAAGTTGCACTTATTGATTAACAACATTTGCATCTTTGTTTGCAACTTTAAAGATTTTAACACCTAGAACACTAAAGACCCCCAACTACATATTAATAGTCTTTTAGACTCTTTTAGACCTTATTCAAAACAAAACACCTAAGAAAAACATCATACCACCAAGTACCCCCTAAATGCCCTTCAAGACTTCAATCTTTGTTTCACAAGATGTAGGTGCTCTTGCCCCATACACCCCCACAAGAAAGAAACTCTTGTCACAAGAGTTAAGTCTTACTCCCTACCTTGGCATTGTACCATATATCCTTAGACTTGCAACCTTCTACAACTGGTTCTAAAATTGAGTTCTCTTGATCTTCTCCACCCTTTTGATTGCATTCACATTGAAATATGCCTCCATCTTCATGCTCAAACCTGATGTCTGCTCCATTCTTATACCTATGTCAAAACTTGAGGTTTTCCTAGTCCTTATTCTTACAAAAAAAAAAAAGAGTTAACAATACCTTGCTCTACCTTCTTCTTAGCTTCATTTGCACACTTCTATCCATCCACTTTCACTTGCTTATTCTGGCCTCTCACCATTCTCATCAGTCCTTTGCCATCTTTCTCACACCATCCTTTTCTCATTGTTATTAGACCTTGCACACTATCATTTCCATGTACCACTATTTTATCCAACTTATCAACCCCTATACTTGCCATTCTCACATGCCTTGTAGCATTACATTCACCTATAGGACACACAATGGTCCCCACAGTAATTCCATCCCGCTTCACAAGCATTCCAACCTATTTTCCATGCTTATTTTCTATCTTATCATCATTCCCCTTGACTATATTAGACTTAGGCATGAGTTCTTCCTCTACCTTTAGACTCTTAACTATCCTAGCATCATTCCTTCATGCCTTTCCTAGTGTCCTAATACACTAGACTTATTGTCGTCATGCCTTAAAGGCTCTCTTTTACCAAAAATTACAACCTTAGACTTACCCTTATCGCTTCCACTTTCTTGCAAAGGAGTTAGCTTAAAGCTCTTTCCATCTTTTTTGATAGTATAGGTGTTTTCTCTACCATCATACATAGACCTTCTGTCAAATTTCCATGTTATTCCCAATAGTAGATGGAAACAATCCATTGGTAGCACATCACATAAGACCTTGTACTTATACTCCCCAATCTGAAAATCTGCATATGCTTGTTCATTCACTACTAGAGTTTGACTATCATTTACCCAAGTGACTCTGTATGGTGCTACATGAGGCATCTTCTCTAAATTAAACTTATCTACCATCTCCTTAGACACCATGTTATCTTGAGAACTTGAATCAATAACAACTTGACATTTTTTACCTTTACACTTGCATGAAGTTTTGAATAGACTCCTTTGACTCATGTCTTCCTCCTTAGGTGCCTACAACAAAGTTCTTCTTATCATAAGAGATTCTCCCACCTCTGGGTATGCAGGAGTACTTGAACCTTCACATTCTTCCTCTTGGATCAATTGTGCTCTTCTTTCACTCTTCCTATCACCACTTGATGTTGAACCTTGGTTTTGAGGACACTTGAAAGATGGGTGTCCAAATTCATTGCATCTATAACACCTACCTGCAAACTCATTGAAATCTATCCTTTGAATGAAGTTTTTGCTTGCACCTCTCCATCCTACTCTTACTTCAAGGGCTTGTTCTTTCTTCCTATCAACATCTTCAAGGTCTTCCTTGGTTAGTTTTGATGTTGAAGTTGTACCTCTACCCCTAGAAATGCTGCCTCTTCCTCTTGATGCCTTCTCTTGTCTCCTCTTTAGTTTTTCTCCAATCTTAACAACCATTTGAAAATAGTCCTCCAATGTTTTTGGTGAAAAAACATTGATCTCATCTTGAATATTATATCTCAGACCATTGGGGTACCTAGCCACCTTCTCTTCTTCATCTTCTTCATATTTTTCTCTTATACTTAACCTATAAAACTCTTTAGTAAATGTTTGCAAATCTAGATCTTTTTTCCTAAGATTTTGAAGTCTTTTAAGCTATTGAACATTATAATCCTTAGGAAGGAACTTACCTTTTATTTTTTTCTTCATTCTCTCCCAAGAAGTGATCTTGTTCTTTCCTTGTTTCTCCCTCTCATCTTGCACAAAATTCCACCACAACAAGGTGCATCCCTTCAACTTTGTTTTTTCCTTCCTCACCTTGTGTTATTCACCCACCTCCTCACTTTCAAAATAGTTCTCCAAAGCCTTTATCCAATCCAAGAGCTCTTCTCCTTGTGTTATTCACCTACCTCCTCACTTTCAAAATAGTTCTCCAAATCCCTTATCCAATCCAAGAGCTCTTCTCCACCTAATTTACCTCCATACATGGGAACATCCATTTTTCTATGTCCATATCTTCCTCACATCATGCATAAGCTTCAACATCCTTAAATCGTTTGGGTCCATCTCCTCTTCATCACTAGTGGTTTTTTCCTCTGTTTTACTCTCCTCCAAGAGAGCTCTACCTTTATCCTTCAACATAGCAATTTCTCTCTACAAGGCTTCTATCTTATTACCTTGGTTATCAACCTTCTTTGCAACAATACTTCCCTTAGGAGGAATTTTGATTCCTCCAAGTATACCTTCTCCTTGCACACAAAATCTTAACCTTTTTTTTTCTAAGAGATCTAATCCCTTGCTCTAATACCACTCTGATGTAGTACAAGGGTTTCAAACCATTCAAAATGGAAATCAAGTTTATATTAATCAGACTTCAAAGTAAAATCAGATGATTTTCCCAAAATTCACCTTTTAACCATGCATTCCTTTATAGCATATGGTTTATGGGATTTTTCAACCAAATCTTCTAAATCACCTCACAAAAAAATTAGTGATTTAGATACCCTTTTGAAAGTTACACAACATATATAAGAATTTCCATTGACTCTTTTGGACCAACTTTGAGAACCAATAGTATGCCTCTATCTTAGGCTAGTGAATTAGCCCTCTTTTACAAAGAAGGTTCCCTTTAAACACTTGATCTTCACAAGAATACCCCTTAAAGTCTTGAGTTGGGTCTTAAAACAATAGATTTTGAGATTATTTTTCAACTACAGGGCATTTAGCATGCTGCCCCATGAAACCCTCCTTTTTCCATGCAATACATAGGGTTTATTGAAAGTAATATACCCATGGCTTAACCAATCCAATGAATGCTTCAAAAATCCTTCAAAACACCTACACAAACTCAACAAATAGTCACAAGACCAATTCTTTCATTAATTTTTGAAAACCCTTTCATGGTTCCCCATTTCCATGGTGAAATATCATTGCCCAACCCTAGGATTTCACACCATCATCAAATTTCCTCACACTATTATCTTACAAAGCATAGAAACATCTATAATAAAATCATACAAGCCAATCCACTGAGCACTATGGTTAAATAGTAGTTGGATTGGTTAAAATATTATATTGTTTCCCTCAAAACCCTTAATTTAATAAAATAGGTTGGTCACAATGAAAAGGAGATATCTCTTACAAAATTATGAGTTAAGACTTAAAATCAAATTTAATTGAGATTAGATACATATACCTTCATCCACAAAATTTTTCAGACCATGTCACACCTATATGGGTCCATACAACACAAGGAAACTTCAAGAAAACAAAGAAAAATGTAGATTGAACATTGTCTCTTTCAATGGTATCAAAAATACATTCTTAATCAAACATGTTTGAGCCTTTGAGAGGCTATTTAAACTTATTAAAATGAAAAAAATTCCCCAAATGGATATAACTACTTTTCAAATCATTAGCATGTTGCATTTCTTGATTAGCAACATTTGAATCTTTGTTTGCAAATTAGAACCTTTTAACACCTAGAAAACTAAACACCCCCAACTACATATTAATGGCCTTTTAGACTCTTTTAGACCTTATTCAAAACAAAACACCTAAAAAAACATCATACTACCCATTATTCCCCTAAATGACCTTTAAGACTTCAATCTTTGTTTCACAAGGTGTAGGTGCTCCTACACGACAAAGTGAGTATGTTGTGGAATTCTCACTTGATGGACCATGAAGAGTTCCGTCGCCCCAAAGTAAGTATGAGTTTTATTTCCAAAACAAACAACCTAGATCTAATCCACAACTAGTTGGATAAATGATTGAAGCTTGATCCACCTTTTCATTTTTATCTTCCTAGTTCTTGCCATTTCATGATTATGTATCTTGATGGTTTGACTTAGGATCTTGGATCTTGGGGGCTTGCACAACCTCCTTTGATCTTTTTCATTCTTTGTCATTTGCATTTGAACACTTGGATCTCTCTTGAATGTCTACTTTAGTGTGAATTTGAAGCAAGTTCATCATCTAACTAAAGTGGGGGAAAAATGTGTAATAGAAAAAAGGGACATCTTGATTGATATGGGAATAATTAATGATAAATTAGACATAATAAGGTCTTAATCTAGTGTTGAGTCATTTTATGCATCCACACTAGGTCTTGGACCCTTACAAATTGAATAAAATGCATTTATTAATGTCTTTTGAAGGTGTTGTGAAGTGTTGTAACACATTTTTACACTTTTCTAGACTCTTATTATAATTCATCTAAAAATCACCTTTTTATCCCTTACCAAGTCCTATTCTAAAGTGTTATAAAGTTTTGTAACAAGCTTTCACACTTTTCTAGGCTTAATTTCACTATTTACACCTTTCTTATGCTTTATTGACCCCTTTATGCCCTCATAAGGCTTAATTAAGTGTGTTTTTGAATGTAAACCATATAAAAAACATTAAATGAAAGATGATTCCTAACACCCACTTTCAAGTGCAAGGTGGGACCCATTCACCATGGGTGACGAATGAGTCCCTCTTGGCTCCAAATATAAAATATTTCAAATTTTCTTTCGGGTTTTAATTTAAAATTACCTTATGACTGCCTATGATGAGGTATTATTAGGTTACTAAGGAAAAAGTGTGTATAATTAAGTGTTTTTATCCTCATTTTATATCTCTCTTAACTCATTCAAAAACAATTCCTCATTATTCACCCATCATTCTTCCATCTCAAGTCAAGCAAGTTAGGGCTTCACCATTTCAAGGAATTGAGATATCAATTTTTAGACATTCAAGGGAAAATTATTCATCTTTTCTATAGAAATTCAAGATAAGACATCATGGAAAGGTAATAAACTCCATAATTTCATATTTCATTATATTCTTTCATTATTTTTGTTTAATTACCTAAAAGGGGTTTGACCAAGGCAAACCCCCATGCCCTAACATTCAACATTTCTATCTTTTTCCTTGTGTGTTTGCAGATTTACATCTCTTGGAAGCTTGGAAATAATTGAAGATCAAGTTACAATGTTACTTAGGTTTTCTCTCCATTCAACAAGTCAAAATATCAACAAAAACTCATTTTCATGTTTGGAAATTAGAGTTTCGAAAGAGAACACCTATAGAGAATCAAAGTGTAGACCGAAAGCTCCAGATTCCACCTTTGGATATTCATAAATTCAAAAGTGGATTCATTTTCCATGGGTGATGAAAAATTCCCACTCCAAGGTTAGTTTTGAGTTTTCTACATTTTTAGATACCATTTTGTCAGAAACAGGTTTTGACATAGTTTTGTAGAACTGGGAGTGATTTTCCTAGAATGGAGAATGAGTCCCTCCAGGCCTAAAAATCAACATCAGTAGCATTTCTAGTGTCATTAATATTCTCCATCCACATTTTAGGTACACACTTTTATTTTGATTTATTTATGTATAGTTTTGCATTCATTTCTAGGTCTTTTTGTATTACACAATGTGTTTTCAAACAAGGTGTTTTCCTTTGATTTCCATTCATTAATCAATTAACCTCATAAGTTTCTTGCATTCAAACGTTACATCTAGGAATTTTCATCCATATTCCATCCATATTGCATTGAAATTGAATGTAACATAAGCATTTTTGGCCCATCTCTCTCCTAGGTGAAAAACCCTAGAAGCGATAGAAAGCAACTAGGTGACAAAAATCTATGTTTCACTCACTCACTAGCTTGCCAATGCGACAAGGTTGAAAAGGTAGGGGTAGTGTATGCCTCATAGAATTGGGGACTCATGGTGATGTATATCACTATGATACCCCATTTTTATGAGGCATAAATTGCCCCTACCTTCTCAACCCTACCACATTGGCAAGCTAGTGAGTGAGCTCACTATCTTGCCAAACTCACTAGCTTATCAATGCTACCAAATTTTGCATAAATTTATATGAAAAAATTATTGTCAAATAATTCAAATGCTTTTTCCATTCATCTATTTTGAGCCATGATTGCAAGATAGGCTACACATTTCCCCATGTTGCTAACTTAGCCTTGAATAAAGAGTCTTGAAACAATGGAGAGAAGGGTTATAATCCCTTGTAGGTAGACTAATCAAGGAAACATTTAAAATATATCACAACATAAGTGATGAGGTAGATTTAGTGATGAGGTAAATTTAGAAAAAGAGATGAAAACCAAAATAATTTCAAAGGTCTATCAACGTGGGAGGAGTATATTCCAATTTTTTAGAGACATGTATGAAAAATTTGGTAGCATAGACAGGGGAATCAACTGCTTGGTATAATTGTTTAAAAAAATTCCTCAATGAAATATTTGGAGAGTGGTATGCACATCCATAATAAAGGATTGAGAAATGATGTTTTATTTTACTTAAAACTTATGTCATATATATGTGTATACAAAATGTGGAAGCATACACAAGCTAAGTCAATTGTTAAATAACAAAATTCCTCAAAGAGATGTGGTTTAAAAATGTAATTGGAAAGTGTATATAATTGTTTAATTTAAAATGTGCATTGACAACCTAAGGTTATAATAACAAACAAACAATTATCAACATGGAATATGAAAAATAACAAAAAATGAAATCAAGCCATAATAGAATGAAAGAAAATATGTAAAGAATTCACGTACCTAAAAAAAAAAAGCTTCAAATGGAGGAGTTATACCCAATTATGTAGCCTTTTCTTCTTCTTTCGTCAAACTCCTCAACAATTTGGCTTTTTCAAAAGATTGTTCCCCTCCAAACATCAATTGTATATCACTTTTGAATGGAATTCAGACTTGAATTGATATTATATGACTTTCAAAATGAAAAATATGCTATTTCATGCAAAGGTGGTGGAAAGATAATGAAAAAGGTGGTGGAATGTGAAAAAAATGCATGCACACTTCACAACATCATAAAAAAAATACCTTCTTTTGGAGCACAAGCAGAACAAGGAGAATATGCAAAATGTGGGCCTTGAGATCACGAGTATATTTATTTTTTTACTATTGTAAGAGCAAGCCAAAAGGCACTCACATTATAACATGCTCACATTATAATTCCCTCATGTTGTAACAAACCCATGCTGTAAC
>VDFB02058242.1:148060195-148094781 GCA_007258455.2 Sequoia sempervirens
AGATTTTAGCTCCTGATAGTCAAAAACCAGTTTTAACATAGTTTACCAAAAGGAGGAATGGTTCACCATAAGTCGTGAATGAGTCCTATTGGTCATGAACAATGATTTTTGAGACATTCTAGAATCTTTAGAAATTAGAATTCTATCTCTAGGTGCACTCTGTTCATTCTTATTCAATTTTGATTTCATTTATGTATGTTTCTAGTTCATTTTTGCATATCACACTATGTTTTCAAATACTTCTTATTTCTTAAGTTTTGCATAAATAATCAATCAATTTTATCAGTTTGCTGCATCTAGATCATTGAATTTAGGAATAATTTCAATTTAATTGCATTATTTTGAGTGAATCACCTACATTTTTGGTGTGGGATCTCTCTTTCCTTTAGGAAAAAGACCCTAATTGAGTAAAAGAGACAACATTTCACACCCATAAAATCTATGATTCATTTTGGTGAACCTGCATATTGAACACTATCTTTCTGATTTGCATTGCATTTACATCCTAGGACTCATAGCATTAACTTTGGCATTAGAATTTTTTGCATCCTAGGGTTTACAACATTGCATTAGTGAATATGTCATATAGATTTCATTTTTTCACTTCAAAACATTACAAAAACAAAAATTCTACATCTGCATCTGAGTTTTACATTAGAAAAGCATAAAAATCACTTAATTTTTTAAAAAAATCACAAAAAAATCATCCCTAGGAAAATTAGTCTAGTTGCACATTTTGAATTATATTTTTCAGGCCTTTTTTGGGCATTTTCAGTATTACAATTTTCTGCTATTACTTTCTATAATATTTTTTAGATTTTCTATTTTATTCTCTTTCTTACATATTAGTTTTCTTTCACTCATTTGCATCATGACTTTTTTCTTTAATAAGTTTTGGAATTCATTAAAATCCTTAGTGGAAATGTCAAATTGTGCCTTTGGTTATGATCCTAATGCCTTGAGCTTCGTCATGCTCCTTCAACTCCTCATGAATTTACTCCTAATGTTGTTGACATCATTGGAGAAGATAATGATAGCATTAATAAGTTCTTACATGAATTCCTTGACAACCTTGAATCCAATGCAACCTTTTACCCATCCATGAAGTCACAAGGTCTCCCTACTATCTCACCTCCTAACATGTTTGGTTACTTACATCCTAAAACAAATGAAGGACCTAAGTTCCCCCAAACAAGTGGACCTAGTTCTTCTACACAACCACCTCCTCAACCATTTTATGATAAAAAATTTACCAACACATCAATTAACCTTGAAGAAACTTACAACAAAGGATTTACTATCTTAAGCAAACAAGGATGTGATACAATAACCGAACATGACATTCACCAAATCTTAGAACAAAGAACAATAGATGAAAAACACAACAAGATTAGGATATCAAGATCCCCCTCATGATGATGGCATAGTGATCTTTGATTCCCCCCCAATTTGAATATCCTCCTCCCTCACAAAAAGTTAGTGCTTCTCAAAAATTAAGAATTTGTCTTCAGTTTGTCTCCTCAACCTTCACTTGATGAACTTAGACAATATAGCCAAAAACACAAGCCTTATAAATTCACAAATCTAACCTTTATGCAAAATCCCACAAGTATGAAACAAAAGTTGGAAGCACTTATTAATGGAGGATGGATTTCCATGCCTCCTCCCAAAAGAATGAAACATCCTAAAAATGACAGATATTGTGCATATCATAGGACACTAGGAAATCTCACTGATGAATGTCACACTTCACATAATATATTCAAAAGACATACCTATTTTGACATAATTCCCTAACCCAAATCTCTTCATCAT
This sequence comes from Sequoia sempervirens, assembly GCA_007258455.2. Lineage (NCBI taxonomy): Eukaryota > Viridiplantae > Streptophyta > Pinopsida > Cupressales > Cupressaceae > Sequoia > Sequoia sempervirens. The sequence continues at coordinate 148,062,011 of VDFB02058242.1, forward strand.
GCAATAGTTGAAGAATTTTCCATTCTCACTATTCCTCGATCTTTCCCATCACCTATCTTGGCTCATTCTTTGCTTACAGTTAGTGGGGGAAAGAGGTTGTTAGCCTTGTCCTAGTAATACATTTTTCCTTGTATCTTAACTATGTTATTTACCTTCCACTTATAGTACTTGAGATTGTGAAGCGAATAACTCGGTTGATGGTTGAATTGCATTTGCATTACTAGCCTTTTACATTGTCCTTTTGCTTTTTCTTTTTCTTTGGTGTGATTTTATGGGTGTATCATGTTCCCTCTTAATGTGTGTTTGATGTTCTCCCTATCTTTGTACACTTCCTCTATTTTTACCTCTATTCTTCTATACGTCATGATTTATCTTTTCTTTTTTACTTTTATGTTTTTTTTTCTTTTGGTGATGATGCAAAGTGTCGAGACACCCTAGATGTCTCTTCCATGTTGACCCAAATGGTCCCTTTTTCTTGTTTTTTTCATTTTGGGGATGACATAAGGCATTGAGACTAAAATGTCTCCTTCATGTTGACCCAAAATATTTTCCTTTTTTTCCTTTTCATTTTATTTTCACTTGTGTTTTCCCTTTTGGGGATGATGCAAAGAGTTGAGACCGCAATGTCTCTTCCATTTGACCCAATTTTTTTTTCTTTTCTTTTATTTTCGCTTTCTTTGTGTCATTCTTCCATTTCTATGTATTCGGGGAATGATGACAATTCTGAGCTCTTTACAAAACATTGCATCAACGAACATACCTACCCCAAATCCATAGATCCCTTATGTGTTTGGTTTGTTCCTTTTTGGGGAAACCCCTCTTCATTTTGTTCCTTTTTCATTTACATGATGTAACCATACTTAGAAACATATGACTTGGCATAGGGGCTTTCCAAGTTGGCTCTCATGTCTTGTTTTCTTTTTGCATATTTTCTTTGCTACTTTAAAGAAATTGCTCACAGAACAGTATATATAAATTTATTTAAAGTGGGGGCATACATTGGAATTATTCATTTTACATTCTTTCTTGGTTCTTAGTGTAGCCTTGTTACTTCATACGATGTGTTTGTCACTTTGTGGATGACATTGGGTATGATGTCCTTCATAAGTGTGATCTATCTTAGCATATTACATTCCTCTTAGTGGTCTAATGTGATACACTACATCCCATAAGTTGTGAATATTCTATTCTTTGATTGGTCCTCTCTTGGAGATGTTAGACATATGTTCCCTAGGTGATAGACTTTGCATGAACTAAACAAGACTCATTTGAACATTTCGTTTACATGTTACATTTTTGCATTCATATGGCCACCTTACATAACATAGCTTACATGCTTGTGGTGCCATCCTTTTTGTTCATGAGTTCTAAGCATATGAAGCTTTTCTTGTCTCATGAAGCACAAACCAAAATTTTCCTTTGTGGCACCTTATTAAAGTTATCAGGAGGTATAACTTTGATATGGTTGAGTGGGAAGCCCATTATGAGGCACAACTTTCCCCATAGCCACCTATTTGTTTGTGAGTGAATACCAAGTGAACGTATGTTTCTCACATTTTGGGCCTTCTCACCCAGTGGATAGCCATGAGTTTCATTTCCCTAGAGTGATTTTGCATTTTATTTTTTAGACAAATAGCCTATATTTGATCCACAACTAGTTGGAAAAACGATCCAAGCTTGATCCAACTTTTCCTTTTCCTCTTCATTTTCTTCTTTCTCTATGTCATATGTGTACTCCTTTGTTCTTATGTTTAGTTTTCCATTGGGTCTTCATCCTGTGAGCTTGATAATCCATCTTGATTGTTTTCATCTCATCTTTCTAGCATAAGTGCATTGGATCCCTCTCGATATGCATTGCTACTTTAGTGTGATTTTGAAGTTCATCATCTCACTAAAGTGGGGGTTAAATGTACCATAGAAAAATGGATCTTTGATATTTTCATGGTCATTTAGGTTTTTTTCCTATCATGCTTGGCTTATTTTTCTTGTTTTAATGTTGCAATGTGACTTATGCATTCAAATTAGGTCTTGAATATTCAAATTATGATGTCTTGTGAATGTTTTGTGAAGTTTTGTAACACATTTCTACACTTTTCTAGACTCTTATTATAATTCATCTAAATATTCCCTTTTTATCACTTACCAAGTCTTATTCTAAAGTGTTGTAAAGTCTTGTAACAAACTTTCATGCTTTTCTAGGCTTGTCATCACTAAATACACCTTTCTTCTTCTTGCATTCCACTTGCATGCCTTGAGTGGGACCCATTCACCATGGGTAGCGAATGAGTCCCTCTTGGCACAAGATTCAAGATAAATTCAAATTTCTTTCAGGTTTTTACTCATTAAGACCTTATGTCAGATTGTGATGTATTTTTTAGGTAATTAGGGCATATGTGTGTATAAATAAGTGTTTTTCCATCCATTTTAACCCTCATTCATCTCATTCATTCAAGTATTCATCCTTTCCTTCAATCTAATTCATCCACTTAAGCATCATAGCATCATTTTATCAAGAAATTATCAAGCATCTTGGAGTAGCCATTGACATATCTTCAAACTTCAACAACAAAGGTTTGTTGAGTTTAGGAAACTTGCATGTTTTTTATTCATCATTCCTTTCTTGTTTTAATTTCATTTATTTGTCAAGGGTTTCATTACCAAAGTGGGATTTGACCAAGGAAAATCCCTATACTCTAACCTTTAACCATTTCCCCCTCTTTGCATGTGTGTTTGTAGGTCTTGTAGGGAGATTTGTTAAAGAAATAAGTGTTGAAAGTGGTCAACAAGTCATCAAAGCTATTCAAGTCAACCAAACCCTAATTCAAGCTTGGAGACAACATTCAACCCATTTTCTATAGATTTGGTTTAGTTAACCCGACAAGAAGACAAGTGTAGATTTGGACCCATAGAGTTGACCTCTAAATTTATAGATTTTTGGAGGAGGAATGATTATCCATTAGTGGTGAATGAGTCCCACTGCTAGGTTGGAATTTTTTTTTTTTTCAGATTTCAATTCTTGATAGCTTGAAACTAGTTTCAACATAGTTTACCAAAAGGAGGATTGATTCACCATCAGTGGTGAATGAGTCCCACTGGTAATCATTAGTGATTTCTAAGACATTCTAGAATCTTCAGACATCAACATTCCCTATCTAGGTGCACTTTCTTGAGTCTCATTCAATTATAATTTCATTTATGCATGTTTCTAGTTCATTTCTGCATATTAGATCGTGTTTTCAGACAATTCATATTTCTTAGGTTTTGCATAAATAATCAATAAATTTTATCAGTTTACTACATCTATATCATTGAATTTAGGAATAATTTCATTGTACTTGCATTAGTTTGAGTGAACCACCTATATTTTTGGTGTGGGATCTATCTCTTTCCTTTAGGTGAAAGACCCTAATTGAGGAAAAGAGATAGCATTTCACACCCATAAAATCTATGGTTCACAAAGTTGAAGAGGAGCTTAGCTTTTCCCTTGTCTGCCTTCATAAACATATCCATTGGATTGTTATCTGTATGAATCTTTTCTAGCCTTACCTGTCCATCTTCCAACACTAATCAAATAAAATTATATCTCAACTATATGTATTTGGTTTTTGAGTGCAAGACAAAATTCTTTGCATGATGTATAGCACTTTGGCTATCTGTAAATAAGTAACTTTTAGCTTACTATTTTCCCAAATCTTTAATGAAAAGTTGTAGCCATATCATCTCTTTGCTTGCCTTTGTGGCAGCAACATACTCTTCCTCCATGGTGGATAAAACAACCACCTTTTACAATTGAAAAATCTACTCACTGCTATCCCACCAATAATAAATATATAACCTCTAATACTCCACCTAGTATCTATATCCGCTACCAAATCTGAGTCAACAAAGCCTTTTAAATCAATATTAGATCCCTAAAAATGTAAAAATTTACTTGATGTATCTCTCAAATACCTAAGAATCCATTTTATTGTGTTTCGATGCTCAACTCTAGGATTACTCATATACCTACTAATAACTCATATGACATGTGTAATATCTAGTCTCGTGTATACCATGCCATACATTAAACTACCTACAACTGAAGCATATGGTACCTTGGACATTTTATCTTCCTCCTCTTGTTTCTTTGGACACATATCCTTGGTCAATTTAAAATGACTAGGCAAAGGTGTGCTGACAGATTTTGCATAATCCAATATGAAATATCAACAACACCATTTCAACATAATTAGCTTGAGATAAAAACCATTTTCTATTTTTCCTATCTCTAGTAATCTACATAACTAAGATTTGTTTTGTTTCCCCCAAATCCTTTATAGAAAATAAATTTTCTAATTATTATTTTAACTCCCTTATGTGATCCATATTATACCTCACTACAAGTATATCATCAACATATAAACATAAAATAATGTAGCTATCATCATCTAAGCTCTTAAAATAAACAAAATTTTCTGAATTACACTAGCTATTGCCATATGCTCAGCCATAAAATTATCAAATTTAATATACCATTAATGAGGTGCTTGCTTCAAGCCATATAAACTTTTCTTCAATTTGCACACCAATTTCTCCTTACCTTTGACCTCAAATCCTTGTGGTTGTTTCATATGTATTTTCTCTTCCAAATCACCATGGAGAAAGGCAGTTTTAACATCAAGTTGTTCTAAATGCAAATCTTCAACAAACACAATACTTAAAACAATATGAATAAAAGTCATTTTGAAAACTAGAGAAAATATTTCATCAAAATCAATGCCCCTTTTCAGTGCAAATCCCTTTATAAATAATTTGGATTTAAATAATTTCAATTACCTCCATCTTCCTATTTTAGCATATAAACCCATTTGTTTGTTAAATCCTTTTTACCTACATGAAGCTTACATAATTCCCAAGTCTTATTTTTCAGCAAGGAGTCCATTTCTTCTTCCATTCTACGCTCCTATTGAACCTTGGTATCCACCTACATAGCTTGGAACATAATAACATTTTGGTTCACCAACATCAGTTAATAAAATAAAATACAAAGAGGGAGAAAGTTTTTCTGGAGGTCTACTTATCCTTGAAGATCATCTAACATTCACTAGAGTTTGTAGTATTTTTTGTTTCTATTGTTATAAAGCATGAGGAACTATTGGAACATCACTGTTTAGAATATCATCTAACACTACATAATTATTTTCTTTCTTCTCATGTTGCTTCAACAAATCTTTTTACAACACCTTCTCATTGAATATGTAATCCCTGCTTCTTACTATTTAATGATTTTAAAAATCCCAAAGCCTATATAACCAAATTCATCAATGCCATATCCAACAAATATACATTTCTCTGACTTAGCTTCCAACTTGGTTCTATTTTCGGAATTTACATGTGCAAATGCTTCACAATCGAAGGTTTTGAGAAAAGAATAACTCACCTTCTTACATGTCCATTCTTCCTCTGGAATACTACAAACTAAAAGGATTATAAGGACCTCAATTAATTAAATAAACAATAGTTTTTATAGCCTCTGCCCACATGTTTAAAGGCAGCTCATCATACAATCTCATAGTCCATGCATGCTACTTATTGTCCTATTCATGCACTCAACCACTCCGTTTTCTTGTGGAATCCTTAGAGCCATTTTTTCCCTATGAATTCCATAAGAGGAATAATATTATTCAAACTCTTTGTAGAAATACTCACCACCATTATCATATATGAGACATTTTAATATTTTACCTATCTCTTTCTCAACCAAGCTTCTCCAATTTTTAAAAGTTTCAAATATTATCATATTTTTTCCTAAGAAAATAAATCCATATCTTGTTATTTGCATAATCAATAAAATTAACATAATGCTGAGAGCCACTAAGAGAAGATACCTGACCTAGCCCCCATACATCCATATCTATGAGCTCCATTTTCTCATCTTTCTTGTGCTTCCCATCCTTGAGAAAATTAGCTCTCTTTTTCTTTCCATACACACAACTTTCATAGAAATCCATACTAACATGTTTTATACCTGGTAAAACATTCTTTGAATGAAGTACTTTCATACCTTTTGCCCTCATATTCCCAAGTCCACTATACAATAGTGTTGTTTTTGAACCCACATCAAATGTTTGATTTTATTCCTACTAAACTACAGTAACTATTCCTGAACATTGAATTTCCTCTACAACAACTAAATTAGAAGGAATAGTATGAACTATACAAATATATAAGTTTCCTACTTTCACACCTTTTTCTACCACTAAGGCACCTTTTGTAACCTTCCAATTTTTATCATTAAAAGTAACATCACAATCTTCATCACCTAGATTCCTCGTTGAAATTAAATTTTTTCTTAATCATGGAACATGCCTTACCTCTTGTAGTAGCCAATGATTCCCATTCTACAACTTTATCCTAATTCTTTCCTTTCCAACAATCTAATAGGGTTCATTATCTCCTAAATAAACTAGCCCAAAATCCCCTTAGACATAATCAAGAAAATAGCTTCTATAGGGTGTAGCATGAAATGAAGCCCATAAATCTAACACCCAAGAATCATTAGCATCATCAAGAGAAAGAATCAAGCATCCTCATCAAATTTATTACTTACCACATTTTCCTCTTTACTACCTTCCTTTTGACTCCTTTATTTTTTTGAGACCATCAATCTTTCTTTAAATGACCTTACTTCCCACAATACCAACAATCCTTCTTTCCTCTAGATTGGGATCTCTTGTCCTTTAATTTTCCTCGTGACTTCTCACAACCTACATAATTATTTCCTCTCTCCTTTGTTTTTCCCCTACTTTTTGTATTCAAAACACTTCCTAATGTGGATGAACCACCTGAGCTTTTTCTACGAATTTCCTTGCTCAAAATAACACCAACATCATCAATTTTTAGTGTATTTGAACCAAAAATAAAATTACTAATTGCAATTATCAAGCTATTCTAGCTTTTAGGAAAATAACACAAAATTAAAAGAGACCTAACTTCTTCATCAAATTTTATATTTACAGAAGCTAATTGATTGGTAACCATATTAAACTCATTTAAATAATCAACAACCAACCCAACTTCCACCATTTTCATATTAAATAAATACTTCATAAGAAATACCTTATTCAAAGCAAAAAGATTTTCATATAACTTTGTCAGGTTCTGCATCAAATTTGCGATTGTCTTTGCTATTGAAATATTAAACACCATAGATTGTTCTAGGAATAAATGAATACTACCAAGTGCCTTTTTGTCTAGAATATCCTAATCATCATCATACTAACAGTTTCTTGGCTTTCCCTTCCAATGGTGACCATAAATCCTTCAAATAAATATAAATTCCATTTGCATCTTCCATAATTGATAGTTTTTCCCATTAAATTTGTCTACCTTCAATTTACCCTCGTCTTCCATAACTCCCACTCAACTGTGAGACACCAACTCAATCGTGAGACCTTCCTACAAAGGATAACTAAACACAACCCACTCTAATACCACTTGTTAGGGATTGGAGGTAGATATCTATCAGTTATAACACATACAAATAATGGACAACAATAAGACAAGACAAATATTTAATGTGGTTCACCCAAAATTGGGCTACATCCACCAACAAGAGGATCCAATATATATTAAACTTCTAGAATTTTTTTTTACAAACATATGCAACAATATTTGCAGCCTATAGGAACATTTTTCATCATCTTTTAATACTGCTTCTTTTATAGAGCCTTTGTTGCAGGTACCTACAACACTTAATACATTTTTCTAGCCACAAAATTGTACATTTTTGCTAACATTTTTCATGTCTTGATTCCCTCAAAACTCTAATATGAGTATTGGAATATGTCCCAACACATGTCCCATTAATTAAAAATGAAACATGGTCATTGGTTTTGTTTCATTAGTCCAATAACATGTTTTCTTTTGGGTGATTACAATAACTATATGCAACTATCTTTAATTAAATGTTATAACTAATCATTTCTAGCATTTAATAATTATTTGTAACTATTATTTTAAATACAAGTGCAAAAAAATATTTAGTAGTGCAAAAAATTATTTAATAAAAAATGATATGAGGATTTTGTGTTTGAGTCTGATTTGTATCCATAACACAATAGAGTAATGATAAAAAAATAATTTTGTGCTTCCATCTGCTTGTAGCCCTATTTTGAGGGTATGTGCAGGATCATGATGGGCCAAAAAGTGGCGATATGATGGGTATATGTAGGGTATGTGGCTAATGACTTTTTTTTACCCAAAATTTATGAAACAAAAAGGGTTTTTAAAGGATATTCTCATATTTCCACCAATATACATTATGCTTTACTTTGAATTTAATAAATTATTATTATTCATTTTCTATTTGAATTACAACCAAAGTCCTAATTGATAGGTTGATTGAAAAACATCTATAGCTTTCAAATGGTATCACATTTTTTGGATCCAAAACATGTGTCACATTCTATGCTCCACATACTATAGGATTAAAAAAAGAAAAATTGAATTTCATGAAGTTTTGAACAAGTTAAAGTGGTTAGACATACAGGTTTTTATATTTTATAAAAAGTTGTAATAAAAAAATCATAATTAATTATTTACTTGAAAAAAAATTACAAAAAAATATGCATCACGTCGGGACATGAGTCCTTTACTTATATCTAAAATATTATAAAAAATTTTATCATTTTATTATGCTTAGGGTGGTTAGACAAACACCTACTTATTTTTTCCTTGAAATTTAAGTACTACTACATTGACATTTAAAATTTTAACCAAATAGATTTAAAAAAGAGAGTAAAGTATTAGTTTAGAAACTACATTCAATTTTCTACAAATTCTATTCTTACATATTTTTAAAATAATATAGATAACATATTCAAATTTTTACGTCAAGTTATCTAACTCTGATTTTTCTAAATTTTTTGCCACTTAAGGGCCTGTTTTTTCCATGATGATCCTGCACATACCCTTGAGTCATGATAAAAAGAATAAATGTGTGCTTAAATTATGTGTATTCATGGGGTCTGATTCTTGGCATTGGTGTTGATGATGTTAGGGTTGTCTTTGTATATCTTTGTCTCTAGTTGGTCTATGCATATTATTATACCATTTTCTATAACAATGATCAATACCCAATAAGATACATTGGGCTGAACTTATTTCTCTTAGGGTCAATTTTATACACCTAGGTGATGGTTCCATAGTGGTTCCAAATCCCAATTCATGTCTAATTCATAATACCCTTGTGCCAATATTTGTGTTACTTAGTCCATCAAAGCCTCCTCAAGCTCTAGTGTTATATTTTCCTAGTGGATACCCCACACTCTTGGTGATTATTTATGCATGTTATCAAGCCTTGAGTACATGTGTTTAGTTTTTCCCTAGGGGCCATGAATTGGATATTTTTTATTTCTTTAGTTATGATGTAACTTTGACAATACACTAAAAGGAAGAAAATTGTCACTTTATGGTTTAGGACATAGAACAAGTTTTCTACACTTCTCATTCAAGGAAACCCTAGAGATCTCAATCCAAGGATGGAATGAGGGAAATAGATCTATAATAGGGATGTCCTAGGGTTTTTATTAGAGACTAAAAATGGGTTCACCACAAAGCTAGGGCTTGGTAAGACAAGCAATATACAAGACCTAATGATATGCAAAAATTGACTAAAAGACCTAGAAATGAGTGTAAATCAGAATAGTAAACTAAGAAATAAAAGAGGTGCATGTAGAAACCTGTAGCATCTTAGAACAAGCTCTAAAATGTTAGAAATATTAATTTTAGAGCACATTGGGACTCATACACTAGGATGGGTGTATCAGTCCTAGTCTAGGGTTTTTGGGATGAAATTGGAATCTAATAGTGTTGACTCAGGATCTTCAAAAATATGGAAAAATTCTTATACTAGGGCTCATATGACACTTGTGCCATATCAATCATGTTCTAATTTTCATAAAGTTAAAGTCTAAATCTACTCTCCAATCTTTTCTCTTTCTTCCCAATTTGATTTATGGATCTAAACCTGTAAAGGGACCTCTAAAACAAAATATAGTATTGATTTTCTTATGGGGGATTTCCTCGGTCACACCCCTAGTTTGGTAATTAAAACTTGAAAGAAATAATGGATATTGAAATTAAATGTGATATAAACCCTAATCTTAAGTGCATCTAAGATTGGGAAATCTAAAATACAATGCAACCATATTCTAATGTGCTAGAATGAGATGCATGAATGAAGCATGAAGATGATGACTCACTTTGGGAGATGTCTAATAACCATAATAAGCTATAATAATGCATGTACCTTCCTTTAGGTTGAAAGTAGAGTGATAATGGAGGATGGAATCGCTTAGGAAATAAGTCATTAGGCTTGGTTTAATGGATAGTTGCATCTCCCCAACCTAGAATCCATCATGATTCACCATAGGAAACCATAATATAAATCCAAGTGATAATGCAAGATCTTGAATGAAAGTGAGCTTGAAGACCTATAAAAATACAATTATGTTGCTCCAAGACTTTAAACTCTCCTACTCTTGAAAACTAGAATGCTCTTGTGAAAGTATGCTTGAGTGCTTGTGAATGCTTAGACCTTGAATTGCTTTTTCTATATGAAAATAATGACTTGAAAGCTTGTTTATATAGGCAATACACCTAATTTACCATTTATTAGATCTCAAAAGCTGATATCAAGTGTATGTGCAGGATCATCATGGAAAAAACAAGCCCTTAAGTGGCAAAAAAATTAGAAAAATTAGAGTTAGGAAACTTGATGTAAAAATTTGAATAAGTTATCTATATTATTTAAAAAATATGTAAGAATAGAATCTGTAGAAAATTGAATCTAATTTCTAAACAACTAGTTTTGTTTAAAACAAAAAAAATCTATTTGGTGAAAATTTGAAATTTCAATGTAGTAGTACTTAAATTTCAGTGGAAAAAATAAGAAATAGGTGTATGTCTGACCACCCTAACCATAGTAAAATGATAATATTTTTTTATAATATTTTAGATATAAGTAGAGGACTCATGTCTCGATGTGATGCATTTTTTTTTTGTAATTTTTTTCCAAGTAAATAATTAATTATGAATTTTTATTACAATTTTTAAAAAATATAAAAACTCGTATGTCTGACCACCTTAACTTGGTCAAAAATTCATGAAATTCAAATTTTATGTTTTTAATCCTATAGTATGTAAAGCATAGAATGTGACACATGTTTTGGATTCAAAAAATGTGATACCATTTGAAATCTATAGATGTTTTTCAATTAGCCTATCAATCAAGACTTTAGTCATAATTCGAATAGAAAATGAATAATAATTACTTATTAAATTCAAAGTAAAACATAATTTATATTGGTGGAAAGATGAGAATATCCTCTAAAAACCCTTTTCATTTCATCAATTTTGGGTAAAAAAAAGTCGTCAGCCACATACCCATCATATTGCCACTTTTTGGCCCATCATGATCTTACACATATCCTCAACCAATATTTTGAATTAAAAACTTGCATTTTCCACTCAAACACTAAAAATGGGCCACATGGGACTCGTGCATGACTTGTGGCATATGGGTCCCACCTAGGGGATTCATACACCCAAGGTGGTGTATGAGTCCCACCCTAGTTTTTCAGGGTGGTCCAATGATTGGTTAGAAAATTTAATGCTTTTGTTGATTTTGTTAAGATTTTAGATGAAATAAGCCATATGATATGAAATAAAGGGTCTTAGGGGCCTATTAATGATGGTTTAAATAGTATTTAATGCAAGTGTGTACTAAAATAGGTCCAAATTAAGTGTAAAATTGTACTATCTTAAAGAGTGTACAATTTTCTACACTACATTTTTCCCCCACTATAGTGCCCATATGACTTTACGTGCATATGAAAGCTAAAGGAATCCAAACAATAAATTTCATAAAAGGATACTCATATGGATTCATTCACAATGCAAGAGAGTGAAGCCCCCACTATAGCTATCTACAAAACCACAATGTTAGGAACTGCATCCTGCAACACAAATTTGTTAGTCTCTCAAAAATCCTCTTATTTAACTTCTCGTAGAAATCAAATTTGTGGGTAGATGTATGCCCCCTTGATTTTTCTTGCTTTCTAGAGGTGGAATCAAGGTGGTAGTCTAACTACATCAAATTATATAGGTATGATTATAGGGTATTTCCAAGTACCATACCACATAATAATAGACATTTGATGAGAAGAAGAATGAAACTGTGATTCCAATGCAACATATGGCATCGAAAATGGAGTTTGCTAGCCCTTGATATGCTAGTTTGAATGAAAAAACATGTTTTAACCCTAATATTCAAATGAACTAATTTAAACATATATAAGAGTAAAAAGTGAAGTAATTTTTATTCATTTTTTCTTTTACCTTCTTGCAGTTTGACTTTATTGGAGAGAGTGAAAATTATGAATATTCAAGAATATGTGCCTCCAAGACTCGAGAGCATTTGGGATGAGGTAGCTTGAGGTGACCTTCAACATTAGGTGAGTTGATTTTTTGTACTTGTAGTGTTGAAAAAGGGATCCTTTGACTTTTTCATGCTCATTTGGGTCCTTATGTATTTTAGCTTAATGGTGCCTTGATTTAATGTTGCAATGTGAATAAAAAATTCACATTAGGTCTTGGGCCCTTGAACTAAAAGGATTCAAATGGTACCTTACCTAAGAGTTGTAAAGTGTTGTAACATACATTCACACTTCTCTAAGGTCTTTTCATCATTTACCAAGCCCTATTTCGAGGTGTTTTAACACACTTTCACGCTTTCCTACGTTTTTCATTAATAATTGGGATTTATAATGCTTTATTTGGCCCCATTTTTCATCCACATGCCTTATTTATGTGTATTTTTTAGAATAACCCCAACAAATATCATTTAAAAAATCAAAATACTGAAACCCACCTCAAATTCCTAAGGTGAGATGCATTCACCATTATGGGTGAATGAGTCCCCTTAGGTGGGACCCATTCACCAAGGGTGGCGAATGAGTCCCCCTTAACTCAAAATTCAAATTTAATTTAAATTTTTGGTAGGTTTTTATTCTCCAAGATCTAAGGTCTTCTTGTAGTGTTGTAATTTCAAGAATTATTGCATAATTGAGTATAAATACAAGGTTCTTTCTCTCATTTCATCCTACCCAATCAAGTAATCAAGCATTCATACATTTAGTCCATAAGAGAATTTGATCATTCAAAAAACCATTCAAGGCATTTCAAGGGCAGATTATCAAGCATTCAAGATCATTCTCCAAGTGTCTTTCATCATGTTGTTTTAGAGCTAACAATTGTGATGTAATATTTGTGTTTCAAGCAAGCATTGCATCAACATCAAGCTAGATTTCAAGTGTACATCCATTGGAGCCATCACTTACATGTTTGAAGAATTTTATTCAAGGGTTTGGTGAGTTCTAACATCATTATTTGTGCATTCATCATTCTCTATTCTATTTCATTTCATTTCAATGGTTTAATTACCAACAACGGGTTTGACCAAGGAAAACCCCTATTCACTAACAAGACTTGGAAAATTTGTCATTAAGTTATGAAAGAAATTCAAAGTTTTCAAAGTTGCAAACAAGCCTTGGAGAAGCTTGGAGGAGGTCTACAAGCTGAATTTTATAGTTTTAGACCTAGATTTGAATCAAGAATAGAATAGCAGACTGAGAGCTACAAAATCAAGATTTAAATTTCTAGAAATCTAGAAGTAGACCGATTCACCACTATTAGTAAATGAGTCCCACTATACATGTTTGTCAAATATTTTTTGCATATCTGAGTACCCATTTGTTCGAAAGCTATTTTGACACAATTTACCTGAAACTGGACTGATTTTCCTAGCCTGGCATATGAGTCCTAGTTAGCTCCAACAATAATTTTTTCAAGATTCTAGAGCTCCATTCCATCTCTAACAAGTTTTGAGGTGCACATTTTCAGTTTTACAGCTTTCTATTACATTTTACTTGCATTCTTAGGTCATTTAGCATTAGTTTATACATCACACTATGTTTTCAAATATTTTGTATTTTCTAAGTTTACACTTGGTGGTGAACCCTCATTTGTTGTTATCATTTCCCTAGAACCTTCCCTTTGTCATATTTCAATCTCCTTTACATTAAAATCTCAAGGGTTTGTTCTTGAGTGAAAGGTTGAAAAATTGGAGAGTCTCTCTCCTTTTAGGTTAAAAATTCTAGAAGTGAAAGAAAGTACCTCTCCACCATTTTTCTTCATTTCATTTTGGTGAACCTACATTTAGATCATCATATTTCTAATTTGGAGTGTATTTACATCCTAGATTTAGCTTGCATTAACATTGCATTAGGTTTTGCATTATTTAATTCACATTCTAGGGTTTCAAAAATTGCATTATTGAAAGACTCATTTAGCTTGCATTTTTACACTTAATTTCATTGAAAAACATTTGCATCTTATATTTGCATTTAAAACCACAAAAGCATAAAATTCAATTTAAAAAATTATGATATATTTTTTTAAAATAGCACCTAGACTCATTCACCACCCTAGGTGAATTAGTCCCTTTGCATATTTTTCATTGCATTTTCTAGAATTTAGTCTTCATTTTTTGAGTTTCTGTTTACTATTGTTATTTCTCTATTTTAGTTAGCAGAATTTTTATTTCATTCCATTCATTACATTTAGAATACATTCCTTCATCTTGTACATAGTTTAGAATATGAAATTTGCATCATGGATATGTGTTTTAATAAGCTTTGGATTTCATTAAAGTCCTTGGTAGATATGTCAAATTGCACCTTAAAAAATGACCCTAATAACATTGAACTCACTCATGCTCACTCAACTCCTAATGCATGTCCTCCTCATGATGTTGACATCATTGGAGAAGATGATGACAACATGAATATTTCTTAAACGATCATCTTGACAACCTTGAAGCTAATTCATCCTTTTATCCATCTATGAACCAACCAAATCCTCCTACAATATCACCTCTTGAGATGTTTGGTTACTTACATCCTGCTACTGAAACAAAATTTGAACCTAAGTTCCCTACAATAGGTGAACCTAGTTCCTCTAGATATAAAAAAACTCAACCATTTTATGATAGTAAAGTAACAAATAGTCCCATCAACCTTAAAGAAACTTGTGGAAAAGGCTTCACAATTTTTAGAAAACAAGTATGTGATACAAGAAGTGAACATGAATTTCATCAAATCTTAGAGAAAAAACCAATGGATGAAAAAAAAATGGGTTAGGCTATCAAGATCCCTCTCATAATCACAAGCCTCCTAGAGAATATCTAAGGCTTCGTGATGATGGTATGGTGATCTTTGATTCCACTCCTAATCTGCATGTCCTTATTCCTAGAGAGTAACCCTTGATTAGTAACAATGATAAGGATGAGAGGGTCACTTTAGGTCCTCCTTCAATTAGAGAAAATGGTGAATCTAGAAAACACAAGAGGACTTACAAGTTAGAAAAACTAAAGTCCCCTCACCCACCACAAGAAAGTGAAAGAACATTACAAATTCTTCTCAACCAAGGATTAATATTATTACCACCTATGAACTATTTGTGCTATATCCTAAAGATTTAAAAGTTCCACATTATGCATATCATTGAGTTCTTGGACATAGTACTAATGAGTTTCATGCATTGACATATATATTGAGCAAGGATCACTTTGATGGCAATAATTGCTATCTAGTGATCGCATAACATACCCTCCTACTCTTTGTCATGTAATAGCTATAGAATGTTGCATTTCTCACTATTACATGACCTTTCCTATCACCTACCTTAGCTCACTCTTGTCTCACACTTAGTTGGGGCAAGCAATTGTTAGTCTTGTCCTAGTAATGCATTTTTCCTTGTCCCTTTAGTTTTTCATTCACTTTCTGCTTATATATACATAGATCGGGAGGTAGATGAATTGCTCATAGGTTGACTCGCATTCTCCTTACTAGTATTTTTCATTTTCTTTTTATTTTGTGTGATTTCATGTGCGTAATGTGATCCCACATGATGTTCTATTTGATATTCTCTCTCTTTGTGGAATTCCTCTATTTGTACCTTCATTCTTCTCTATGTTATGCATCACTTTCTCCTTTTCATCTTTCTATTTTTCTTGTGTTTTCCTTTTGGGGATGATGCAAGGCATTGAGACATTGATGTCTCCTTCATGTTGACCCAAAAGACTTTCTTTTCATTTTCCTTTTTTCATCTTTATATTTTTGTGTGTTTTCCTTTTGGGGATGATGTAAGGCATTGTGACATTCATGTCTCCTTCATGTTGACCCAAAAGCTTTTACTTTTTCTTTCATCTTTTCTTTTTCAATTTTCTTGTGTTTTCCTTTTGGGGATGACGCAAGGCGTTGAGACACCCCATGTCTCTTCCATGTTGACCCAAAAGGTTTTTTTCATTGTTTTCTCTCTCTTTGTGTCATTCTTCTAGTTCTATGTGTATTTGGGGCATGATGATAGTTCTGAGCTCTCTAAAAACATAGTAGCATAGAATACACTGACCCAAAATCCATAGATCCTTTATTTGTCTGGTGTTTTCATTTTGGGGACAACCCCTCCCTTTTCTTTTTGTCTCGTATGACATAGCTTTACTTGGAAACATATGACTTGGCATAGGGATTTCCAAGTTGGATCTCATGTGTTCTTTCTTGTTTGCATTTTTCATTTGCTACTTTAAAGAAATTGATCATAGTACGGTGTTCAACAAATCCCTTAAAGTGGGGTAATTCATTGGGATTACTCTTTTGCATTTTCCTTTTCTTGGTTCTTAGTGCAGCCTTATTACTTCATATGATGTGTTTTTCACTTTGTGGATGACATTGGGTGTGATGTCCTTCATGAGCATGATCTCTCTTAGCATATTATACTCCTCTTAGTGGCTTCATGTGATGCATTGCATCCCCTAAGTTGTGAATTTTCTATTCTTTGATTGGTCCTCTCTTGGAGACATTAGGCACAACGTTCCCTAAGTTAAAGACCTCCCATTAACTAAGCAAGAATCCTTTGAACATTATTTGCATGTTTCATTTTGCATTTGTTGTTATATGGCCACCTTGCATAATACAACCTACATGCTTGTGAAGCCATTGTGTTTGTTCATGAGCTCCAAGCATACAAAGCTTTACTTGTCTCATGAATCTCAAAAAACTATTTTTGTGTGGCACCTTATTAAAGTTATCAGGAGGTATAACTTTGGTATGGTTGAGTGGGAAGCCCAATCAAAGGCATGATTTTACAGATATCCACAAGCATGTGTGTGAGTGCATACCATCCATGAGTGTATGTTTCTCACCTTTTAGGACTTCTCACTCAACAAACAACCATGAGTTTCATTGCCTTAGAGTGAGTATGCATGTTTTTCAAACAAATAACTTAGATTTGATCCACATCAAGTTGGACAAATGGTCAAAGCTTGGTAGTGTATGATTAGCCTTGTCATTCTTCTTTATATCATTTTCATGTATGTTCCTTTGTGCTTATGTTTGGTTTGTCATGAGATATTGATCTAGGGGTCTTGATCACCCCTCTTGATTTTTGTTATCTCATCTTGCTATCATTGGTTCATTGGAACCCCTCTTCGTGTGTGTTTTTCTACTTTAGTGTGAGTTTGAAGTAGGTTGATTCTCTCACTAATGTGGGGGCTAAATGTAGTGTTGAAAAAAGGATCCTTTGACTTTTTCACACTCATTTGGGTCCTTCTTGTGGATTTTGGCTTAATGTTGCCTTGACTTAATGTTGTAATGTGAATAACACATTCACATTAAGTCTTGGGCCCTTGTGAACTAAAAGGATTCAAATGGTACCTTACCTAAGTGTTGTAACATACTTTCACACTTCTCTAAGGTATTTTCATCATTTACCAAGCCTTATTTCAAAGTGTTGTAAAGCGTTGTAACACACTTTAACACTTTCCTAGGTTTTCCATTAATAATTGGGATTTCTTATGCTTTAATTGGACCCATTTTTCATTCATAGGCCTTATTTAAAATATCATTTAAAATATCAAAATCCCAAAACCCACCTCAAATTCCTAAGGTGGGACTCATTCGCCATTATGGGTGATTGAGTACTCTTTGGTGGGACCCATTCACCCATGGTTGTGAATGAGTCCCACTTAACTCAAAATTCAAATTTAATTTAAATTTTTGGTTAGTTTTTATTCTCCAAGATCTAAGGTTAGCCTTCAATGTTGTAATTTCAAGAATTATTGCATAATTGAGTATAAATACAATGTTCTTTCTCTCATTTCATCCTACCCAATCAAGCAATCAAGCATTCATGCTTTTATTTCACAAGAGAATTTGAGCATTCATAGGAGCATTCAAGGCATTTCAAGGGTAGATTATCAAGCATTCAAGAGAATTCTTCAAGTGTCTTTCATCATGTCAAGTATTTTTTGCATCATGTTGTTTTAGAGCTAACAATTGTGATGTAGGATTTGTGTTTCAATCAAGCATTGCATCAAAATCAATCTATATTTCAATTGTACATCCATTGGATCCATCACTTACATGTTTGATAAATTTTATTACAAGGGTTTGGTGAGTTGCAACATCATTATTTGTTCTCCCATAATTCTCTATTCTATTTCATTTCATTTCAAAGGTTTAATTGCCAACAAGGGGTTTGACCAAGGCAAACCCATATTCACTAACCCACAACATTTTCCCCTCTCTTTGCATGTGATGTAAATTTCTAAGTTGAATATATTTCAAAGAGAAATATTGGAAAAATTTCATCAAGTTGCCAAAGCAATTCAAAGTTGTCAAAGTTGCAAACAAGCCTTTGAGAAGCTTCCAGAGGAGGTCTATAGGCTAAATTTTAAAGTTTCAGATGTGGATCTAAATTGGGAGCAGAAGAGAAGACTGAGAGCTATAGAATCAAGCTTTGAAGTTCTATAAATCCAAAAGTGGATTGATTCACCACTATTGGCATCTGAGTCCCAATGTACATGTCTATTAGATATTTTTTCAGATCTGAGTATCCATTTGTCTAGAACTTGTTCCAACATAGTTTATCAAAAACTAGACTAATTCACCCATCCTGGCGTATGAGTCCTAGTTAGCTCCAACTAATTTTTTTTCAAGATTCCAAAGCTCCATTCCATCTCTAGCAAGTTTCTAGGTGCATATTTCTAGTTTTACAATTTTCTATTACATTTTTCTTGCATTCTTAGGTCATTTGGCATTAGTTTTCATATCACACTATGTTTTCAAACATTTTGTATTTTCCAAGTTTACACTTGGTGGTGAACCCTAATTTGTTGTTATCATTTCCATAGAACTTTCCCTATGTTAGATTTCAACAGCCTTTGCATTGAAATCTCAAGGGTTTGTTCTTGAGTGAAAGGTTGAAAAATTGGAGTCTCTCTCTTGTTAGACCTGTTCAAAACCCTAGAAGTGAAAGAAAGTACCTCTCCACCTTTTTTCCACATTTTAGTACCTTTGCTTCATTTTTATGCATGTATTTTATGTTTTTACACATTTCTAGATAGATTTACTACCCTTGAAGAAAAGTTCACAAAGTGTCCCTTTTTTTGCAAATTGTCCCATTTTTTTGTGAAGTGTCCCCTTTTGTCGTGAAGTGTCCCACTTTTTAGCAAAGTCTCTCGTTTCTTCGTGAAGTGTCTAGGATCCTTAGAAAATTACACTAGAATAACTTTAGTAAATTTTTTGACTATTGATGTATAAATTTAATATTTTAGAATGCTTATAGGACACATTTTTCTTTTTTGTTTTGTTCCACCTTGGTCACAACAACGCCTAAGTGGTAGGAAATTTTATCGCTTAGAAAACCTAGTCTCGATATTATCAAACATAGACACTAAAATTTTATAGACCATTGGGATTTACTAGGTGTACCTCATGCCTCCCATGAGGTACCATGATTCCATGTTGATGGCACTAGCAAAGAGATGGGATGTTGATACCTGCACATATTTCCTACCCATTAATGAGGTGACGATCACCTTGGAGGATGTACATCACATCCTTTGAGTTCCCATATGAGGTAAGACCATGCACTTCACAGGGGATTGTACATACACATATATTTGAGAAGATATATGATATTTCTTAGGAGGACCAGTTCTAGACGAGATCACCAATCTTGAGATAGATCATGATGTTCACAGTAGCACTAGTACTTGCCCTTGATGGATGGAAAGCACATTTGGATAGAGGTCTTGTTAACATGATCAGGTAGATGAAGCACCACAAGACCATATATGCTTGGGGTCACAACATTTTGGCACATTTATATTATCATTTAGGGATATTCACATTTCACAAGGTGGATAGCATGGTACATTGCACGTTGCTATAGGTTTGGTGTTTAAAGCATATCACATGCACCAAATCTACATGGTTTCCTTTGATATCCACCCTTAGATGCCCACACACTTTTAGTTATCCACTGAGATGAGTGTGGCAATATGGAGATTTAAACTTTTGGAGAGACCAATTCAACCGCCTAGATCAAGAGGAGATCTAGTGGAGACTGTACTAGCTAATACCATAGTGTCTGGATGATACTTGACAGTTGAGGAGGATGAAAATGGAAAAATTTTTATAGGAAAACACAATTATGTTGTAAGACCATTCTACTATGATTGTGTCATAGGATAGTTTGGATATATACATGTACCATTGGTAGCACGACCCTTTTACAAGGGATTAACGTAGAATGCTTGCAAGCCCAAAGATATGAGATGATTCACCTTAAATGATGTCATCTTTAGTGACTCAGATGATGATGACCTTGATATTCCCCTAGTCTTTGAAACTAATGATGTCAGTGCTACAAATGCGTACAAGGAGTGGTTAGTAGTAACCTGAACAACTCTAGTGTTTCTCATGGACAAGCCTACAGGCTTTGCAAGACCATTTCTAGACTAGAGGGATGAGGATGAG
The DNA here is from genome assembly GCA_007258455.2 of Sequoia sempervirens. Taxonomy (NCBI): domain Eukaryota; kingdom Viridiplantae; phylum Streptophyta; class Pinopsida; order Cupressales; family Cupressaceae; genus Sequoia; species Sequoia sempervirens. The sequence goes on from VDFB02058242.1 coordinate 148,082,932, forward strand.
GAGATAGGTGAGGATATAGGGCTTAAGCCCAAAAACCTATTTGTAGATGAGATAGATGAGGACTACAACAAGGAGGAAGACCTAGATTATGAGGGGGATAAGGAGGATGAGGATGAGGATGAGGATGAGGAGAAGTTGATGAGTGAGGGCAGTGACATAGTAGATGAGGGTATAGTTGCCCATGAGTGGGGAGATCTAGCTCCCACCCATGTTACTAGATCACAGTCAATAGCCACAACATACACCAACACTTATGAGCATGGAGAGGCTACCACATCCTCTGTGCCTCTTGCACAGGATGAGGTTGTTTTTACATAATCAACTAGAGATCTAGGTGAAAAAAAATTATTTACTTTTATGCTTATGCTTATGTTAATTCTTATGGTTTTAATTTATATATGTATATCATGATGCACACTAATTATATTTATGATTTCTATCTTGTAGGGTCTATGAGATATTTGCAGGATCTCTACCAATAGGTAGCCATAGAGATAGTGCCTTATTCAATCTTCAATTAGGCTATCAGTATAGACTACATTCCCCCACCCATCATGGAGTGTGACCTAGAGTTGTTTGAGCCTTATGTCGGATTAAGAGAAGAATACAAGGGAACTACTAGACACAAAAATTGAGTTGAGGTTGCATATGAAGAGATTCATTCATCTCGAGATCCAACAGAAGTTGAGAGACTTCATGCAAAGGTAGCCAGGCTATAGGAAGATAGAGAAAACATAGAGTGAGAGTACCTAGAGGTCGTTGGATGGTAGAATATGATTGTTGGATGAACATAGGGTCTACAATATGACTTGGATTTGTTTATTAGTTCCTGATCACAATCACATTCTACTGTCTCGTGATGAACCATCTCGATACAGATACAATCACTAGATCCTAAGGGATCTAGTAGCCACATGCCACCCTAGCATTGTATATTTGATGACATGTACACAAAAATTTGATATATATATGATCATTTTACATTTGGTTGTTTTTTTATCTTATGATCATAATGTGATTTATCAAATAATCTTTGTAAGACTATTTAATAAAATTCTCCACATGATTTACCATGTTTTATGTGCTCTAATTAAAACTATTATAGTTTCTTTTAGATGCAACTTTATGATTAAGTATGTTATGCTAAATTAAATTTACCTATGATCTAATTGTAGAACATTAAATGCATATAAGGATCTAATTTAACACATGCAAGATTATCTTGAATAGTATGAAACCTAAAGTAGAAACTTAAAATTAATTTAAATAATTACTTTAGTATTCAAGACACACAAATAATCATTTGTCAAGAATGAAGCAATGTGAGAGAACATAGAATGTTATCTATTAACTCTAACACCACTGCTCTATCATTAACACTATTCAAGAAGATTAGATATAGTACCAACACAAATTTTCAGCATTAATAGTCTCCTTAGAGGTGTATCGTACATTTCTATTAATGTATATTCTCTAGACCCATAAGTTTCATTAATTATATAAATTCCTAACCAATTAGGGCTCAATTTTCTTTTTTCAGTCAGGATGACATTGGCATTACATTGATTTTCAAATAACACCAAATCACCTTTAGTGAATACCCAAGGAACAACATGATCATTGTAACTACATTGCAATTTTATAGAATAAAATTGGAGATGCTCAAGAACATTAATGCATTGTTTGTCAAGCATTTCAAATTGATTCAATCATTTTTCTTTATAAATATTATCATCAATAAGTCCTTGAAGAGTGATTCTTAATAAGGAATCTCTAACTCCAAGGGCATTATTGCCTTGGTACTATAGGCTAGGTTATAAGGATTAGGAGTATTCTTGGTAGATTTTATTATACTAGTATGATGGGCCCATAGTGCATATGTCAATTGTGTGCCAATCCTTATTATGTTTGTTTACTATTTTTTGTAATATTTTCTCAAGGGTTCTATTAGTTGATTTAGCTTGACCATTAGATTGTAGGTAGTAGGGTGTTGAAAAATGATGTTGAATGTTAAATTTTTCTAAGAACTTCTTCGCGTCATTATTATTAAATGGTGTCCCATTATTTGAAACCAATGTAGAAGGAAGTCCAAAGTGAGCAATAATGTTTTCCAATATCAAATGACATATTACCTCAATAGTTGTTGAATGAAGGGGAATAGCTTCCACCCATTTAGTGAAATAATCTATTGTGGTAATTATAATGGTATGTTTTGTGGAAGGAGGTGTAATTTTTTTGATTAGATCTAGTCCCCATACTAAGAATGGCCAAATAGGAACTTAGGCATGAAGCTCAAAAGTGGTAGCATCAATTAAATGCTATGTTCCTAAAATTTTTGACATTTCATAATGTATTCAAAGCAATATTTTTCCACATGTCTCCAATAATATCCTATGTGGACAAGTTTTTGAACTAGTGATCTTCCTCAGATTGTTTAAGGCATCTAAGTAAAACACCATCAGAGGATCTTTGGTATAGCATGCTAGCAAGGATTATATATCTAGATGCAAGCTTGTGTAGGTGGTCTTGATTGTTCTTAGTTGTCATCTTAGGAAAGGTACCTTCTTTTAAATAATTAAATATCAGTGTGTACCATTTACTAGAGCTTTCCATAGTTTTTGATAATACTTTTTCAAATTTAGATTCTATCGATGGGTTCATAATTGTGTGGAAAATGAATGTAAAATATTTTGAAGGATCTCGAGGGGATATAAGGGAAGTTACACTTTCCATTGCATTTGCATGTCGATTATCTTTTCATGGAATGTTATTAATGGTAAAAAAATCAAACTTCTCTAACAAAGTCATTGTGAGATCCTTGTATTTCGACAATTTTTCATTCTTTCCTTGATATTTTCCATTTATTTGCATAATTACTAATTGGAAATAACTAAATATCTTAATGTCTCGGGCTTCTAGAGTTAAAGCAATCCATAATCCAACAATTAATGCTTCATAGTCTATGGTTTTGTTTTCACATAGGAAGTTTAAGTGATAGGAGATGGGAATAGGATTTCCTCCATGTGGAACTGTTATAACCCCTGCATTGAAGCCAATTCTTCACTTAGAGTTGTCAAAGTATAATTCCCATGTTTCTTCATATTTCTAAATATTCAACACTTTCTCATCAGGAAATGCTTCTATATTAGGTATTGCTAGGGGATAAAGGGCATCAGCTAATTGGTCACTCAAGGCTTGTCCTTTAATTTCCTTTTGTGAGACAAACTTAAGGTCAAACTCAGTTAACAACATAACCCATTTAGCTAAATGTCCTGATAATTTTTTTTTAGCAAAAAGATGTTTTAAAGGATTGAATTTTGTTATCACATGTATTTCAACATTTAGTAAGTAATGTCTCAATTTAATAATAGTGAATATAAGAGCCAAATTTTTTTTTTATATAATTGTATATCATGTTTCATATTCAATTAGAGTTTGGCTAATGTAATAAATGGGATGCTCTTTACCATTATACTCTTGTTGAGCCAACAATGTTGTGAGAGCATGGGCCAATGCTACTGTGTAAAGGATAAATGGTTTATCTTGCATAACGGGTTATAAAATAGGTGTAGTAGCGAGATAATATTTCAAACTCTCAAAATCTTGTTTACAATCCTCATTCCAATTAAATTGCACTTCTTTCTTAGGAAGATGTGTAAAGGGTAACATTCGGTCTACTAGAGATGCTTCAAAATGATGGATAGCCTGAATTATTCCTTGTAAAGTATGTAATTGAGAAATATTTCTAGGAGGTGGAATGTTAAATATAGTATTAGTTTTCTTCATGTCCACCTCAATGCCTCTGTGTGATATGATAAAAAGGTCTAAAAGTTTTCCACTATCTATAACTAGGACACACTTTTTCAAATTTAATCTCATGTTATATTTTTGCATTCATTTGAATATTTTTTGAAGGATATTTACATTATCTTTTTGGTTTAAATATTTAGAAAGAATATCATCAACATAATCCTCCAAAATATTATGTATGTAATCATGAAATATCAATGTCAGAACTCATTGATATGTTGTGCCCACATTCTTCAATTCGAAAGGAATGACTACCCAACAAAATGTTCCGCAAACTATAGTAAATTTTGTTTTATATTGATCTTGATGGTTATTAAATATTTGATTGTATCTAGAGAATCCATCCATGAATGACAACAAAGCATGTCTCATAGTCAAATCCACTATCATGTCAATATTAGGAAGGGGAAAACCATCTTTTAAAGATGCTTTATTTAAATAAAAAAATGCCATACAAATCCTAATATGATTGTTAGGTTTTGTGACTACAACAATGTTTGAGATCCAAGGAGAATAATCTATAGGTCATATAAAACTAGCTTTGAGGAGTTTTTTGATCTCATCCCTAACTAGTAAGGCTATCCTAAGATTCATCTTTCATATCTTTTGTCTGATTGGTTTAGTATTTTTGACAAGATTTATATTTTGTGTTACTATCTTAGCATCAATTCCTAACATATCCAAATAAGTCCAAGAAAACATTTTAGGAAAGTCAAGAAGTAAAGTTGCATGGTCCTCTTGTTCATCTTTGTCAAGGAACTTTCCTATCTTAATCACTTTTTCTTCATTGTTAATATCCATCGACATGTCAATTGTATCTCCCAAAGGAAGTGCACCTTGTTTCTGGATGGAAAGATTGCATTCTTTGTTGTCTATATCAATCTCCTTACTTTATTTTTCTCCATCTCCTTGCTTAGCACTAATCATAACACATGTAACCCATTTCTTTTTAGGAGTAAAAGGCTTGTCATAAACTTCTAACTATTTCAAGGCTTCATCATTGTCAAAGTATTCCAACAAGTCTTCACAAGTTGTATCAAGTAATTAAGGATGCTTCAAGGTGAGATTTATATTAGGTTTACAAATAATGGTGTTAATGTTTAATGTTGATCTTTAGTTTTATTGTGTTATCTTAGAAGGAAAATACCCCAAACTACTTTTTGTCTCCTCTGTGTTAGGCTCTACAAGAACACAAATGCCTTGTTCTTTCTTTCCACATCCTTTTCCACTATAACCAAGTTGTTTCATAATCTCATAACCTCCCCCATAAATTCTTTCCATCTCTTTCGGGTTTGGTGGTTGTTGATAATCTATCTCATCAAAGTTTGTTGTATACCTTGTGTCTTCTCGAGTAGATGACATAGATGTTTGTGAGTTTTCTTCTAAATTGTATGTTGAAATTACCATTGGCTTCTTTTTCTTCTCAGTTTATTTTGTTTTAATTTTGTATTCTCCCATAAATGTTGGTGTGAAATCTAACGAACCCCAATCATCTTCCAATAACTGCAACACTTTTTCCATCTCTTGTTTCTCTTCTTTCATAGGCTCTATGTTTGAAGTTGGCATTAATGTGATCATGGGATTTGTCATTCCTTTTTCAACTTGTAAGAAAATTTTAGGCTCAGGGTCTATTTAAACTTGGTATACTTTATTGTTATAGGCATACTTCTTGATATGATGAAAATTCAAAGGCACTGCATACATCTCATGAATCCAAGGTCCTCCTAAAAGAATATTGTATGAAAGATCATGAGGCATGACATGAATAGGAGTTTGTAAGGTATCCTTTCCAACTATAATAGGTAAATTAATCACACCAAGTGATTGGTTTCCTACATTGTCAAATGCTTGAATGGATAAGGAATCAGGTTCAATTCTTGATTTATCCATGCCAAGTCTATCCAAAAGATTCACACTACACACATTAATAGTAGAGACATTATCAACAAGAGACCTTTTTATTCTCATCCTATTGAATGTATCTATTATCATGAAGGAATCATTTTTCCTTCTCATCTCCAAGGTGTTAGTTCAGATTTATGCCTTTCAAAAAAGCTCTAAAAATGACTCACAATCACCCAAAATAAAAGACACAAGTAAACTAATAGTCCAATCAGACGTAAGGATTTTCACATCAACTCTCTGCTTATTTTAGAAGGCATAACTACCTTTGTATGATTTGCAATGAATTAAAATGTGGGTATGCTTTTTACTAGAAAGTAGAAAAGGTAACTAACACCTATCCATAACCATGGAATAGATGCAAAAGGATAAACCCATGATTACATAAATGTAATTAAATGACATAAAGTTCATCTTCCTTACACCAATGAATTATATCTAGGGAAAAATAAGAACAACAGACTCTTTTAGGAGCAATTTAATCCAAACTCAAAGTTCTAGAGATAAATGCACATATAGTTAATTATAACAGAATGACATCAAAGAGAAAAATTCACAAGGAAACACAATTCCTTGCTTATTTAAAGAAAACATGAAGGAATTCAAAGATTCAAAAATATCTTCTCTATTTCTCCATGCCAAAAATGAGTTCATAGAGTCCATGTTATGTATAATAAAACTATATGATAGAAAAACTAGCTACTCCCCCTTTTCCCCCTTGCAAAAAAATCTCCTTTTTCTTAAAAGTTCCCCCTTTTATAGAGTTTTCCAAACCAAAAATGTATCATAACTATTCATGATGATATTTAAAGTAACCATCTTCAAGAAAGTGAAATTAAATAAAAATAATTACACTATACCAAAATTGAATTATTTCCACTAATTACAAAAGAGGGAAGCAAAATGAGAAAATTAAACTACTGCAGGTGGTCTAGCATTTTGCATATCAAATCGTATCTCCATTAAAAGGTTGCACTATTTGGCATGTTCTTTTTCTTCTTCAAGGATGAAGATGACCCTATGATACTGGGTGTAGCTGGCTTTTTCTTCTAGGAAAGTGTGCACAATTGGGAAATGATATCAATTTTCTCCTCTTCAGGCCAATTCAAGTCTAGTTGCAGAATGGGCATAGGATCGTCATCCCATATTTCATTAGTTTCAAGGATCCCATTTTGAATTGCTTGGTTGGTAAGGTAACCAGATTCTGTAGTGTTATCACCTTACTCTACAAATAGGCAATGATGACCTTTAATTTGTCAATATCATGATGCCACCTTAGTGAGCTTCCATTAAAATTTCCATTTAAGAGGTCTCATTAATGAACGATTGGTTGAGGATCATTCCTTGAGATTAAATCTACATTATAATAACTCCCAAAAAGATAGCTATGTGATATGCCATACAAGTGATTAAATGGGTTGGCGGTGTTCAAAAACCAAGGAGATTGTCTGAAAAGTCACAGGATTGTGCAAAAGTCAAACCACAGAACTACATGTCATGGGTTCTAAGATCTCAAGAACTTCTGACACATTGTTCACTTAGGCAAGGATAGGTGAAAAGAGGATCGGGTAGTCGGGTGCTTCTGTAACTTTCAAACCTAATGATTAGGTTATGGAACCATAAGGTTGTGTGACAAAAGTTATGAAAATTGCAAGGACCACAACCATAAATGAATTAGAGGCATGAAAGGAAGACCGTTTTAATTTAAGGGAGGGAAATTGCATGTTTTAAAATTGAGAGGGTAACATTGGCTTTGATTGGGGATAAGGACTATGAAGGAAAAAGCAAGGAACCCATAACTCAAGGCAAAGACTAGTGTATAAATCCATTGGGTTATAGAGTCAAAGAAATGTAGGAGGATGTGGTACTGCTTGCATAAGGATGGAAGGGAGCTGGACACAAACCAAAACAAGAAAAAGTAAAACATAATAAGAGAAGAAACTACACTACCAACACAACAAAACTCCTACTATGTACATGGTCATAAGACCCTACCTCTAGATTGCTTGGTATTTAAGAAAAACCATTTACAGGTTGAGAGAAATATCAACCTATGCGAAATAGTATTGGATGAACGAGGACCACACACACAACTAATTTCCGATTGGTGGCCATCTTGATTAAACTAATGAGAGTGACTTCATATAAAAATATTTTTTCAATAACCTATTGTTTAGGAAGCCAACCTCCATTGTGCATCTCTTCAATTTGACAACTCATACTGATATTGTCCAGAATATGATTTCCAATGCTTGTCTGAATGTCACTAGGTGTGGCTTGGTGATACACTTGATCTAACTAGCTTAAAGAAAGTAGACCTAAATCAGACAACCCACACACAAACTATTAGATGAAACCCTCCTTTTGGTGCTATAAATATAAATGATTGCATTGTTTGAAATTAATGAATTTTGACCTGCAACATATGCTTCACTATATCCTTGAATACACTTTGTTTTTTTGGCTATAGATAAAGAATCATTTAAACTAAAAGACCAATCATCAATCTCATGCAGAACTGGAAGTGTATTAGATTGGGAATTTTAAACATTTCCATGTGGATGAAATTTTTTCCCAATTGGAACAATTTTTTCTTTCTTCATAAAATCTGATTTAACAATTTTATGATTTACTTCACCACCTATGTTCTTGTCCTGCAATTTAGTCACAATAGCTTTTTCTCCACATAAAAATTCATTCTCATGGACACTCACTAGGATGGTGAATAATATGAAATTTAACATATTCATTTGCTTGATCATTCTCAAAACCATCTCTTGATTTTGGTTTAAAATTTTTGACATCCAAATCTTCAAAATGTAAAGATTCTGGAAAAGTACCATTTCTGACCTCTTCTTACTATCTTACTTTTGTATTAGCCTACTATGAGAATCTAAAAGTTTCATATTCGGCCTGCATATAATCAAACGATAAGATGTCAATAATTTCACTTGTATGTTGTGTACTTCCAAGTAATTCCTCATCACTTATAAAAGTGAATGATTGCATTTCTATTGCAAACAAGGAGGCTGAGACAATTTCACTTGTACTACCTTCTTCACGGTTAACATCTTGGGATAATTTTTCATTTTTCTCTATCATTTGATTGACTTGTAGATTCATCATGTTCACATTGAAAATAGTAGGATTCAATTCTTCTATTTTCGTAAGGATTAATTTCTTCCTTAATTTCTCTTTTTCTACCAAAATGTTCATGATTAAAAATAGAGAGATTACAATATTCAATAGTAGGAGGCTGAGTGTATTGGAACTCTATAGGTTGAGGGATATAATTTGGTACAATAGAATTCCTTGTACTTTCACTACTCAAACCAACATGATTTGTTTTCCATAGACCACTTAGAATCATATCATCCTCAATTTTGATAGCCTCTTCTTGCACAATTTTGATATCATTTATTTTAAACCTTTTTAAACAAAATTGAAAATTTGGGTGCAAAGAAGAAATGAAAGTGTAAAGCTACAATTGCTTATTTGGATGAATGGAAGTAGGCATATTTCTAAGAAACCTATTGAACCTATCCATAAAGTATTGAATATTGAAAAATTGACCTAACAAAGTGGTTTCATCAGTAGGACCCTTATACCTACCCAAAAAATTATCCTTTAATGAATCCCAATCAGTTATGCAATCACCTAAATACTAAAACAAATCAATAGTAGGTCCAATAAGAGATTCAATAAATAATTTCACAAACATCTTCTTTAATAAATAATCTAAAAAACATCTTCTTCACTTACCCCCAAAATGCCATAGGCAATCGTGAAATCCAAAATGTGTTCTTTAGAATCTTGAGAACCTTCTCCATTGAATTTCTGAAAATACTTTCTTGATCCTTCAGGTAATGGTGAGTATATAGGTAAAGAGAGAGGACCAAAAATAATCTGCCATGGTTGGGAGGAAGTCAATTCCATAATGCAAATCTAGAAATTAGATCAACACAAGTCTTTATTGGAACATAATGTTTTTGAGTACATTTCATCAAATAGAGCCACTAGCCTCTGTCCTCGAGGAGGCACCTATAAATTTCCAGGAAAAAGAAAACACTGTTCTTCAATTTTAGTTCCCAACAGAGACATCAAAAATATGTTAGTTCAAATTTATGCCTTTCAAAAAAGTTCTAAAAATTACTCACAATCGCCTAGAATAAAAGACACAAATAAACTAATAGTCGAGTCAGATGTAAGGACTTGCGCATTGAATCTCTACTTATTTTAGAAGGTGCAACTACCTTTGTATGATTTGCAATGAATTAAAATGTGGGTATGCTTTTCACTAGAAAGTAGAAAAGGTAACTAACACCTATCCATAACCATGGAATAGATGAGAAAGGCTAAACCCATGATTAGATAAATGTAAGTAAATGACACAAAGTTCATCTTCCTTACACCAATGAATTATATCCAGGGAAATAGAAGAACACCAGACTCTTTTAGAATCAATTTAATCCAAACTCAAAGTTGCAGAGATAAATGTGCATACAATTAATTGTAACAAAATGACATCAAAGAGAAAAATTCACAAGGAAATACAATTCCTTGCTTATTTAAAGAAAACATGAAGGAATTCAAAGATTCAAAAATATCTTCTTTATTTCTCCATGCCAAAAATAAGTTCATAAAACCCATGTTCTATACAATAAAACTATATGAAAGAAAAACTAATTGCTCCCCATGTTTCCCCTTCCAAAAAAAATCTCCTTTTCTTAAAAGTGTAGACACGTACAATGTACTGATTGACATTGCACATCTGATCCTGACCACTAACACCATTTCATCCTAAATAATCCCTCGGTATAACCATTTAATCGACTAACCTTTATTTGATTAAATTCATCACATTTCATCTCTTAATAGAATAAATCAATTTTATCTTATTAAGTCATTATCTCTCGTTAATTTTTTATTTAATTAACAACTAAATCTTTGTTATAATTAAATAATTCCTATGATTTAATTAAATGTCTATAGTTCCTCTATTAAATTAAATAAATCAAACATTTATCTAATTTAATCAAACATCACCCCTTTTTGTTAAATAAATCTAAATATTTATTTAACTAGGTCTTAATCATTTTCACCTCTTTTTGATTTATTTCAACCCACAAATCTAAATCAATTAGTCAAATCACCTAATCCATTCATTAAATTAATTAACCTTGATTAATTTAATCTCTTCTCATGTTCCATCCTCCATATTTTGCCACTTGCACATGAAAATAGAGTTATTTTATTTGTTAAATCTCTATTTTCTTCAACAAGGCATCTTTTAAGGAATATTCCTCAAGTTTGAATTCAAAATCCAAGTGGACTTTGTCCTTCCAAAAATCCATTTAACCCACCTATAAAGTCCTTTTTCCCTGAGCCAAGTGGCATCAATGCACCTTATTTCCCTCTTACATGTCATTTCAACAATTTCAAAATTCAAATATATGCATTTATTGACACATTCTCCAAAACTTGCACATCCCTCAACCATTCACAAGTTGAAAAATGGCACCTTGCCATTGAATAAGTGATAGTCCCACATTGTTGTATTTTTGGCATTCTTTCAACTTGTCAATCTATAAATAGAGAGCTCATCCTTCATATTGATCATACACAATTTGAGTAAACTTACTATGCTCAAATATTTAGCAATCTTCATACTTTCGAATTTGTAGCTAGGTTATGCAAATTTTCATCTTGGAGCACTCATCACTCTTCATCAAATTGGATCAAATTTCATCATCAAATAACCATTGCATCATTGGAGTTGGGAAAGGGCCAATTTTCACATCAAATTGGCACCAACTCTCTCAAGAGATCAAGAATTTACATTGCTTTCATAGGATTTAATCTCTTTTATTGATTTCTCATTGTATTGCTTTCATTTTCCTATTTTGATTTTGAGCATTGATAAATGGATTTCTTGAGGGATCTATATTCTAACTTGCATTTAATCTAATTTGTTGTGTGATTCTTGCACCATTGTAGGTTTGGGATCTAGGTTCACACATTTGGCACTAGGAGGGCTATCTCATTTTCTAATCATCTTTTTTGTCAAAATTTATGTGTTTTTCATTGTCTACAAGAAAACTTTGCCATTGGAAGCTCAACGTCACTATTCAACACCAC
>VDFB02058242.1:148094881-148127050 GCA_007258455.2 Sequoia sempervirens
AATCTTAGAAAACCCCAAAACATTGAAAAATAAAAAAATTAAAACATTTGAAAATCTCAAAAAATACCAAAAACAACCTCAAAACATTGTAAAACTCCAAAAACATAAAAAAAAATCCCTCCTCTCATCTCACTTACACCCTCAATAACATCACTCATAATAAACGACTGTCATCCTCAACCTTTGGTGAAACAATTGGAAACAGGTCTAGCAAGTTAAATGTGAAAACTCAAAATCTCAAGTCTTATGTTTAAGTCAGTACGTAAACAAGTTGGTCAGTTCTTTGTGTCAATAACCTATCATCCAATCAATCACATATCAATCATCTGATAACATCATTTCCTAGGACATATCCTTCCTACAAAGGGCATTATTTATCATAAAGAACACTTTGGATAAACGAAATTATGTGTTGCCATCCACTAACATGTCCTAGGATGTGTCCTTCCTACAATGGGCATTATCTTTTGGAAATAGTTTCAATTCTTATCTTTGAAAACACACCACCTTTTAGTTAGCGGTATTGAAGAACATCAGCTTGTTTGTTTACTTTATCTATGTCTTTTGACTTTTCTTATTGCACTCATTCCAAGGATCTCTCGATGATATCCAAACAGAGGATTTAGAGAAATAGGAATGGGGCAATGATCATTATCTTTTGTCTATTGTGCTCATTGGATATTCTTGTAAAATAACCTTGGCAAATACTTGCTCTGTTAGGTATGTATGGAGGGTGTTTTGGACAACTTGTTGACTATTTCATTGATAGGTTATAACTTTCCATGTTTTGGTCTGAGATGTTTGAAACTTCTAAAGTGCATCCTAGCAAGGTTTTTGTATGTCAGGTGTGAACAAGAATACTCCTATTTGTTTGTTAAGTCAAAGTACATTACACTAGGTACAACTCCATCCTGGTCCTCTATACCTTGATGCATCATACCACATGTGTTATCAAACATAAGGAAATTGTCCCTTTGAAAATACTAACTCCTTGGAAAGTAATCATCATCATTTGCATATTCATCATCTTATGTCTTGTTGAAATGCCCTCTCTTCTTTCATCCCTTCTTACTCTTCATGCTACCAAGCTACTATGACAGTTAATCGTCATCATCATCGATCTTGCATCCACAAATCATTAGCATATTTGCGTAACATATCATATAGGAAACATAGGAATTGCATCTTCATCATAATATAAATGTGTTATTATAAGCATTTCTCATAAATAAGAACATGCATTTCTCATCACATTACATCCATTTTTCCATCACATTGCATTCATCACATAAACCATTGTGTAACATTCATTGACATAAAACATTTCATAATCATTTCATATTACCATATACTACATAATCAAACATAATAAGTACATAAGCATTATAGATGAATTGTCGCATTATAAACATACATATTCATATAGACCATCCCATAAATGCATTTATTATGTCATCAAATGAACATCATAAAGTCATCTCTCACATTACATTCATTTTGCATAACATAAAGCATCATCATACTACTTTGCATTAACATATCATTTCATATAATGCATCACATCACATCATTAATAAATGCATCACATACATCTCACAATCATTTAACATGTTTAGGATAATATATATTTGTTATTCTTAGCATCTTAAAACTATACCATTTAAAACATCAATACATATCATATAGAACATGACCATTGCATTCACATTACATCATACTTAATCATAAAAACATACATATTATTCATCATTCATCCATATCATATAGAACATCTCATAAATAACCACATCACAATCATTTTTTCATTTTATTTTATAAATCATTCCATACCATTATAAACATTCAAAGCATAATAGGAACATAAAAATCCATTACATTAAAAGTGTACATCCATCCATAATCATTTTATAAAAGAATTTATAATCATGATTCACATATCACTTCGCGTATACACCATAAATCATCTTCATATCACTTTTCATATCACATCATCCATCTCATATGACATATCATGTCATTTGCATCAACATACATAAATCATCATATAAATTACATCATCATCAAAACATATATATCATCCATCCATATTACATATCACATAAATCCATTTGCATATCATATATTAAAAGGCATAACATAGATATATTAGTCACATAACCATCACATAATGCATACCACATCACAAGAAATGCATCGATATATACATATCTTAACACCATAACATTATTGCACAATATATAGAAATAGAACCATCCATAAAAGCATAAAATAAATGACACACATCACATCATATCAACATCATCATCCTATATATATATCATCATCAGGTAACTGCCATAGTACAAAATAATCAGATCACTATACAAGTGTGTCAATAAGTACAAAAAGGCCCAACGAGCTATAAAAAATGAGCCCATATGACATGAAAAAATGATGTCTCGATCAAAATGAGGCCTAACCCTCCTATCTGTTGCCCTCGTCTCTGTCACCATGACCATCTACTGGTCTATGGCTAGTTCGCTGCAAGTAATCTAGGGTCTACTTTACTTTGGATACGACATGGTGATAATACATGAGATAATAGTCAGTCTCCTGGATGGCCTCCTTATAAGAACGAAGAGGCACTGTGCTCTGAGAGGAGGAAGCTGCCATGCTCTCCAACTGTTGTCTCTGGCCCATCTCTATGGCCTGCCTTTGCAAAATGGCCTAGTCTCTCTCAGCCCTGGCTTGATCCCTCTCCCCTATTAAGGTTTGAACCTGAGTCTGCACTTGTGCAATCAGTGCATCTCGGGGATCTGGCTGTCCTGTTGGCTGTGCTCATGGTGGTGCATCTACTTGCTCCTACTACCTAGCTAGCACTTGGTCCTGATCCTGAATGTGAACATCAATTTGGATTGGTTGAACTAGAACCCTAACTGACTGATCTTGCTACTCACCATCTCTCTGTCCTTGTCCTCCCCCTCTTCCCCTCGATCTCCAACAAGTGGAGGGTGGCTGAAACCAATCTCTATAAGCCTGTGTCATGCCTAGATCTATGGGCCCCTAATCATATATCCATAGTTGGGCCACCAACTATCTGAAGCTATCCACTACCTCGGAGGAAGGAATGTATCACCCCCACAAACCCTGTGATATAGTGTGAGAAAATATGGCCACATAGTCATCGTTTGGCTAGTCTTGTGGCTCACCGAACTTATGCTGGATGTGCCCTAGTAGATATCTCTCCACCATCATATGCTCTCACCCCTACATAAAGTGGTCCTAATGGGAAAAGAAGATTTGTTGTCCATCATTAGCCCATCAAGGGTGACCAAGGTATGGACGCCATGTAAAATCCTGCATCTCATCCAAGACCCTCCTCTAGTGAGGAATCTTGTGCTCACTCTTGTGTGTAAAAGATACACCACACTAGGGGATCATCAAGCCCCATCGGCACTGCAATGACTCATAGCTAAAGAATGGTGATGTGCTACCATGTCCACATGTGGAGAAGTGTAACACCTACTCCAAGTGCTCTGTCATCCAGGTAGACATACTCGTGTAAGTCTCTGTAGAGCAAGGCTAGAAGAACAGGCCCCCAAGAAAAATGAACTGGCCTGTCATGCATCATTATTCACTCCAAGCAGAGCCCCCAACCAAGACTAAAATACTAGCCTTGCTGATCTGAGGCAACAACACCTGAAATAATCACCACAACCACCAAGCAGAAGGGAGAGGTTAGGGCCCTGTGACGCTCTAACTCTATCTGACCCTCATAGTAGATAATATCCTCTATAGAAAGGACTGAATGACAAGCATCCCGTCTGGCATCCATGTCATGAATAACACGCCGCCCATGTATTGACAACCTAAGGATCCACCACACATCCTCTAGGGTGATGGTAGCCTCACTAGTAGGAAGGTAGAAGCATGAGGTCTCACTATGCCATCTCTTGCAAGCGCTAACATCATCCCAAAGTGGGTACACACAGGCGCTACATGTACAATGTACCACAGTCCCGTGTCCCGCAGTTGATCCTACTCCCTATCACTAAGGTCTCATAGGTAACTAAAAATCTCCCACAATTTGTGCTCCCAAGAATACAGCTCCTTCGTTGCATCCTACATTTGGAAAGGTCACCATGTTAAATTTTTTGAGAAATTTCATTCAGAGTGTCCAAAAAGTCACCCCAACATTGCTATCTGTGAAGGTGTCACAATTTGAATTTAAAACTATGACGTTGAAGTGATAAACTCTAAAAATGAACCGCCATGGTGCACTTTTCTAAAAAGTGGCACAGTTTGCAAAAACCCTACTCTAAAAGTCCACCACCATGTCAAACATTGAAGTACCCCCACTAGAGGTAACATAGGTGTTGGATTTTGGAATTTGTTTCCAAACTCGAAACTCCACCGTAGTGGTGCATTCCATGATGGTAGGCTAGTTTGGACCACCAAGCAATGCACTTTAAAATTTGAGCAGTGCTATATAGCACTGCTGCAAAGAAGCTAAATTTAAAAGAATTAAATATGCATGAAAAATGAAAAACAAAGCTCAAGTAAGGATCACTTACTGGTGCCCCAATACCGGGAGGTCACTGGTATGTCCAGACTTGATAAAAATGTGCATTGGAAGCTATCATTGTGCCATCTTGTTAGAATGTCAGAGCTTAAATCATAGAATTTCTAGGAGGCTAAGTGTGAAAGTGAATTGAAAGTGACCCCTCTGAGCCTTTTTAAGCCTGAAAATTAGGGTTTTTTGACCTTGTTTGGCTATCTTGCTAAGGAATTGAGCTCTTAAACTTGTGTTTGTTTGGTTGAGGCTTGTTTTACATTGTTTTATTGTGTTTAGACATGTTTTTGGCTTCTAGAGTCTTTCTGGACCTGTCAAGCACCTTGTCCTCTTTTTTGTGAGATCACCCAAAAATCAAAATTTTTATCCAATCTCTCAAGGGGGCAGTATATTAGCATGTTTTCTCTTGTCAGGGCAGCAGTGGGGCAAAATTTTGAAAATGAAAAATCTTGGCTTTGATCAAGACCATTTATTCTTTGAACCAACACAACGAGTACATTACTTTAAAGAGGGGAAAAATGTAGACATGTAAAATGTACTAATTGACATTGCACATCTGATCCTGACCACTAACACCATTTCATCCTAAATCATCCCTCAGTCTAACCATTTAATCGAATAACCTTTATTTTATTAAATTCATTACATTTCATCTCTTAATAGAATAAATCAATTTTATCTTATTAAGTCATTATCTCTCATTAATTTTTTATTTAATTAACTCCTCAATCTCTATTTTAATTAACTAATTCATGTGATTTAATTAAATCTCTATAGTTCCTCTATTAAATTAAATAAATCAAACATTTATCTAATTTAATCAAACATCACCCCCTTTTGTTAAATAAATCTAAATATTTATTTAACTAGGTATTAATCTTTTTCACCTCTTTTTGATTTATTTCAACCCACAAATCTAAATCAATTAGTCAAATCACCTAATACCTTCATTGAATTAATTAACCTTGATTAATTTAATCTCTTCTCATGTCCCATCCTCCATATTTTTCCACTTGCACATGAAAATATAGTTATTTGATTTATTAAATCTCTATTTTCTTCAACAAGGCATAAGGAATATTCCTCAGGTTCGAATTCAAAATCCAAGTGGACTTTGTCCTTCCAACAAGGCATTTACCCCACCTACAAAGTCCCTTTTCCTTGAGCCAAGTGGCATTCAATGTACCTTCTTTCCCTCTTACATGTCATTTCAACAATTTCAAAATTCAAATATATGCATTTATTGACACATTCTCCAAAACTTGCACATCCCTCAACCATTCACAAGTTGACAAATGGCACCTTACCATTGAATGAAAGTTAGTCCCATATTGCTCTTTTTTTGGAATTATTTCAACTTTTCAGTCTATAAATAGAGAGCTTATCCTTCATATTGATCATACACAATTTGAGTAAACTTACTATGCTCAAATATTTAGCAATCTTCATCCATACTTTCAAATTTGTAGCTAGGTTACTAAGATTTTAATCTTGGAGCACTCAACACTCTTCATCAAAGTGGATCAAATTTCATCATCAAATCACCATTGCATCATTGGATTTGGGAAAGGGCCAATTTTCACATCAAATTGGCACCAACTCCCTGAAGAGATCAATAATTTACATTGCTTTCATAGGATTTAATCTCTTTTATTGATTTCTCATTGTATTGCTTTAATTTTCCTATTTTGAGCATTGATAAATGGATTTCTTGAGGGATCTATATTCTAACAAGCATTTAATCTAATTTTTTGTGTGTTTCTTGCACCATTGGAGGTTTGGGATCTAGGTTCGTGCAAAAATTTCCCCCTTTTATAGAGTTTTCCAAACCAAAAATTTATCATAACTATTTGTGATGATCTTTAAAGTAACCATCTTCAAGACAGTGACATTAAATGAAAAAAATTACACTATACCAAAATTGAATTATTTCCACTAATTGCAAAAAGATGCCATGCAAAATGATAAAATTAAATTGTTGTAAGTGGTTGAGTGTTCTGTATATCTAGTCATATCTCCATTAAAAGGTTGTGCAATTTGGCACTTTCTTAGTCTTCTTCAAGGATGAAGATGACCTTGTGATATTGGGTGTAGCTGGTCTTTTCCTTCCAAGAAAGTGTGCACAAGTGGGAAATGATATCGAGTTACTCCTCTTTAGGCCAATTGAAGTTTGGTTGCAGAACGGGCATAGGCTCATAATCCCATATTTCATTGGTTGCAAGGAGCCCCATTTTGAATTGCTTGGTTGATAAGGAAACTTGATTCTACACTACCATCACCTTACTCTGCAAATGGCTTATATAATTACACCAGTAGGTAATGATGACCTTTAATCTATCAATCTCATGTCGCCACCTTAGTGAGCTTCTATTAAATTTTCCATTTAAGAGGTATCATTAATGCACCATTGGTTGAGGAGCATGCCTTGAGATTAAATCTACATTTCATTACTCTCGAAAAGACAGCTACGCGAAATGTTGTACAACTGATTAAATGGGTTTGCAACATTCGAAAACCAAGGAGATTGTTTGAATAGTCGCATGATCATGAAAAATACGAACGAAAAAATGGCATGTCGTGGGTTATAAGATCTCAAGAACTTCCAACACATCAATCACTTAGGTGAGGATGGGTGAAAGGAGGATTAGGTAGTTAGGTGCTTATGTAACTTTCAAACCTAGCTACTAAGTTATGGAGCCACAAGGTTGCATGACAAAGGTTATGAAAATTACAAGGACCCCAACCATAAATGAATTAGAGGCATGAAAATAAGATCGTTTTAATTTAAGGGAGGAAAATTGCATGTTTTAAAATTTAGAGGGTAACACAAGGGAGGTAGCTCATGTTGGTGAAAAGTAATGTCTACGTTAACCGCCTTCATTCCTTGAATTAGAGCTACTACATCACTTGTATTTGTATTAGAGTAAATCACAAATTGTTGTAGGGATGTTTGAAGCATAGTATGATAGGTGAATTTTGAATTAGGTCCCATGGGGATATCTTTGTACGAGTATTCTTAAGTTGTTCAACAAGATCATACTCCTTCCCACTATGCAAAGGAAAATGACGAGCACTAGGAAAAATGGGATTAGGAAAAGGTAAAGTTGTTTGAGTTAGTTGTCTTGGTTGCAAATTGTTTCGAGTATTATATGTGTGAGCAATGGTATTATAACTCAATTTTTGTGAAAAATTATTCTTAAGTGGTTCAAGGGTGAAAACATGTGTGTTTTGAGTTTGAGATTTGTGTGAAGGTGGGTATAGGACAAGTTGAGGTTGAATCACCTTAACTTCTCTTGGTTTCAATTTGTTGTAACAAGCATTAATGGAAAAACCTTGTGAGATGAAATCCTCAAGGGCTTCATCTAACATTTCAGAGTCATCACTATTAAAAGGCTTGAGGGTATGGTTAACTTGGAAATAGAGATTTGACATACTCAAATAACTTGTCTTTCTCGAAGTGGTTCATCGATTTATAGGTGTTTTTGGTTTTTGTTTTCTGATGAATACCAAATATAATCTAATCTAATTGAACTATGAACTACTGATAAAAATGGAAAGTACAATAATCTAATTCTATCCATAATTGAAATGAATGTAACTAAGCTAGATCTAATGAAATGACTATAATAGAGATTTTGCAAACTAAAACAGATAACTAACATTAGCAATCAAAAACACAAAAACAAAAACAAAGAATTTAATCCTAGAAAATACAGTTTAAAATATGAAATAGGACTAAATCACCTAGGGGGCATATGAGTCCCAATCGAGGTTTTTTTGGGGTTCAAACAATGAATAATAGTCACCAAAAAATACATAGAAATCAGGCAAAATCTCCTGTACTGGGACTAAATTTCCTAGAGGGGTGTATGAGTCCCAAATTAATGTTTTTGCACCGTTTTCAACAAATTATGTGTGAATTATATGTTTTCTGCTTTGAATGATGTCTAAGGTAAGTGCAATTATAGTTTTTAGATGAAATTTAATGATGCAAGATGCAAAAATGCAACCTATATGCACTTTCACTACTACAAGATTTTGAAACCGTAGATGTGAATTAACTAATGCAAAGTTAATATAAGATAAATCTAGGACTATGGTGCACTCCAAATTAGAAATAATTTGTTCTATATGTAGGTTCACCAAAATGAAAGGAAGGAATTTTTTTCTTTATGATTTATGACATATAACAAGTTTTCTACATTTCTTATTCAAGGAAACCCTAGAGATCTCAATCCAAGGATGGAAAGAGGGAAAGAAATCTACAATGGGAATGTCCTAGGGTTTTGATTAAAGACTAAAAATGGGTTCACCACCAAGATAGGGCTTGGAAAGACAAGCAATAGGCAAGACCTAATGTCAAAACCTAATGATATGCAAAACTTCACTAAAATACCTAGAAATTAGTGCAAATCAGAATAGTAAACCAAGAAATCAGAGAGGTGCACCTAGAAACCTATAGTAGCTTCGAACAAGCCCTAAAATGTTGGAAATACTAATTTTAGGGGAACACTAGGACTCATACACTAGGTTGGGTGTATCAATTGTCCAAGTCTAGGGTTTTTGGGGTGAAACAAGAATCTAGTAGTGTTGACTCAGGATCTTCAAAAATATAGAAAATTGCTTATAGTGGGACTCATATGCCATTTATGGTGTATCAGTCCTATCCTAATTTTTTAGAAATTCAAAGTCCATATCTTCTCTCCAATCTCTTCTCTTTCTTCCCAATTTTATTTCTGGAACTAGACCTATAAAAGGACATACAAAACATAATATAGTGTTGATTTTCTTATGGGGGGTTTGCCTCAGTCAAACCCAAGCTACTTTGGTAATTAAACCTTGACAAAAAAAATGGATCTTGAAAGTAAATGTGAATACAAACCCCAATCTTAAGTGGATCTAAGATTAGGAAATATGAAATGCGATGCAACCCTATTCTAATGTGCTAGAATGAGATGCATAAATGAATCATGAAGATGATGACTCACTTTGGGAGATATTTAATCACCCTAATCAACCATAATGATGCATGCACCTTCCTTGAGGTTGAAAGTAGAGTGATAATGGAGGATGGGATTACTTAGGAAATAATTCATTAGGCTTGGTTTGATGGCTAGTTGCATCTCCCCAACCTAGAATCCATCATGATTCACCATAGGCAACCATAATCAATTCTTGACAATGTTAGATCTTGAATGAAAGTGAGCTTGAAGAGCTAAAAAAACATAATTATGCTGCTCTAAGACTTCAACCTCGCTTTATCTTGAAAACTTGAATGTTATTATTGAATTATGCTTGAGTGCGTGTGAATGCTTTGATCCTGAATTCCTTTTTCTAGATGAAAATAATGACTTGGAAGCTTGTTTATATAGGTATTATACCTAATTTACCATTTATTAGATCTCAAAAGTTGTCATCAACTAAAATTTTGAATTAAAAACTTTAATTTTCCATTCAAACCCTAAAAATGAGCTATATGGGATTCATATGCCACTTTTGGCATATGGGTCCCACCTAGGGGACTCATACGTCCAAGGTGGTGTATGAGTCCTACCCTAGTTTTTTGGGTAGGCCAATGATGGGTTGTTAGAAAATTTAATGCTTTTGTTGATTTTGTTGGGATTTTAGTTGAAATAAGCCTTGAGATCTTAAATAAAGGGTCTTAGGGGCCTATCAATTAAGGTTTAAAGGGTATTTAATGCAAGGGTGTACTAAAATAGGTCCAAATTAAGTGTGAAACTGTACCATCTTCAAGAGTGTACAATTTTCTACACTACATATATGTTTTTTTCTTGGCATGTGGTGATACTTTTATGCTTATTGGTGCTTAGTGGAGCTATATATTTTATGTGTACCTAAATTTATTTCTAGGGTGTATCTTTTAGCTATGTATATAATTGTTGGGGGTCAATTCTCTTGTTTAAGTATATTTCAATACAATAACTAGAGATGGTCTCACATTAACTATTATTTCTTGTGGTTGAATTGACAATCATTTATGTGCCAAAGGGGATGCTTCTATTGTTAAAAATGTGAATGAATCATCAACCTACTATAGGAGCATGTTGAAGGTGTTTGTAGCAATCAAAATTTCCACCTTGAAGGGCTATATTTCATTTATGTGTATCTATTTTTTGTCTAACTATCTTTTCTTGACAGAATTTCAATTTGTGAATGTAGGGATATTTTTGTGCATTCTCTTTAAATATTATCTCAAGGATCCTTATAAAATAGAAAGAATAAGGATAATGACCTTCCTTGATTGATTAACTAATTTATATAGACCTTCATATGAAATAAATAGGATTAAAAATAAATTGAATACACTTATTTTTACCAATGTTGACATGTAATTGAATAGAATATTCCCATTCCCTATTATACATAGCAATTTTTTAATTTGATGTGGATTATTCTTTCTCATAAGTTTATTTACTTGTAGATGGGAGCTAATAATGATAATATTGGGAAAGGTCTATTATAAAACTTGCATAATAAAATAATAATGCTAAAATATAAAAGTAATATTTATTTATGGTTCATCTTAGATATGTGAATACCACATGAGTTGGACACTCTTTGAAACACTTGGTAAATATTGTGTGTGAAATTGGGATAAATATTAATGTGGATGTCACATTGGAAGAAAATAGTACCAAATATTTCTTTGTGGGCCATCGTTTAATGAGTTTATAGCTTTGATGCACATGCCTTATTTATACCACTTCATGGTTTTGTGCAAGCTTGTTTCTATAAAAGAAAACACATGAGTAGTTGTTGGAATTGACTTGTCTACAGCCTGCGACTTATTGGATAAGGCTAGATTGAGCATCTCTTGTAGGTTGCATATGTGAAAGCATGGATTGGGATGTATAGGGTATGTGTAGGGAGATGGGGGATGAAAAGGGGGTCTTATGTGGTCACTTTGTTTTTTTAAATCAAGAAAGATTGATCTTGGATAAGAAGTTGAAGATAGTTACACTCAAAATTGAAGA
This sequence comes from Sequoia sempervirens, assembly GCA_007258455.2. Classification (NCBI taxonomy): domain Eukaryota; kingdom Viridiplantae; phylum Streptophyta; class Pinopsida; order Cupressales; family Cupressaceae; genus Sequoia; species Sequoia sempervirens. The sequence continues at coordinate 148,106,429 of VDFB02058242.1, forward strand.
CACAATAGGAAGAGTCATAGTGCTTTGAATCTACAAGTTACAAACTACTATTTTTTTGAAAATGGTGGAGATTAAGGGGTTCAAAGAGGGAGCACACAAAGTTTTTTTATTTCTATCAAAAAACATGATATAATGTCTCATGTGCTTCCCAGTAAAATATTAACTTTTTTTAGTATTTAAAAAATTACTTCAGTGAGAAACTAGCCAACACCATGTAATTTATGGAAAAAAATTCTACTAATTTTCAAAGTGGACACATCCTCAAAAATATAAAATTAAGCGTGCTCTCTGTTATTTTTTTGAAAACTAATTGAAAATCATTTTTTTCTAATGTGTAAAGAATAGAGTATAGTTTGTAAAAATGTAATTTGTTTCAAATTTTGATAAACATGTAAACAATGAGACAAAAAATACCTTACATGGGATTTTGATAAAAAATGGAGACACTAGAAAATAAATTAAAGAAAAAAACCTAGAATATTCCAAACATGAAAAAATTACACAATTAGTAAGCTAACAAAGAGCTCCACATTTCTTTGCCATTTTTTTGACTTGACATTGAAATATTAGACACTTAAATTGTCTTGAATGGTATTACACACTTGAATCTGGTCACTAACATCGTTTCATCCTAGATTTCATCTTCTTTTCGTCTATTTAATGAAATATGCCTAACTATTTAATTAAATGCATCATTTCAATCTATTAATCTAATTAATTTAATAAGGTTAATTCACCCCCTTTCATCTTCATCTTTCATCTTGTTTAAATTGAATAATGTACAAATTATTAAATTTAAACCCCTTATGTCTTCTCATTTAATTGAATAATCCTAAATTATTTAATTAAATGGTATTTGAACCCATTTTCATTAAATAAACTAATTATTTAATGAGCATCTTATTATTCCTCAACTTGCAAAATTAAAAATTGATTTTAATTAAATAATTATTAATTTTCCTCACTCATCCATTTGCATAAGGAATATTCTTTCCTAACATACATTGTAACATACTTTAAAGGTTGTTAGAAAGTGTGTTTGTTTGAATCATTGAGAGCCCTTGATGGTTTCTTTGATCCATGTGATTTTTTATTCTCATCCATTGATGAGAATCCTTGATCCATGTCTTCACTATTGATTCTATCTTGGCCATTGATTGATCCTTTTCATCTTGATCATTTATTCTTATTTGGCTCTCCTATAAATACCTCACCATTTGGAGAGAAATGGATCCACTTCGATCAAAGAAAATTTATGTTTCCCATTTGAATACTATCTCTATTAATACTTGCAACATTATCAATATTTTTCGTCCACCCATAGCATCGTTTTATCAATTTTAGCTTAGTTTTCAACAATAGAGTTTGGTTAATCACTCATTTTATCCAAGGGATTGATAAAGGGTCATTATTCCACATCAATATGACACCACTCCCCCAATGGGATAAGGTTTGGAGTTCTGTATTAGGTTTCTTTTAATCTTTCATGTTTATTTCATGTTTAGTTTAATGGTTTCTTAGTTTTTGAAGCTTTTGAACATGTCACAAGGATTGTAGCTTAGGGGGTTGAATAATACTTAAATTCATTAGGATCTAGTGTATTTAACCTATACTATGTTTACAATCATATTTTGACACTAGAAGGAGGGATTTACTAACTTTTTTTGATGATTTTCTCTTAAGTTTCCTTGAGTTGTAGGTTCAAGAGAAATGGCGATACTATTGATGGCTACAACGATGCTACTAAGGCCCATCGCTATACAATGACACATTTTGATCTAAATATAGTGACACTTTTATGTTTTCTTGGTATCATAAATTTGAATATGGTGATACATTCATTATAGCGATGCAATTGATGTCCCTATTTTGGTGTAGAGCGATACAACCCAAATTCACCAGAGTGATGTACCTTGGGTTTAGCGATGCATTTGAATGCTTCAATGATATATTTGATTTTAGCAACACTATTTATTGGTAAAAGAAAAAAGAGTTAATTTTCATGTGTGCTTTAAATTTTTAGCTTCATATACTCTCTGATATTTTACTGACATCTAGTTTTGTTTTGTGAGGCTAACTAGTTTTGCATATTTAAAAACATTTGAAGTAAAGGAGCATACTATTGTTTCTCCATGCATTGTAAAAAGTGATTTTACACTTATGGGCCAATTATAACCCATCATATACTGCTTTACTTTATATTTTAGGACCACTGAATTTTCATTGGGCTTAAAATTCACTTTCAAAGTTGGTTAAAATTGAACGCAAACAACCTAGTTTTGCAATATTGGTTAAAATTGGATAAAACAAACAAAAAATTCCATTGGTACTTAAAATGAAGCTATCTTACTATGTTGGGTTAAAATGAATGAGTGTTTAATGTGATTTCTTTGCTTGTATACACTTGTAGTGTGTATCTAATCCCCTTGTGCTTCATTTGATCTTAGGTGAAGAGAAAAACTCAAGTGTACTTTCTTGTTTTGGGTCACCCATAAGAACTTGCTATGTATCCCCCCTTGTACTTCGAGCAATCTTGGGTGAAGAGAAATAATATTTATCTTATTAAGAAAGGGCCTACTTTGAGATACATCGCACAATGGATAAATCACAAGTGACTCTCAAAAAGCACGTTTACTGATGGGCTATATAAAGGTTGTAAAATTAAAAAGATAGTAGCTTCAATATCATCATATAGTAATAGACATGTGCCTAATCCTATCTAGAGCTTTTAAGTACAAGGCAGGAATGGTTAAAGCCTTAAGTGGCTTATTGGTGGATTATGTATACTGGCATGCTTGATTTCTTGTCACTAAAAACCTTGTTGTAGTATCCAACCAAGTCCATTTCTGAAGTGCTCTTTAAAGTGGTGCATTGGAATTTACTTCTAAGAAGTTACTTACCAAGTTTTCAATTTGTGGGTTAAGGCATAAAAGGCTTAAAGAGAACAAAATCTTTTGCTTTTGACTCCTCCACAAGTTGCATGTAAAACAATGATAACTTTAAGAAACCCCCACCAAAAAATATATAAAATCCTAGTGAATATTTCATTTTTTGGGGAAAAAATATCAATTCTTATTGGCGAATATTTTCTTTTTGTAAAAAATATTAATTTTATTTTTTTTGAATGTTTTTGGCTTAGATTGTGTTTGCAATTTTTCCATCAATGTTTCATATCACACTCTATGATCCATCATTAGGATATCAAAGCGCATAAGGAGTAAAATGAATAATTGTAGACCAAGAATTGAATTACAAGGAAGAGAGAGGGGGGGTAAGAGAGAATGGCATAAGAACCAAGGAAATGAGAGGAAGAATTACATAATTAATAACACACAAGAACAAGAAATTAAAATCAAATTAAATGACAAGGAAAAAATCATTATAATACAAGCAACACAAGTAGCGCGCACGTGCACACACACACACACACACATATAATAAATTAAAATTAGGGACACAATTAAATAGAAGGAAACTTAAAATAGAATTAAAATGTAGCAACACATGCATATAAAAAATAAAAGTGAAACAAGCTAAATATAACAATATAGAGACATATATGTGTGTGTGTGTGTGTATGAAGGAAACTAAAAATAGACTTAAAATGTAGCAACACAAGCATAAACTAAAAGTTGAATGCATAGGAATTCCACGATCAACTGATAGGGGTCTACCGTAAATTGGTAATGAGTGGGGAGCAAGGAGGGAAGTTGTTAATATTTGCAAGTTAATTAGTTTTCGTAGTAATAATAAGTTCTCTCCAAAATTTAAAATATGATATAATTTTATGTGTATTTTACTTTAATAGTTGGAAGGCGTAGATGCACATGTATATTTAACATTTTTTTGTATGTTAATCAATCAATTGATTACTTATTATTTAATTTTCTTAAGATAAGGCAATGCATTTGAAGACTAAGAATGATTTGCATTAAAGAGGAAATTTATGTTTGATATGCTTTTCTACGTTAATCGGTAAATCGATTGATTATTATTTAATTATCTTTAAATAATGCAGTCCACGGGAGATTAAGAACTATTTGCATAGTGTGAGAAATTGATCTTTGGATTTATACATCAATATTTCTTAGTTTGAAATTGATTATGAAAATAATCTTAGGAGAATGATTTTTCAATCAAAAATTTCTTAATAAATTAGTTGTAGAAAATTAAATAGAATTTAAATTTTTAAATGATTAGTTAAATTGTTACTCAATCATTTTTGTCAAAAATGTAAGCTATCATATAATTTTATATGTATTATATACTGTAATAGTTCTCGGGCCTAGATGCACATTTATATTTGATATTTTTGTCTAGCTAATGAATCAATTGATTGATTATTATTTAATTAGCATAAGGTAGATATGAATACTAATACATGGAAAACTTCAAGTTGTGGATTAAATAACATAAAAACTAGAATTTATCATTTCACAAGGCAACCAAAATAGTTGAGATCGTTATATTGTAACAATGAATATGCTCAATGGGCATATCAACAAACACCTACCATTTTGTGTGGCATAATTTGATTAAGTTGTATTGTTGAAAGAGCCATTGTGGTGTGGGTTTGACACCAGACCACTGTAAAAATTGTCGGCCTCGGCTCTATTTTTTAGCAAGCTAGAGGGTTGTAAAACTATTGTGGCACACAATCTGTAAGCCATTCTCGATGGATACTTTTCCGAAACTAGTAATTTACTGTTCATGTGTTTTGTTTCCTATTTATTGTTGCTTTATTCTTTATAAATCACATTTTCTCAATTGAATACAATTGAAATTTGTAAAGTATTAGTTTTCTTAATAATTATAATCTTTGTCCAAAATTTAACATATTATATATTTTGTGCTAATAGAGTGTATATTTGGTGTTTTTGTATAGGTAAATCAATTGTTTCATTCATTAAAATGGGAAGATGGTTCTTGTGTTCGAGAATAGGATTTACCAGTTACAAAGTGGCTACCAAATTGTACATTATGTGCTATCTTCCTAAAATCAAATTAACAAGTATGCTTTTGAGAAAGTGATTCAATTAGTAGGGTATGTGCGGGATCATCATGGAAAAAATAGGCCCTTAAGTGGCAAAAAATTTAGAAAAATCAGAGTTAGGCAACTTGACGTAAAAATCTCAATAAGTTATCTATATTATTTCAAAAATATGTAAGAATATAATCTATAGAAAATTGAATGTAGTTTCTAAACTACTAGGTTTGTTTTAAAACAAAAACTCTATTTGGTGAAAATTTGAAATTTCAATGTAGTAGTACTTAAATTTCAGGGAAAAAATAAGTAGGTGTCTATCTGAACACCCTGACCACAATAAAAAGATAATATATTTTTATAAAATTTTAGATATAATTAGAGGACTCATTTCCCGATGTGATGCATATTTTTTTGTAATTTTTTTCCAAGTAAATAATTAATTGTGAATTTTTTATTACAACTTTTAAAAAATATAAAAAAATCATATGTTTGACCACCTTAATTATCAAAACTTCATGAAATTCAATTTTTATTTCTTTAATCCTATAATATATAAAGCATAGAATGTGATGCATGCTTTGGATTCAAAAAATGTGATATCATTTGAAAGCTATAGATGTTTTTCAATTAGCCTATCAATCTGAACTTTAGTCATAGTTCAAATAGAAAATGAATAATAATTACTTATTAAATTCAAAGTAAAGCATAATTTATATTGGTGGAAAGCTGAGAATCTCCTTTAAAAACCTTTTTGTTTCATCAATTTTGGGTAAAAAACAATTTATCAACCACATACCCATCATATTGCCACTTTTTGACCCATCATGATCCTACACATACCTAGTATAGTTATGTCTTTTGGAAAAGTGATTCCATTAGTTTATTTATAATGGACATCAGAAGTGGCTTGTGTAGAAAGTGAAGATGTTATAAGTAGTATCAACTCCATAATTCTAGGGTTTGAATGACATGCATACTTTGTCAAGGTATTTTAATTGAATTAGAAGCTACACATTGTTTGTAGGGAACATTAGAAAGATGTCACCAAATGTATACAATAATTTGTCTAAACATAAGTATATGTAAGAACAAGTGTATGATGTTAAATGTAGAACTACAAAAGCCATGCTTGTTTGTCTTCCTACCATAATGGCATAATGAGGGTGCATGGCCTATATCGGGAGCCCTAAGCAAGAGAAGAATGAAACAAGCATGGGAGATACTATGGAAATTCAACATTCATTATTATTTTAATTGAATGACAAGGCATTCCTTGTTTTGAGGCAATACGGAAAACACAATAGTAAATCTATATAAGAATTTGTTCATATACATATATGTATGTAAGGAAAAAATGAATGATGTGAAATGGGAAACCAGAGCAGAACGTGATGATTTTAACAATGGTTTGCTGCTTAAGCAACACCACACTCGCTATTTGCACAATGCATCTTAATCGATATAAAACCCTGCAACCTGCTATCAATAGGAACAATAAGCACCGAACGAAAGGAATGAACAATAAATAATGTGCTATCAAACCAACACCACAATGGCTCTTCGACAATGCAACTTAATAAATATAATTTCTCTCACATTTTGCAATGCATCAGTATTAAACCCCTTCAACTTGGTATCAAAAGCAAAAATAAACAGAGAACCAAAGACATGAACAATAAATTAATAAAATAATGATTTATTTCACTTCTAGAAAGATGTTGTACTCAACTCGATGGAAGCATTAAAAGTAACTAAGTATATGTGAAGAACGATCAAAGACAATGGGAAAGTAAACATTATTAATGGTATTTATGGCTAGTTGATTGAATCTATTTACTAACATGCTAGCATTGAATTGAAAGAATTCCACATGGAAAATCCAACATGTACACACCTGAGCACTTTTGGCCTACAGGTTATGCAGTCTAAAATGTTATAAAACCCATGGAAAATTCCATAACTTATAATTTCATGATGAACATCATAAATTTTCAAGACATGGAAAATGTAATAGATTTTATAGTATTTCCGACTGCACACCTTGCAGGGCAAGATCACTAATTTTGGTTCTTCATATCCACCATTTTAAATGAAATATGTGCTACACAAATATCTATCCAATGAAGAGCATATTTGATGATTATAATTATGTAGATTTCCACCTACGAAAGGAAGATGCTCATTAGAAAAGAATAGTTTCATGTTTTTGAATCACATAGCATGTCATTAAGTACACTTAATTGCCTATGTGGAAAGTTATATTCTTGGCAGAATCACATTTCATTGCAAAAAAAGTAACCAGAATAATTAACAATATTTACAGTTGGTTAACGAAATCTATTTATTGATAATAGGAAAGTTTTGTACTTACATGTCATTTTGGTGGTGTTCAACAAGAGTGAGAAATATTGGATCAACTTTTTGGAGCAAAAAAAATATGAAATAGACAATTTACAATACAGTAATTCCCTTGTATGCCTATTGCTTCTGTGCAACATTATAAAGAAAAAGATATAGGCATAGAATAAAATAGGTTACCATTGTTTATTGTAAATAAAAAAGAGATAAAATAGGAGATTTTGAATACATCATGGCATATGGGAAAACAATTTTGTATAAGTAATCTACTAAATTTTTTGAAAAGAGAGTTGTGGAAACAATGACAAGTACAATGAATAGAATAGAGTATGTTTTTTTAATGGGCAAGTGCATGTGAGAATTTATGTGTCTATGTATATGAGTAACAAAAAATATACGATGGTAGAATACAAAAACACTAAACCCACCCTCATTGTCCTCCCTACCATATTGCCATCATGAAGCCTCATGGGCTCTAGCCAAACCCCCAAGCAGAAAGGTAAGTAAGGTCCATGAAAAATTTCAAGGACTCTTAGCATTTATGACACCAAAAAAATAAAAAATAAAAAATTCTAAATGTTCAACTATTGGAAGAGAACTTAAGAATCACAAGTAACTTGACATACACAATTTAAAATAGACTAATTTTCTTCAATTTCTATTGTATTCGTGCAACATTAGAAAGGGGAAAATATAAATATAGAATAAAATAGGTTAGGGTTATTTTACCATGTATATAAGGAGCAACAAATATATTGATGATAAAATTCAAAACTAGTAAACCCATGCTCATTGTCCTCCCTACCATATTGGCATCATGAAGCCTCATGGGCTCTAGCCAAACCCCCGAGCAAGAAAAGCATGTAAGGTCCATGGAAAATCTCAAGGACTCTTAAGTACCATGTATCACACAATAACAAGAATAGAGACATTTAGAAACAACTATTGGAAAAACACTTAAGAATCACAAGTAAAAGATGGTTGGGACAAGTTGTTGTAGCATGAAAGGATGTGGAATAGAGAATTTACAACACAATAATTTTCTTGAATATCTATTGTATCTGTCCAATATTATAAAGTAAATAATATAAATATAGAGTAAAAGAGGTTAGAAATATTTGTTAAAAAAGGAAAGAGATAAAATGGAACATTTTGAATAAATGGCATGTTGGCGAACAATTGTGTGTAATAAATTTGAGTTGTTATCTATTTGTATTTTTACCCTTATACCCATTTTTTAGGCTTGAAAGACATAATCATTCTCTATGCATGGTTTTATCACAGTTAAATCTTTTCCTTGTCAACTTATATGGGGAGTGACTTGACCTGTGTTCTTTAATGGCAACGTGGAGCATGGAAAGAATGCGGATTACCAGTGGTGTGGTGCTGGGTCAATAACAGAGTATTGTAAAAATCGCTCACTTTAGTGGAATGGAACAACATACACCACTCTCATGTGCTTCTAGGGATAAATAGTGTGGTGCTATGAATAGTTTGTTTGTCTGCTTAGAAGCACATGATAACGATGTCTAGTTTCTATTCATAGCCACATAGATCGATGCTTATTGCTTTTGTGCAACATTAGAAAGGGAAAAATCTACACATAGAATAAAATAGGTTAGCATTGTTTCTTGTAAATAGAAAGAGATAAAATGGCAGATTTTGAATACATGGGATACTGGAAAAAAATTATGTATAACTAATGCGCTAAAAATGTTGAAACAATGAAAAATACAATGAATAGAATCTCTAGAGTATGTTTTTTGATGGGAAAGTGTGTGTGATAATTTGTGTGTCTATGTATATAAGTAGCAAAAAATATACAATGATAGAATCGAAAAGCACTAAACCCATAGTTGTCTTGATATATATGTGTAGTGATTGGAACATGCAAAAAGATGGGTGTTTTGAACCAAACTCTATAACATTGTACCATTTTTTGTGGGTTAAGAAGTACACAAAGAAGAGATATCCTAGTAAAGAAAAAGAATAATATAATTTGAAGATGGTTAGAACAAGATTGGTAAGTGGAATATATAGAAGAATGGACAATAAAGGAAAAAATATAATAAAACATATTCACACAACACAAGTAATATATGTAATAGTTGACTAAATGTGCTTGCAACTTTAATTGCAAAAGATAGCAATAGTTGCATTGCCTCTTATTTGTTGAACTTTATATCTTTAGCTGATAGGCTATTTTTTGAAGTTGCTATTTCCTAAGAAGAGAGCATTTAATTGTGTAGTATCTATAAAGATTGAAATAGGTAAGGGGAAAAGGATATCATGAAACATATTGATATAATATTCAAGCTACATTATTTCATAGTACATATTGAAAACAAATAGAGGAATTATATAATAGGTATTATAACAACACTTGTTTGATAGTAAATATCACACACAAAGAGGAAAATTGTATTGAGTTCCATGGAAAATAGAGAGATACATATGCACATATCTATATGTACTCAATTCCTTGATTTTCACATAAAAAATATTTGTATAGGTAGATATATATATATATATATATAGAAAAAGATATACATACATATGTATATCTAAATAGGTTTGTATAATATGTTTGTGTGTAATTATGTAGACTATGATTATAAGTAGAGTTTAAAGTAGCATGTATAAGTGTTGTCTATGCTCTATAAAAATGACGACTATATAGCTATAGCATTGAGTTGTATAGTATTGACATGTTGATAAGAAGAGAGCATTTAATTATGCAGTATGTGTTACATATTGATAATACCAGAATGACTCTTTTGGAAATGCAATTGAATCAATATATTTTCTTGCATATTTTGCAGTACACTTCCCCACACTATAACATTGAATATTGCATTTACTTTCTGCTACATGATTACACCACAATACATATATATATACATATATATATATATATATATGTATATATATATGTGTGTGTGTGTATATATATACATATATATATATATGTATATATATATACACACATATATACATACATACATACATATATATATGGAAACATATTTATACATATACATCTATACACATACACATATATACATGTACATATATATGCATGTATATACATATATATATATATATACATGCATATATTGTAAAATTTGGATCCACTGTTTACCATTAGATAATATACAAAAACAGGTGGATTGTAAAATAACTAACAGAGAAACACTGGAGAGTGACATACATCTGAATCTTAAGTATCATCTTAAACATCTTACGACTGTTACATAGATTGCTTGGCTTCTACAAATATGTTGCATGATGCTCTTTTTCCATCATTTGTTCAAAGCTTCCTATAAAAAACTGTTATTTGTCATTCTTTTTCTTTGTAAGGAAAGAAAATGTATTGGTTAAGATGCATTGTCGAAAGAGCCATTATGGTATTGCTTGCATATGAGGCTATTGTAAGAATAGTCATTCTTGACTCTGTTCTATAATAGATCTAAGAGTTTTGAAATTTTTGTGTTGTGAATTGTGTAAGTCATTTTACATGGGTATTTTCTTTAAAACTTTTGTTCATCATATTGAATACCAAACAATGCAGCTTAAATTTCCAATTAAGCTTGTGGTGTTAAATGTATTTTGCATAGATCATTGCATCATATAATTGTTGCATAACACATAAAAATAGGCACTATCCTAGGGAATTGGGTTTGAATAATTGATTTGGGAAGTTGGAAGGATACACACATTTGTTGATGTTTGTACAATTCTGTTACAATTTCCCTAGTTCTCTATATGTAAAGATGGGTTGGTTGGATAGGTGGAAGCTGAGTGGAAAGTTTTTTTTGGCACGAGAGTGGAGCTTAGCAATTACATGGGTTGGGGTTTTTTTTTTGAAGTTTATGCTAGGATTTACACACTTTATCAAGACTCCATGCTACATTAGTGTTATTCTAATGCCTCTTTTAGAATTTCTCTATTTCTCTATAATATTTAGTGTGAGGCGATGCAACTCAAATTTTTTGATAAAATTAAGAAGATTTAACTACAGTTTCCCCTATAGCAATGGGTATCAAGCCAAAAATGCATAGTGATAACTACAAACAATAAACAAGGGCCACAAAAATTACCCACCCCAACCATATTTTTTTCACGAAAGGAAAAAGATTTAACTGTAATTTCCCTAAACCCACAATAAATAGAGCTCCCAACCGAGAATGGTGCATTGGATATGGGGAATGTGAATGGAAAGTGTTTGTTTGCATGAGGCCCACTATTTTCTACCATTGCACGATGGTAGTAGATGAAGTAAATGCGATATTGAAGGTTTTCATGTGGGAGAGTATACTTTATATTCAATGTTGCAATATGGGAAAGTATACTTTGATGAAGTTATCCTATTGAAAGGGCCATCATGGTGCTAGTTTGGTAGTAGACTATTGTTAAAATAGTCACATATGGATCCATTTTTTAAAATATTGGAGGGCTTTGAAAGTGTGGTGGTGTAAAATGTGTAAGTAATTTCACAAGGGTATTTTGTAAAATCAGTTTTGCATAGGTGGATCACATTGTGCTTCTATATGGATGAAGAAATAGCAGTTAAATTTTGTTTCTTTCACCTAAAAAATATTTTTCCCTAGGAAGACGAGAAGGAAACTATGAGAACATGGAAAAATGTACTATGAAGAGCATTCTATGGGCCGTGATTTTTCATTGTACCTACTATAAATGTTATGGAATAACTCTTATGCAAATTCTCTATTTGAGTACTAAATCTACTCCTAGGCAATGTAGCTTGAATTTTTTATTAAGGCAATATGGGTTTCATTGCCAAGAATGTAGCTACAAATTTTCTAGTTGGGAGGGCATCATTTCTTTCCTTTGCAATGACATGGTGCTCATAGGGAAGGTGAATGGCAAGTGTTTGTTGGCATGAGCGTGAATGCATCTTCCCATTAGCATATGAGTTGAAGGGGGAAGTAAATGCTATATTGAATGTTTCCATGTGGGAAATCACACTTTCATTAAGATGTACTATCAAAAGAGCCATTTTGGTGTGGGTGAATTGGATTTTCCAATGCTAGGAACACCGCAGCTGATGGGAACTTGTGTGGTTTTTTTTTTTAGGCGACATGGACCTTGATAATTACATGGGTTGGCAATGGTGCAGCTAGTTGACTCAATATAGGGGAACTAAATTCATATGTATAATATTTAGTAACAAATAAGTGTTATTGTGATATTTTTCATACAATTCCTCTATTACAGCTGAATATATATATATATATATATATATATATATATATATATGTAAGAAGTGGAAAATGCATGGTTCCTAAGAATAGTGAACTTGCTAAAAAAATTCTATGTTCCAATACATATATTCATTTTCTTAGAGCTCTTTTGGCTCCAATAAATTTTTAGGAAAATAAAATGGCTCATAAAGAACTATAGAAAATAGAATTCCACAAATGAAATACAAAAAAAAGTGTTTAAAGGAAGAGAAAAAAGAAACAACAAAGGTTTTGTTTCAAAGCATACAATGTATAGAAATAATTGTATAGACATACCTGATTTTGGTATGTTTTGGAATGTATGTCACCATGCAGAAAGAAAAGGGGAAAGTGTACAAATTTTCTTTGCATTGAAGGATCTCTAGTCTTGCAATAAGAGAAGGGTAAAAACCATAAGTGAGTAAATTGTAAATTTAGAAAACAAATCTATTACAATATATATCTATGGATAGGTGTGTATGAAATGGCCAAGAAGGTAGAGGAAAAACAACTTACAAGAACAATACATCTACGACGTAGTGAAGATTGCAGAACACAACACTTGTTGAACATCCAATCGACGAACCAGTGGAAGTGCAGGGGAGGTTCTGACAATTATGCACCCATCAAGAAATGCAACCAAAGGGAAAAATGGAATATATAGAAGACTATATATGTTCAAAAGGAATACAAATAGAGAACTCTATGCATCAACATTATACATATAGATATACACATACATATACATATACATATACATATACATACACATAAACATATATATACATATGCATACATGTACATATACATATAAAAATACATATACATATACATATACCTACAAAAATACTTTTTTCCCTTTGTTTGTCACTTCTAGTTATCTATTTCTAGCATTGGCTTTATAGTTATTACCATATGACCGATTCTAGTTAAATGTTCTTTGTTTCTCCAAAAAAATATGGTTAGGGTTACTAATCTTTTTATCTCTTCCATTCTTCATGTACCTAGCACTAAATATTATAGAAAAATAGTGAACACTTCTTGACGGCTTTTAGTGACAACAAGGACCATACCTCTCAAACAAATGATCTCCCTAAATGTTCCTCATTGTTGAATAAGCTTTGCAAAGAAATCATAAATTTACAATTGTGAAGGTAGTTGTTATAAAGTAAATATCTTTTTAATAGGTTTTTCACACTTTCCTTTCTCAAATAGTAAATGTCTTTATAATAGCTTGAATATTCAATTGGGAAGTGAATTGTTATATAGATTGGTCAAGGCACAAGATAAATTTATCTCTAACCTACTTTTGATATTCATTAGACTTGGAAGCACACACACACACACACACACACACACACACACACACACACACACACACACACACACACACACATATATATATATTCATTAAATTTGTATGTGAATGGCAACCAAGAACCAAAAGTGATTAGCATTCAAAGAAACTTTAAATCAAACACAATATCATTAAACTGATGCAATAAATAATTTATCACTCCTAATTTTAGCATAATGAAAAAAATTATACGATTCATGCAGATTTTAAATGTGACATAAAGAACTTTAATCTCAATTATTAGCCATATACAAAATATTTAATGTATATTAAAATATACTGTCAAGTATTACATGTATATAAAATATTTGAAATATATGTGGAAATAAGTTGTTTAGTTTTCTTTCAAATTGTAATCTGTGTAAAAATATCATATAGCCATCCAATTGATTTGAAATATTCAAAAGAAAGAATGGAAACAAAATTGATGCACCATGCTATAATAAAAAAGATGGTAGGTCAATAAATGTGCAAATATGTAGATGTGAACATAGGTATAAAGTATGTCCATATTTCTTAAATATAAGTCTTAGCATGCCGTAGTCAGCATTTAAAAGTCAAAGCTATGAGAAATGATCTAAAGTGAAAAAGAGAAATCAAAGCGTAGGCTCGCTAGTGGAGCCTTTTTTTGGAGTAGGAGTAGATATCTTCATTATGTCTACAAGCAATAGTTTACACTTTGCTTCAACAAACTATTGCTTGTAGAAAGCAACACACCAAAGGTTTCCTGAATGGTCTTGTAGCTCTAACTATAGAAGATAGTGATAGTTGCATTCCCCAATTTCTATCTGGAAATAATCACAGAACCAAACATCAACATGGGGGTGTGTGCATTTCCTTTTGCATTCTTTACCATTAACCAACAAGGGGCAAGCAGGTTAACAAAAAGACTCAATTTTTGCAATTTGAATGGTTGCTTTAAAAATGGCTTCAACAGTTTCTGCCAAATGGAGGCAGTTGTTTAAGATAAATGCAATAGTAACTCTATCATTTGAAGGATGCAACCTCTGAGGTGCAGAAGAAGTTGAAGCGACTTGGTCTACTTTAATTCACTCCTTGGATCTAAGAGTATTTTCCTCAAGAATATAAGGGTTAATTTGAAGGACTGTTCTTGTTGATGTGTTGATAACTTTGACATTAAATAGCCTACACGACCACTATGGATAGCAAAAATCACTATTTTTATAGAAAGGTACATTTGGTGCAAGGTATCACCATTTTCTTGCTAGCTTGTGCCCCACAAATTAACATCAATGAAAGAAGTGGAGACATCATATATTTTAATGGTCTGTTGGATTGTTTTAGATCCATTTCTCCTACGAATAGTTGAAATGTACCCAACATGCACTACAATGCCAATAATATCAACAAAGTTGTTATCGCTATAGTTTCTTATTTCACTAACCGGTACAAAAGCAATTTTTTTTGGGATAGGAATGTTATCTTCAAGTCGTTGTATTGTTGATTTTTGATCCAAAACAATCACAAGATTACTATTTAATTTATTGAATCTTTTATTGGCTTCCTTCACCAATCCCCTTGATATTAAATAAGTAAACCCCACCTCAACTAGACCATAATGCAATTTAGCAATATCATCAAAACAAGTAATATGTATTTATGTGCCCTCCACATCTATAATTTCAAAACTAAATAGTTTCCCTTCACCTCTTTGTTTTTGAAAATGGTGCATCTCCCTAATATGGGTTACATGCCCTTTCACTATCCAAACATTTTGATAAATGTTCAAAGCTTTAATAGGGCCATACTTTGGAGGGCTATTTTTGTTTTTAGGGGAGACCTACAAACCAAATTTAGGGGCCTGTTTAGAAGGAGAAGGTGAGTTAGATGCCAACATTTGCTCTTCTTGCTGCTTGAAAAAATACCTAGGGGTCCCAATAATTTGACAATCAGACATAATTACAACTAAGTTGGATATGCTTAAGGCCTTGGAAAAGAAGAAAAACAATGTATTGGAAAAATTATATGAGGCAAAAACAAAAGAGAGAATTTTTTAACATAGACAACAAACAATGCAGCCCACCATGAATCTTGGATATTCTTAAAGGCATAATCTTTTAAACATACAAGGGACCCTATTTTCAATGAACTTGTAAACAACATATCATTGCATTTGGAAGGGAGAGTTCCTATTTGCAAATGGTGGCCATCAAACAAGACAACCTTGTATCTCTCAATCTACCCTTCATCATCACCAAATTTTTTAAAGGACAAAAGTTGAAGGACCAGAGAGGAAAAAACATCACCAGCATTGATGGAATGATTTGCAAATGGAGTCAAAGTAAAAAAAAAAAATTGTAGCCTACAAATATAAGTGTAATGAAACAAAATGCACATCCTCACACCAAATCAATAAACGAGCAAGGAAAAAAAAGGTTGTGATGAGATACATTATTATGTGCTCAAAAATATTAATGCATGTCTACTTTCATATCTATATCGTCTAATAGGGCCAGCTATATATGTATATACCTAAATGCCAATCAAGCAACAACAACAAGAAAGGTAGGAAATAATAAGAGCAAGCTTGTAGTAGGTAAAACAAAAAAGGAAGCCAAACTTATGGAATTAGATTCTGTAGGTTGGTGTATGACATCCTCAAAGTCAGACTCTACAACATCAGGTGTACAATTTGACACTAAATCAATCACCAAATCAAATTTTTGGGACTTTGGAGACCCGTCCATGGACCTCGTCTATGCAGACATAGTTGTACAATCCTTTAAAGGAAAGGAATCTTCAAACCATAGTTGACTCATTCATAGCTCTATACCATAGTAAAAAATAAAAGATTAATGTATTCCAACATTCAATACTAACTAGTGGAGAACTTACAATGCATATTGTGATATCAAATATTTAACTTATTCTAAGCAATTAAATGCAATGGAAAACATAATGAAACACCTCAAGATTAGCCTAAGGAATTTGAAAATGCAAAGAGGAAAATGTGAAATGAAGACAAATGATATACCTTCCTTCTTGCAGCTGAAACTCCTTGGTTGGCCCTTGATTTGGATTGATATGTATGTTCCTTGATGGCTCTTGATGTGGCTAAATGAAGGATTTTACTATGTGCTTGGATGTAAATGCAAGTGAATGTAATTGAAGGCTAGATGAGTGCACAAATTGGCAGCATGTAGTTATAAAATGGCTAAGTGTTAAAATGCCCTTGAGGAGGGGGTATTTATAGGAGAATTTGAATTCTCTAGAGAATTCAATGGTCAAGATTGATCCAACAAGGTCAAAATGAAGGGCTATGGTGGGTTGAGAACCCACAAGCCCTCACATCTTGACATGTGGAGGGTGAAGTGGCCAAGGGGATATGAGATGGAGGTGAGGTATCAAACAGGTACATGAGGTGGAGGAAGGACAAGTACCTTTCAAGCACCTTAGGGAGTGAGAAGATCTCCTCAAAAATGAATTTGTTGGCCCCAAGTGAGGGTGAAAGGGACATTTGAGGAATTTTGGAATTCCTCAAAAATCTCCATGGGAAAAGGAGAGGTGGTTGGAGAAATAAATGTGAATTAAAAATTCACATTCTTAGGAGAGTCTAAAGGATAAGAGAGGGTCTCCAAAAAGGTGGGAATTGGTCACATGTGCATGAGGTGACATGTCAAATATTCTAGAAGCCTTGGAAAGACAAAATGTGAATTAAAAATTCACATGGGGAGGAGAGAGACATGGGATGAATAAATGAGAATTAAAAATTCTCATGGGAAGGAGGGTCAATGTCCAAAAAGGAAAAATGGAAGAATTGACCAAAAAGTGGTGCTAAAAATGGCTAATGACTTTGATTAAAGTTGTGCAAACACTTGATTATGATAATTAATGGAAGATTAGAGACAAGTGGCAAATGTAGGAGGATGTGACATTAATCCTTGATTAAGAGGATGTACACCCTAAATATGAATTAATTAAATTAATTCATATTAGAGATGGATTATGGAGGATGTGACAAGGAGTGAGAAAAGAGGAATTTTAAATTGATTTTAATTCAATAGATTAGGATGACTAAATTAAATAAATTGGTGTATTTATTTAATTTAGAGAAGATAAAAGCACCAAATAAAGTATTCAATTATTAAATTAAACACTTTAAGAGTCTTATGTGGGAAGCACAATATTAATTAAATAAATTAATATTGACAAAATTGATGAATAAAGGACAAAATTTGATCATATGGGAGTGATCAATTTTGGGTGTTTACATTTTGCCCCTCTTTGAAATATTGTTAAAATAACAATGTTTCAAAGAAAAATAAATGTTGGGGATGAAGAGAGGAGTAGGGATTGATGCCTCAGCCTGATAGAGAAGGAGAGAGATGCCCTAGTGCTTGGTTTGAAATGGATGGAAGAAAGTGATAGGGTATGCCCCCTTGAGAGGGCAGTTGGGGAAGAAAGGAGGGGGCCCCAGATGACTTCTCGATAGAAAGAAAGGGAGGATACCGTGAGATAGAGGGAAAAAAACTAAGAAACCTTGCCTTTTGAACAGAGTTTATTGGATGTACGGTTTGCGAATGGCGGCTTCGGGAAGTTAGGGATTAGTTGGAGGAATAAAAAGATAAATAAAAGGTAAAAAATACCTTTTAGGAAGAAAGGGTTAAAAAGGTAATTTTAAAATTTATCTTAGTCATTTTCACTGTAGCAAGTGAGGAAAGGAGGAAGAAGAGGGAGAGGAGATGAAGCAACCATTCTGTGAGACTACGACACCGAGATCTTGCACCGAGCAGATGAACTACGGAGATGATGGACCCACTTCGCGGTGCCCCGCAAGGTGAGTATGAAAACCCATATTATTTATTTTGAAAATTTAAACATATGTGATAAGATAGTTAAAAATGTGTCATATGGGTTTCGTAGGTGGGGGGGAATTAAAATATGGGTAATTGGCTAAATTAGCAAGGTGATGGTGGGGGGGGGAAAGGGGCGAAGAGACGCACCGCCACAATGGGGCATATGCGCCTCAGGCTGGGGCATACACGCCCCGGCCAGTGGAGCCACCCCGGCCTTGGGGCAGACACGCCCTGAGCGGTGGGGCACACATGCCCCACCGGGGCGGACACGCCCCCAGCAGCGAGGCGGAGCCACCCCGCTGAGACGGACATGCCCCCAACAGTGGGGCGGAGCCGCCCCGCCAGGGCGAACATGTCCCGAGCCGCGGGGGCCGCCCCAGCCTCGGGGCAGATCCACCTCCCAGCTCGAGGTGGACACGCCACGAGCTGGGCGATAGTCGCCCCAAAACGGGGTGGAGTCACCCCAAGGGGTGGACATGCTCCGCAACGGGGCGGCCACGCCCTGCGAGGGCGGAGCCGCCCCGAGACGGGGTGACCACCTTCACGAGGGCAAACAAGCCTCGATGGGGTGGGGCCGCCCTGCGAGGGCGGACACGCCCCGACGGGGTGGAGCCACCCCGGGAGGCGGACACGCCCCGGGAGGGAGGGTAGTGGGGGGAAAAAGAAAAGAAGAAAGAGGGATGGGGCAATGAAGAGACGGGCTCAATGGTGGGGCAATATGAGGATGAGGGGAGAATAAAAGTAAAGATGGTCTGGGGTCAGGAAGATTGTGTACTGATAAATGGTTGATGTGGATGCAGAGCTTAGTGCAGATACAGACACATGAGCGACGGTTAGAGGCATTGACAATGACTCTAGCAGTGATGACAGGTGTGGATCATGCGGCCTTAGAGCATGCAGGACTATTGCATTTTCTAGAGGTACCAACGATGAGGGCGCATTGAGTGATGCTGACGGCCCTGATAGAGAGATGGAGCTCAGAGACGTTGATATTTTGGCTACCGACGGGGGAGGTGATGGTGACACTGGAGGATGTATGGCGCATCTTGAAGCTGCCGATATTAGGGATTTTATTGAGTGATGTGGTGTCGAGTGGGGCTGAGTTGAGGCAGACTATGACATTGTTGTTTGGCCACATTGCCTTGCTGCTGCAGGGTCAGCAGTTGGATTTAGATGGATGCCTGATAGTGGGAGTACCAACGTTGCCTTTATTTTTAGCAGGGTTGATCTATGGGATATTGCTGCCAGATCGTAGCAGACGGTATTGCAGTTTGAGGTTCATGGAGCTGATTCGACACATTATGGAGTGGTGAGAGGGACATATTGCATGGGGTGCGTGTGTACTAGCCCAGTTGTATAGAGATATGCATCTAATTTGTTATTGGGAGGTAGTGAGTTTGACACACATGACGCTGTTACAGGTGTGGTCATGGGAGCATATTATGGTGACTAGACCGATTGTTGTGCAGGAGGGAGATGTGGATGATATAGAGCCACTAGCATGGAGGTATGGAGAGGGGAGGGGCTGGGTTATTTGTTATAGGTGGGTGGGAGATGTAGATGTATGGAGAAGGATGATAGATGATTTGGAGGAGGGATACATAGTGTGGTGACCTTACATGTGTCGATGCTTTAGGGGATGGAGAGAGTAGACTGCGAGACAGAGTGGGTATTTTATGGCGCAGTGTGTCCTAATTGGGATTCTTCCGTGGATAGTGGAGATGCACTGACCGGATAGGGTGTTGAGACAATTTGGGAAGACAAGATATTCTTGGTGCGCCAGTGATGTTTTGGCGGCTCAACAGAGAGTGACCATGGAGGCATGTGATTAGCCCTACAACGGCCAAAGCATCATGGGCA
>VDFB02058242.1:148127150-148194431 GCA_007258455.2 Sequoia sempervirens
GGAGATAGATATTTTGGATGTAGAGCCATTAGCGGTGGTTCCTGTCATTTCCTCAGGGGATTCGATTGTTCAGTCGAGAGACACTATGGAGAGTCTTCAGAGTATAGTTTAGAGGTTGAAGGTGGCAGAGGCAGAGGTGATCAGACTCAGAGTCAAGCTATCGAGAGCACCGGTAGCAGGTCAGAGGACTGATAGATTTATGGTAGAGGTGATGTGGAGAGAGAGGGAGGTACTGCTGGCTGACATACAAGGGCTACAAGATGAGTTAGCTGCTGTCAGTTTGGGACTGGGACAGACTAGAGGTGGAAACTGTTATATTGCAGGCTAGAGGGGCAGTAGCAGGTAGTGGGTAGCAGGTGGATGATCTCCGGTGGGAGCGAGATGAGTTATAGGACAGAGTGTTTTGCTTAGAGCAGACAGTGGGAGAGATGGGGGTGATGCAAGAGAGGGAGAGACAGGCGAGGGAGTAGGTTCAGATTATGCAAGCGGAGAGAGATGTAGCACAGGCGTGAGTATAGGCAGTGGAGGTAGAGAGGGATACAATGCAGGCGTGAGTTTAGGTGCTATAGGGTGAGTGAGATGCAGTGTTGTTGAGAGTCCAGGAGTTGCAGGGGGAGAGGGATGGAGCAGTAGTTCAAGCGCAAGCTGCATAGAGAGAGAGATGCGGCAGAGAGACAGATGCAAACGTTATAGGGGGAGCAGAATGTAGCAGTGGCATAGTGGCAGTCTATGCAGGGTAGTGATGTGATAGGGAGAGATATACATGGATTATAGAGGGAGAGGGATGCCACAGTAGCCAGGGCGGTGGCTACTAAGGAGATGAGAAATCAGATGCAGGCAGAGATGGCACAGTTACGCCTATCCTAGGAGGCTTGGGAGCAGGAGAGGAGGATGATTATGAGGGATTGGGATAGGTATCGTCAGGAGCGGAATTCTGCTCGGGTGCAGGTTGCAGAGCGAGAGGAGAATGCGAGAGAGGCAGGATTTTGGATGGCCGCATACTATCATTCAGTTCCAGACCCGTCTCAGTGAATATTTCAGTATACTCGTCAGGTACCCTAGATGCTAGCGCCATCCCAGTCACTAGGGACACAGACTCGAGGCTACAGTGAGTCACCAGGTGCTACACCAGATAGGTGATCAATACCAAATTCTCCACAAAGATCAGACGTGGGTAGCTCATTCGGGAGGTGATAGGCTACTGAGTTTTTTGACAGATGCAAGGTGGAACATGTAGGATTTATTGACAGACATCAGAGAGGTTCCACATCTTTGGATTTTGTATTTGATTATGTGATGGATATATGATAGATTGTGATGTATGTGAGACACACATTATATTATTATGACATGAGATAGTTCTTATGGGCATCATGTAGTATGTTTCCTTTTGTTATGGGTGACTGTATGCATATTTATATCATATTTCTTGCTTAGGTGGATGGATCATTTATGCACAGGTGGATGATTTTAAATGTTTATGATGGTATACACATATGTTGCATTTATGATGATTTATATGTATGGATGCCTAGTCACCTTATTTATTATGTATATATATGTGTATGATGGATTTTGTATGGACATTTTACATATGCAGGATGTGATGTATGATGAGTCTGACACTTTGTGATGCAGGTGGTGATGTATGCATGGATCTAACATGTGGTGATGTAGGTAGAGTGATTTTGATATGCAATAATGCTTTGGTAATCGTATAGGAAGTAACATATGTCCATAAGTAACAATAAGAATTGCCAGGATAATGGAAAGTGAGAATGTAGTGATCGTGAAAATGGGTGTCATTTGGCATCTGTCAAAAATCACAAGTATCCTGAGAAGAATGGGAAAGAGAGGGAGAAAGTATTTGCACAACCAAAATCATAGGGTGAATGCAATGTGATAGATGATGAAATGCAATCCTAATATGAGTTGCCATCTTTGGAGCATTGATAGTTGCTATAGCATAAGATACCAGATACCCTGATATATAAGACCAGGACCAGTAGGCATCCAATGCATAAAACAAACACAACAAGCAAAAAGGGGCTACCCCAACACCCAAAGGTCCTGATGACCTTGGTTGGGCCAGGCATTGGGATAACCACAAACACACAAGGATGCCCCAACGTAACACAAGACCCCATGGATCTTGGTGGGTACTACGTGAGACAACCAAAAAAGACAGCGACAAAGAAAAGACCAAGATGAACCCATATGTCGACTAGTCAAAGCACATCATGATATGATGGATCAAGGTGACCATGACAAGTGTTGAGAATGGGCTCAAAGGACAAATAAATTCAAAACATCAAAATATCATAATTAAAATCAAAATGTCCTTTGCCATAGGATCAGGGTGATGGATGGGATCGATGAGGTCTGCTAGGAAGGATGCATCCTGTTGAGACCGATGATGGATACTAAACTAGAATGACCCAGTTTGATGCCAGATGTTTTTCTTTAACTAAATCTTTTGATAGTACATGGAGTTTATTTGAGAAAAACAGGCCAGATGGAGACATAGACTGACACATCCTACAGACCTAGGGGCTTGGGAGCCGATCAAAGATTAGCCTTGCCTACGTGAAAGTGCAGAGCCCTCATAGTTCATGAAAAGACCATGGATAAAGCAGAAATAGGACAATGGTGACCGATGATGATAGACATATAACATGATAGAAAAATGCCCTGGGGGAGGATCAAATGACCAACCTTGCCTACGTGAAAGCACAAGGGCAACGTAGTTCGACAAAAGATGCAGAAGGACGGGATCTAGATGGAGACCGACACGATGGATGATCCTACATGATGACACGGACCGACCAACAAAGTGAATGAAAGACACAAGCTCAAAATGGGATACAGAAAAGCTTAGGATAGGGGATAGGCTAGATGGGTCATCCAATGCTCAATCAATATATATCAAGTGGCTTAGGCTAAGGTGGGTGAGGATGATAGTGCAGATGAAAGCATAAAATAACTAGGATGTTAGGTAGATAATGATTAAGTCCTCTACGAATGACGCCTGTGACCAGGTTTTCACCATCCATACTTATCCAAGGCACCACCAAGAGGTGGTTTTCACCATAAGATAGATTTATTTTTCTTTACTACTATTTTTTAGATTTTTTCTGTTACTTATTTTATTTTATTTTTATTTTTTTGAATTAGGTGGGGTTACCAAGCAGACTTAGGTGTAGAACCTTTTCAGATGGAGGATATTGATGGGTTCATCAAGGGGATCTCCTTCAAGACTAGTAAACATGTAGGCCCCAGATCCATATTTCGTAGTTATGATATAAGGCCCTAACCAGTTTGCCTCAAATTTTCCCTTCTTGTCTCAGTCTTGCTGAGTGTGCTAGTTTTCCTTAAGAATAAGCTCACCAGCCTGGAATTGTCTAGGACAAACCTTTTTATTGTAATGATGTTTGAGGTGATTTTGGTATGCTTGTAGATGATCATAAGATTTTATTCTTCATTCATCTAGTAATTCTAGCTGTGCAAGCCGTGCAACACAAGCATCGTCGTCATTGATAAGATTCTTCAGAGAAATCTTAAGTGATGGAAGCTCAACTTCGATTGGCAAGATGGTTTCAGCACCATATACCAAAGAATAGGGGGTGGCGCCTGTTGGAGTACGGATGGATGTACGGTATGCCCAGAGGGCAGGATGAATATGGAGGTGCCAATCTCGTCCAGTGATATTGACAACCTTTTTGAGGATGCGGATGAGGGTCTTGTTGGTTGCTTCTACCTGACCATTTCCCTGAGGGTAATAAGGCATCGACCAATGATGCTGGATATGGAAGGTGTCACAGAGGTGTTTCATGGCTTGATTTTTAAAAGGTTTTCCATTTTAAAAAAGGATGGTGGATGGGATACCATATCTGTAGAAATATGGTAAAGGATGAATTTGAAATATGAGTACCGGTGATTTGTGAAAGGGCTTGCCTCCACCCACTTGGTGAAGTACTCAGTTGCGAATTATGAATGTATGACCATGATGATGGTGGGTAAATCTTGCCAATCAAGTCAAAACCCCATTGAGAAAAGGGCAATGGTGCGAGGAGGGGCTGAAGATCTTGTGCGGGGGCGTGAATCAAATCTGCATGTTGTTGGCATGGAAGGAATTTCTTCACAAATTCACAAGCATCATGTTCCAATGTAGGCCAATAATAGCCAACTCGTAGGATCCTTTTGGCCAGAGCCATACCATTTGAGTGAGCTCCACAAATACCACCATGTACTTCCGTTAGTACCGTGTGGGCTTCAGTCTCATTCAAACATCTAAGGAGGATTCCATCATACCCGTGATGATAAAGCGTATCACCAACAATGATGTATCAGGAAGAACGATGGATAAAGGATTTTCGTTGGTTGCATGTAAGTTCTGGGGGTATGATATTAACATGGAGATAAGTGTAGATGTCTTGATACCAAGGGGAGGTAGGACCTACAATATCGCACACCATATCAGTCTCAGGAACATCATATGTTGGGATTAAAAGTTGTTCAACAAGAAACTCACACTCTGTTCGGTCCTTAGGCATGTCAATCAGGGAACCAATAGTGGCCATTGCATCTACCGCTTTATTCTATACCCAAGGGATTTGGTCAAACTGTATGAAGGTGAAATATTTCTTGAAATCATCCACCATGCGTTTGTAGGGTAACAGTTTATCATCTTTTGTGAGGAATTCATTATTAACTTGTCTAATGACTAGCAAAGAATCACCAAAGACTTTCAAATGAGTTATGTGCCACTGCTTTGTAATTTTGAGGCCGGTGAGGAGGGCTTCATACTCTTCCATATTGTTGGTACATGGGAATGCAATCCTAAATGATTTTGGGATGTAGTCACCTTGAGGAGTGACTAATAGGATTCTTGCTCCAGATCCACTATGAGTGTATGAGCTATCGAAATATAGCGTCCAAGCTGGTGCTTCTATAACTGTGTAGATTTCTTCATCTAGGAATTCAGTGTCTAGGGGGTAAGCATCTATCAATGGTGCTTCAGCCAATTGATCAGCAATGACCTATCCTTTTATGGCTTTTTGCTCTACATACTCTATGTCAAATTCGCTTAGAAGCATGACCCATTTGGCCATGCGGCCAGTCAAAGTGGTTCTAGATAACAAATACTTCAGAGGATCAATTTTAGCGATTAGTTTGACTGGATGGCTGAGCATGTAATGGTAGAGTTTCTGTGTACTGAAGACTAGTGCAAGGCATGCTTTTTCCATGGGGGAATAATTTAACTCATAGCCAACTAGTGTTTGACTAATGTAGTAGATTGCCATCTCTTTGAATGACTCATCATGTTGTGCCAATAATGCCCCTAGTGAGACTAAAGTAGCAGAGCTATAAAGCAGAAGGGGTTTTCCTAGAATAGGTGGCATCAAGATTGGTAGATGAGCTAAATATTCTTTAATTTTATCAAAACCCATCTGACATTGTGGGGTCCATCGGAAGGTGGAATCTTTCTTCAAAAGATGGGTGAATGGTTGACATTTATCTGCTAGTTGGGCTATGAACCGACGAATGGACTACATCTTCCCCTGGAGGCTTCTTAACTGCTTCAGATTGCGTGGAGGTGGCATGTCCAGAATAGCCTTTACCTTGGCGGGATCAACTTCTATACCCCTTCAAGAGACTATAAAATCCAATAATTTTCCTAATGTGACCCCAAAGACACACTTTTTTGGATTTAGCCGCAACTTGTAATGCTCTAACCGCTCAAATATCTTCTTCAGAATAGGAGGGTGTTATGCTTGTGTTCTGGATTTCCCTAATAGGTCATCGACATAATCCTCCATGATGATATGTATGAGGTCATGAAAGATGACTGTCATTGCCATCTGATACGTTGCCCTTGCATTTTTGAGACCAAAGGGCATAACATTGTAACAAAAAGTGCCCCAAGGAGTTGTGAAGGCAGTCTTGTGTTGGTCTTCAGGTGCGATTCAAATATGATTATAACCAGAGAAGCCATCCATAAGGGATAACATCTCATGTCCTGCAGTTAGGTCGACCAACATGTCAATGTTAGGCAGAGGGAAATCATCTTTTGGGCAGGCTTTATTAAGATCCCTGAAGTCTATGTAGACCCGAATGTCTCCGTTTGGTTTGGAAACTAGGACTATATTGGAGATCCACTCAGAGTAGTCAATCGGTCTGATAAAACCCGCCTCTAGTAACTTCTCCAATTCCTTCTTGACTAATATCGTGACTTGTGGATGCATCTTGCAGAGCTTTTGTTTGAGAGGCTTGGCGTCTGGGCGAATGTCTAAGTGATGAACCACTAAGGCGGGATCTAAGCCTGGCATGTCTGAGTATGACCACAAAAAGTTAATGATTCCTTCTCGGAGTAGTTGTACGATGATCAGATACTCTTGCTCTGAGAGTGACTTAGCTACATAGGTGATTTTAGGACTTTCAACAGTTCCCAGATTAACTTCTTGTGTCTCTTCAATCAGAATAGATGATCGGGCAGATTACTGAGTTCCCATGAGGGGAAGATGAACATCTCCATCTTCTAGTGCCTCTTCGAGGTTTTCACCATCAGATGCATCCTTTATTTTTACTTTTTCAAGGTCAGGAAGTGCCTCAGGAAGGTTTTCACTAGATGACCATTTTTTACTTTTCTTATTCTTATTTTTGCCACTGGAGTGTTCATCCTCCCCCAATCCCATAAGGTTGACATACATATCCGCAGACATATTGACAGGTGTGGTATTATGTAGGTCCCAATCAATAAGTTCAGGGTGACAAAGGGATAGGCTAATGGTGTAGATGGATAAGCATTCGAACATGGATGATTAGTCGGCATGATCGACATCATCATATGCATGTATGATGGATTCCTCCTCGGGTATGTCTTCCAATGAGCCATCATCCATGGTGACACTATTGGAAGTATTAGATGATGTTGTAGGGCTTTTCTATTTTCTGTCATACCCAATGCCTATGTTCTTCGATAGCTTGGCCGTATCAATGGGTTGCAACCACCCTTGTTCTTCCTTGCCTAGGCCCCTACCTTGATAGTTATGTTTTTCCACGAACTTTGTCGGCCAAGGGTACTTTTCCTGAAAATATTTCTTTAGAGGAGTCTCTAGTTCAGGCTCTTCTCAGTAGACCCATTGGCTTATGTCCTCTTCTGGTGCATCTGTCTTCACACTTGGGGATCTGAAAGTGGTGGTAGGGATGTTTTTACCACTGAAGGTGATAGTCTTGTCTTCCTTTTGCGTAGCATGCGAAGGTTGACCATATTCATGTGGTGATGGTGGCATGGTGGATACATTGAGAGTCGTATGCATTTCATATTCACCACACCCTTTGTCAATGATTTGTACTTTGGTGACTGAAGGATTAGTGGTGAAGGATGGAGTGGTTATCACGGTGGATGGTGGATTAGTGGATGATGAGTGGGATGCCCCCATTTCTACCCTGGGACAATAATGTAAATGAGGAAATGACGCTTCTAAAGCGCAACAATATTCAAATGGTTGGGGGTCGGCATAGACGGTGACTTCTTGTCCGTTGACAAGAAATTTTAGGCATTGATGGTACATGGAGGGGATGGCCTACATAGCATGGAGCCATGGGTGGCCAAGGAGGAGATTATACGGTAAGTCAGATCAAGGACATGATAGGTAGTATACTGAAGTACAGGTCCCACTTGGATAGGGAGACTGATAATTCCCTCTGAATTTCTTTCTGCATTATCATAAGCTTTGATTGTGATGATCCGGTTACTTAAGTCTGCTTGAGTATACCCCACCTATTTTATGAACTTCAAAGTACACAAATTAAGGGCAAAGCCATTATCTACCAAGACCCTTTTTATTTTATGGCGAGTAACTATGACTTCGATATGTAAGGGGAGATTATGATTGACATCAATGTTCAACATATCATTTTGGATAAAGTGGAGGTGATGAGACAAAGCCAAGTTTCCCACAAAAGCTTGGAATTGCGTGGGGTCGATGTCATTTGGCACATGGGTTTCTTGCAGGGCTCTATTGAGAATTTCTTGATGTACTGGGGAAGACTTAAGCAAATCCAAAATGGATATATGAGTAGGGGTCTTCCTTAGGTGATCAAGGATGTTGTACTGAGAGTTTACAAGAGTTGGTTGGGTGGGCCTAGAGGCTACAAGAATGGTGATACGGGCTTGTCATGTAGTAATAGCACATTGAGGGTCCTTGGATTTAACGTGTATCATGGATACTCGAGGTTCCACCTGCTTAATGTAATGAATAACACCTTCATAATTGAGGGGCACATTCTTGTAGCTTACATTATTTGTGTTGTTTCCTTGGGGATTATTTCCATATGTACTTGGGCCTCGATTATGGTTTGGAAAGGCGTTCTAGTATATCTGCAATTGAGCATTGGATGACGAAGCTTGACAGGGGTCAACCTTGATATTGCCCCGATCAATGAGATCTTGGACATAGTTCTTTAGACCCTGACACTTATTCAAAGAGTGTCCCTTCATTTTATGGAACTCACAATATTCATTTTCTTTAAACCATGCTAGGTTGGGTTTGGACTCATCCAATGGCTTGGTGACAGGGTATGTGATGGGGTAATTGATTTGTAACAACTTATTAAAAAAAACACTCAAAGGTTCTCCTAATTGGGCATATTGATGTTTGGTGTTCCCTTGATGGTTTTGGTTTGACTGTTGAGGGGGACAAGGTGCCCCCTATGGTATAGATATGGCGTTGGGTATAGACGGTTGTTGTTTTTGGGAAGCATTAGCCACTTGGACATGTTTAGTGTCTGTCACACCGTCATTCACCGCATTCTTGTTCTTGTTCTAAAATCATGGTTTATCTCCAAATGACCTCTCTTTATCATGACTGTGTATTTTGATGTGTCCTTTGGAAATAAGGGCACATTCAAGGATGGGTCCCTTTTCTACTATCTCCGCAAAAGTGGTGACACAATGTAACCTAAAATTATGGGCCATGTCAGGATGAGAGTTTTCCACGAAAAGAGTGACCATGCCTTTTTCTTTCAAAGGGGTCTTCATTTGGCTTGCTAATGCGCGCCACTATTGTAGGTAGCTGGTAAAAGTTTCTCCGTCACATTGTTTATCTTTGAGGAGATCCAAGGTGTCCGTATCCTTCTCCAAATTGAAAGAGAAATAGGAAACAAAATTTTCTGACAGGTCTGCAAAAGCTTTTATGGACCCTTTTTTGAGAGTCATGAACCAATCTAAGGCATGGCTTGCTAGGCTTCGTGGGAACAAGCGCAAGAGATAGTTGTCATTGTACATGACTTCTTGACACTGGGAATAAAACTCCTACAAGTGGGCCTTAGGATCTTTGTTTCCCTTGTATTTGTCAAATTTTGGTATCTCGAAATGTTTAGGAAATGGGATCAATGAGATGGAAGGATCAAATGGATATGGGCATATGTCTTCAAATTTGAATGATTGTTTGG
The DNA here is from genome assembly GCA_007258455.2 of Sequoia sempervirens. Lineage (NCBI taxonomy): Eukaryota > Viridiplantae > Streptophyta > Pinopsida > Cupressales > Cupressaceae > Sequoia > Sequoia sempervirens. Next base: position 148,136,607 of record VDFB02058242.1, read on the forward strand.
TGGCCCCGGCTTGAAGATCCTTAAGTGCAGCCTTGATTTCCAACAAATCTGAGCTAGTTGGTGGCGGGTTGGGGAGATATTGATGATAGGATGATAAAGGATCCTATTGAAAGGACGTCAGATTGTTGAAATAGGGATTTGGATAGTTGGATGATGATATGGCTTGTTGGTAAGACAAAGGATTTTGTTGATACGAGGGCTGTTGTTGTGGGGGATAGTACAGATTTGTTTGATAAAAGTGTGGGGTAGGTTGTTGAGGAGCTTGGATGGGACATTGCATGTTGGTTTGTTGATGTTGAGGGTATTGTTGTGACTGTTGGGAGGTCGCATAAAACGGTTGTTGGTGAAATTGTTGCTGATTGTGATAGTAGTAGTGTTGGGGAAGTTGTTGTTGTGACGTCAAATGTTGTATGGGATGAGATGGGATATTATGTTGTGGTTGAGCCTGTGGGTGAAAAATGGACGCGAGAAAGGGGGATATGGTTTGAGCAATAGGTCGAGATGGATTGCCTTGTGATTGGTAGGGTGGTTGTTGTGAAGAGGTCGACGTATTGTGTATAGGTTGTTGCGGATGAGATGGTGGAGGTAGCATAGAAGTGTTTTGTAAAGGGGGTTGTTGGGTACCACCTGGAATGTTCAGTTGGGGTGTTCCTTGTGGAGGTAATTGAGGCAGAATGTTGGATTGGTGAGCCTGTTGAGATGGAAGATTTGTGGTCCCAGGAGGTGGAAGTAATGTGGCAAAGGAGGTGCTCCCAATGTTGATTGTGGGTTGGTTCGGAGGAGGAGGTGTTGTTAACGTTAATGGCGGAGGTGGTGGAACATTTTGTGGCATACCATAGGCAAAAGGATTATTGGGATCAGGCACTTGGGGACCTCCCATAACTGAGGTCGAAACATGTGGGGGATAGTTAACCTAATAGAGAACGACATTGCCAAATTCAGGTTGATGCCAACCCTCAACTGGAGGAACATTGGAGAAGTATGAACCTTCTGGTGCATTTTGTGAACCTTGTAGTACATTAGATGGGGCACCCCTATATTTGGACAAGTCAACATTCGAGGGGGGTTTCACACCTTTCTCAATTAGGTGGGCCAAGATTTCTTCCCCATGTTTTTCAAGCAAACAGTCAGTCATTTGCACATTGGCGGGATTACTAAAATGTTCCTCAAGTGTGAGTTCAGGTTGATTAACCATACTCTCTTCACCATGTGGCAAGTTATTCTGATTCTCAGTATTAGAGTGCGATGAAGTACCATTATGAGGATTGTGAGGGATGTTGGTACCTTTATTCATTGTGTTGTTGGGATCTTGAGGGTTGTTTGATTGGGCATTCTGGGCTTGATGGTCGGCCATTTTCTTTGCTTGTGATCGGGTCTGAACAGGCATGCAAATGTGCTATGTGTAGACTATAGAAATGCTTTTGATGAATGATTTGATTGTGATTGGATGAGATCTGATTTGGATGGGGTTTGGATTTGGAACAGATTTTGTTTGGATATATTGGATTGGATTAGATTTTGATGGGATCGGATTTGGATTTGGCAAGATTGGATTGGATTGGATTGGATTATTAAGATCAATAGGATATAATTGGTTGAATAGATATGATTTGATTGATTGGACAATTTGATCGAATGATTGGTTTTGATAGATTTGGATGATTGGATGGGTATGATTGGATGATAAAAGATGAGAGGGAAACCTTGAGTTTAATCAAAGGAAGTTACCCTTAGCAACCAAGAGCTTTAATTGATTAAGAGGATAATCACAACACCGAATCCACCTTAAGATAGGAATGGATTGATTGGGCCGAGGATGATAACTTACGACCCCAAATTCACCTCAAGATGGAAGCAAATTGATTGGGGTTGAAGTTAAAGGCTAATAATCAAATTAAGGTGCTATGGTAAGAAAAAAAATGGTGTTTGTTAGGTGAGGGTATGGACTTTTGGATGGAATATGAAGAAATTAGAATGACCAGGTGGATTGAAGATAATTGCAGAGAATGAACAGGGATTTATAATGGTTAAACGGAAGTTTGGAATGATGAGATGGAGGTTTAAAATGGTCAAATGGAGGTTTTTGGAGGTTTAGAGTGACAAAATGGAGGCTTAGGATGATGAGATAATGGTTGGAGACAATTACATGATGGTTTAGAGGCTAAACGGATCCAAATGAGGCAGTTTCAGGTGTTCAGGAGGGCAAATCCGCCCCTCTGCACCAAACCAGGGGCGTAATCACCTCAATGCGGTAAAACAGGGGCGTAATCACCTCACTACGGTAAAAATAGGGGTGTAATCACCTCACTGCAGTAAAACAGAGGCTTGGTTTGATAAAAATGACTATGGCAAGGACTTTAAAATGACAATGATAAGGCCAAATTGTCAAAATTTCATTGGTTTCTCACAAGAAAACACTCTTAAGCAAACACAACCCTACGATTAGTGTTAAGGGTATGGCCAAAGAGGTCTTAATCTAGGATGCACAAGGTGTCTAGGGAGTCCTCGATATACTCTTGGTACGTGAGGCACAATCGTGAACACCAGCTCGTCACAAGCATGATTCAGGAACCCCAGCGAGATACTGAAGGGCTCGGACCAACTCTTCATGTCTATCTAGGTATCACCCTAGCTTCGATGCTCCACCAATTATGACATGACTAGATTGGGGTACAACTTTCACTCTCCCCCCTTTATATACCCCGCCGGTACGCATGGCTGGAATCGTCCCTTAGGGTGATAAAATCCCCAAGTAGGTCCCACTATAAAGAAAACACTAACTATCTCCAACTACTCCCCAGGCTCACACGAAGTGCAAGGGGAAAGTGAAAACAAGCTAATGCCCCCTTTGGGTAACACAAAAAGACAAGCACCACACACAATGAATATTACTCCCTCTAATTAAACTATGTTCTTAGATTAATGCAAACAACAAGGATAATTTAAAAAGTTTGAGCAAATGGATAGCCCTGCAAACAAATGTTAGATGTCTTATCCCGCTTTCTCCATCAACTTCACAAGAATATGCTGCAGAAGGTTAGCAAAAAACACATGTATCCTTGCAAGAACAATGTTAGGGAGAAAATAGCAAAGAAGATAATAGTTTTACCTTCTAGGGGGTGCAGTCACCTTTCTGCAGCAAATCAGGGGCATAATTGCCTCACTGCGGTAAAAACAGGGGCATAATAGCCTCACTGCAGTAAAACCAGGGGCACAGTTGTTCCACTGTGAAAAAGTGTTAGCAAAAATTTCAACTCAAGGGGCGTAATCGCCTCACTGTAGTAAATGTTAGCACAAAAGACAATTTTTAGCCAAGAGGGTGTAATCACCCCACTGCAGTAAAATATTAGCACAAAAGACAATTTTCAACCAAGAGGGCGTAATCGCCCCACCGCAGCAAAATATTAGTACAAAAAATAGTTTTCAGCCAAGAGGGCGTAATCGCCCCACTGTAGTAAAATATTAGCACAAAAGACAATTTTCAGCCAAGAGGGCGTAATCACCCCACTGTAGTAAAATATTAGCACAAAAGACAATTTTCAGCCAAGAGGGCGTAATCGCCCCACTGCAGTAAAATATTAGTACAAAAAATAGTTTTCACCTAAGAGGGCGTAATCGCCCCACTGCAGTAAAATATTAGCACAAAAGATAATTTTCAGCCAAGAGGGCGTAATCGCCCCACTACAGCAAAATATTAGCACAAAAAATAGTTTTCAGCCAAGAGGGTGTAATCACCCCACTGCAGTAAAATATTAGCACAAAAAATAGTTTTCAGCCAAAAGGGCGTAATTGCCCTTCTGCAGCAAAAACAGGGGCGTAATCGCCTCACTATGGTAAAAATAGGGGTGTAATCGCCCCACTGCGATAAAACAGGGGTGTAATCACCCCACTGCGGTAAAAACAGGGGCGTAATCGCCCCACTATGACGTGTTCCTATAAAAATCTCAACAACAACAAATATGAAGTATAGGAACCCATTTGTGGGTCCCACCAAGCATGCCTTAAATGTGATATCAAAATATTTAACCTATTCTAAGAAATTAAATGCAATGGAAAATATAATGAAACACCTCAAGATTAGCCTAAGGAATTTGAAAATGCAAAGAGGAAAATGTGAAATGAAGACAAATGATATACCTTCCTTCTTGCAGCTAAAACTCCTTGGTTGGCCCTTGATTTGGATTGATATGTATGCTCCTTGATGGCTCTTGATGTGGCTAAATGGAGGATTTTACTATGTGCTTGGATGTAAATGCAAGTGAATGTAATTGAAGGCTAGATGAGTGCACAAATTGGCAGCATGTAGTTATAAAATGGCTAAGTGTTAAAATGCCCTTGAGGAGGGGGTATTTATAGGAGAATTTGAATTCTCTAGAGAATTCAATGGTCAAGATTGATCCAACAAGGTCAAGATGAAGGGATATGGTGGGTTGAGAACCCACAAGCCCTCACATCTTGACATGTGGAGGGTGAAGTGGCCAAGGGGATATGAGATGGAGGTGAGGTGTCAAACAGGTACATGAGGTGGAGGAAGGACAAGTACCTTCCAAACACCTTGGGGAGTGAGAAGATCTCCTCAAAAAGGAATTTGTTGGCCCCAAGTGAGGGTGAAAGGGACATTTGAGGAATTTTGAAATTCCTCAAAAATCTCCATGGGAAAAGGAGAGGTGGTTGGAGAAATAAATGTGAATTAAAAATTCACATTCTTAGGAGAGTCTAAAGGATAAGAGAGGGTCTCCAAAAAGGTGCGAATTGGTCACATGTGCATGAGGTGACATGTCAAATATTCTAGAAGCCTTGGAAAGACAAAATGTGAATTAAAAATTCACATGGGGAGGAGAGAGACATGTGATGAATAAATGAGAATTAAAAATTATCATGGGAAGGAGGGTCAATGTCCAAAAAGGAAAAATGGAAGAATTGACCAAAAAGTGGTGCTAAAAATGGCTAATGACTTTGATTAAAGTTGTGCAAACACTTGATTATGATAATTAATGGAAGATTAGAGACAAGTGGCAAATGTAGGAGGATGTGACATTAATCCTTGATTAAGAGAATGTACACCCTAAATATGAATTAATTAAATTGATTCATATTACAGATGGATTATGGAGGATGTGACAAGGAGTGATAAAAAAAGAATTTTAAATTGATTTTAATTCAATAGATTAGGATGACTAAATTAAATAAATTGGTGTATTTATTTAATTTAGAGAAGATAAAAGCACCAAATAAAGTATTCAATTATTAAATTAAACACTTTAAGAGTCTTATGTGGGAAGCGCAATATTAATTAAATAAATTAATATTGACAGAATTGATGAATAAAGGACAAAATTTGATCATATGGGAGTGATCAATTTTGGGTGTCTACACATACAATCTTCTTGTTATATTTGTATAAACACCCATATGCAAGCATTTGTATATATTGCTACTTGCTGCTTCATCTTTCTTAATAGAAAAAATGTAATTTAGAACAACAAGAATATAAATCTTTAAATACATATATGGGTTCAATTTTTCCTCTATTTAGACATTTTGGGAAACACAAATATATATATATATATATATATATATATATATATATATATATATATATATATATATATATATATATATATATATATATATATATATATATATATATATATATCCATATGTACACATGTATCTATTTATCTATATATACAACAATATATCTGAATGATAACATTTTCCATCCAAACAAATTAAGCACATTAAAGATTAAAAAATTTAAAGATTACAAAAAAATCCTTATTACAAGAACAATACAATACTCTTCCACAAGAAACTTCAAATAGATGAGTCAAAAATAATATCATGAAAGTTATTGATAGTTAAACAGATGGGGGAAGAAGAATATCGTGAAACATATTAATAGAAAACAACTAGTCTATGTAACAACTGTCATTATCAACTTTAGGAAACTCTTCTATATTTGAAAAAATTTACAATAGTCTACTATCAAACCAACACCACAATGGCTATTTCAAGAAAACAACCCAACAAATATATTTTCCCACACATTTTGTAGTATACTTTCCCAAAGACATATATATATATACACACACACACAAACATATATATATGTTCATTCATACATATACATGTATATATATACATATATACATATTAAAGAGAAAAACACAAATTCTAACAAGATTATTAGGGAAACAGTGAAGAACCACACAAACTAAAATAGGAGGGATTGTATATATATGGATATGTAGAGGGTTTCTTATCTGCTTGAAGTTTCTAATGTGATTTTTGTTACTGAAATCATGAATAGGATTTGTTGTACAATAGTTGTTCCACAATTTTTGTGTTGCTCTATAATATTTAATTCCACCCTATGTAGGTTGGATTTTTTGCATAATGTGAAAGGAAGTGCATTGATTTACATTCTCGACAGAGCCATTGTGCCTGCAATCTACTATTAAACTAGCATGGACCATGCATCTGAGGCAATGCTCTAGTATGCAACCAACACAACAATGCAACCTAGTCAATATATTATTCTCACAAAAAAAAATCAAATGCATAGCACAAGGTGCAAGCTACCATAATCAAGAGTTCCTTATGGCAGGAGTTGTAATGTAGGAGCATCTAGTGGCATAAGGGCAATCTTGCATCACCCAAAAAAAGAGTTTCATTTCATGTTGGTAGTTTCTTAGATGTTTTTGCATTTTTGGATACCTTTTTCATCATAATGTAATTCCCAACTTACGGTTTTTCTTTTCTATTCCTGGGTTGAAAGATATTTCAGTTTTAGTCTCCCAGAATTACACATGAAAACCTTCCAAGTTAGATTTGAGGCACTAAATGGTCCTAAAATGGACTTGAAACTTGCCAAAATTAGTGTAGTAGATTTTGAGCATGTTCTTGACTCTGAGACCTTTCCAATGGTTGAAATGGTTCAAAAAATGGAGTCTCGGATCAAAATTTATGCCTCTCAGAAGTTGGCACACTTTCTAGAAGATACTAATTTTCAAATGTACTTTTGAAATTTGAATTTCAAGTTGTAATTTTTGATGCTAGACTGCCAAAAAAACTCAAATTTGAATGTTGTTTTGGCTCTAAACTAAAAAGGGATCTCTATTTATGGGCAGGTTTTTAATTTTTGTGTAGCTTTTTGGGGACAAGTTCTCATACTATGAAAAGGGGTTTTTCAATAATTTTGTAGTTTGCATATTTCCAGAACTTGAGGATATCAAATCCTCTGCATGTAAGAAGTTCATTTTTAGAATAATAAAATAACATTCTCTATTTGGTGTTAATTTTCTATGTCTTGGGTTGCACCCTCATCAGGTGGTCTCAAAGCGAGGTTTTCTTGAACATGTGGATAGATCACCGATTGTGAGATAGTTCACACCAGAACCATGGTTGTGGGTTGAGGTCAAGAAAGATGCCTCCAAGAGTGATGCTTGGTATCCATGGTGATGCTAGAGGTGGTCGAGGTAGCAGAAATGTTGATGGAAGAGATCGATTAGCAGCTAAGGGTTTTAGAGCCCTCCAAAGATAGATTGATGCATTGCAGGAGTAGATGAGAAGAGGGTTAAACCTAAGAATGAGAGAAGAAAGTGAGGATGAAGAAGAGGAGGAAGATGCAAATGTAAAAGAGGAAGAAGCAATTGACCAAGACCAAATGTGGCTGATAAGGGCCATTTCAAAGATTAGGAAAAGACCCAAAGCAGAAGTCCCTAGTTATTTTGGAAGTCTAAACCTAAAAGAGTTGATCAACTAGATCAATGAGTTGGAAGAATATTTTGAGTATGCAGAGATAGAGAACCCAGATTGGGTCAATTTTGCAAAAATGAAGCTAAAGGGCCATGCCAGTATTTGGTGGAAAGAGGTCTAGTTGGAGAGAAATGAAAGAGGAAAAGGAAAGATCACCAGATGGGATCGTATGGTGGAGAAAATAAAAAAGCAGTTCATACCAATGGACTACAAGCTAGATTTCCTTAAGAAATTGGAAGGGTTGAATCAAGGAAGAAAATTTGTGAATGAATACACTAACTATTTTCACAAGATGATTAGTAGAATGGGTCATACAAAGGCCAGCAAGGAGAAGCTAGCTTGTTATCTTAATGGGTTACGTCCGAGCATTTAGGAGGAGTTAAGCCTTGTTAGAATAACCACCATTGAGGATGCATACCAGTTTGCTCTGAAAGTTGAAGAGAAGTTGAACAAAAGATTTGAAAACAAACAAAAAGGACGAGGAGGTCAAAGTGAAAAGGGAAGTGGCAGATCTTCTAGAAGTTGAAATGATGATGTCAAGAAGAAAATGAAGATGTGGGTACGAGTTGAAACCAAAAGAATGATAACTTCTATTTCCCTTGTGATCAAAACAGTGGTGATCAAAGAGGTAGAGGATGACGAAGATCTATACAAGGATTCAAAAGAGGCGGTTTTGGAGGAACATGTTTCCAGTGTGGTGAAGAAGGAAATCGATCCTATGAATGTTCGCAACATCAAGGAAGGGAAAAAAAAGGCCGAAAGGTCATGGAAGGGTTGCACATGCAGATGAGGAGGCTCAATCTAGACATTCAAATGATGTTGAAAGGGGAGAATCCCTAGTGATTAGAAGAGCACTGGTGATTGAAGAGAAGGAACTTGAATAGAGGATGAATTTATTCTACACAAGGTGCAAATGTGAGGGAAAATGTTGTGATGTCATCATTGACAGTGGGAGCACCAATAATCTGGTGGCAGAGGAGATGGTTACAAAGTTGAAGCTAAAGAGGGAAAGGCATCCACATACGTATCAGATTGCCTTGTTGCAGAAGGACCACAAATTTTTGGTCAATGAGCAATGCCTGGTGAAGTTCAAGATTAGGAGCTACCATGATGAGTTACTTTGTGATATCATCCCCATGGATGCATGTCACATGTTGTTGGGGAGGTCATGATAGTTTGACATGTGAGCTATATGTGATGGCCATGCAAACACTTATTCCCTGATGAAGGATGGGGTTCATCACAAGTTTAAATCCCTGAAGGAGGCCAAAGAAAAGGTATGCATTAGTGCTAGAATCTGTTATGTTGATGGAAGAAATTTTTTAGAAGGTATGAAGCATGAGTGTGTGTGTTATGTATTGATTCCTAAAGTGGGTAAGGAGGATAGTGAGAAGGTGCCAAAAGAATTTTTTGGGTTGTTGGATGAGTTTCAAGATATTTCTTTGATAATGTACTTGAGGGTTTAACACCAGTGAGGAAGATCAGTCATTAAATTGACTTGATCCCTGGAGCTAGTTTTCCAAATAACGCAACTCATAGAATGACTTTGACAGAAAATGAGGAGTTAAATAGACAAGTTCAGGAGTTGTTGAGAAAGGATTTGATTCGAGAGATCCTGAGCCCATGTACAGTACCTACAGTACTAGAACCAAAGAAGGATGGGGAGTGGAGGATGTGTACAGACTCCCAGGCCATAAACAAGATAGCAATCAAGTACATATTTCCCCTACCAAGGATGGATGACCTGATGGACTATTTGAGTGGAGCTCAGTACTTCACAAAGATTGATCTAAAGAGTGGTTATCACTATATCCATATTTGAGAGGGAGATGAATGGAAGACTGACTTCAAGACAAAAGAGGCCATGTATGAGTGGTTAGTCATGCTTTTTGGGCTAACCAATTCATCAAGCACATTCATGCAGCTTCTGAACAAGGTACTGAAATAGTTTATAGGAAGTTTTGTTATTGTGTATTTAGATGATATTTTGATTTTCAGAAGGACTTTGGATGAGTATTTGATCCATATTCGGAGAGCCTTTGAGAAGTTAAGAGAGGATAAATTGTTGATTAATCTAAAGAAGTGTAGTTTTGTGAAGGATCTAGTGTACTTGGGGTTTGTTTTCTCAAAAAAAGGTCTCAAGATGGACCTAGAGAAAGTGAAGGCTATTATGGAATGGCCTACCCCAAGAATTGCTATTGAGGTGAGATCTTTCCATGGTTTGGCTAGTTTTTATAGAAATTTCATTAGAAACTTCAGTAGTATTTGTGTACCCTTGACTAAAACAATGAGAGGGGATAGAAAAGAGTTTGAGTGGAGCACTCGAGCAGCGAAAAGTTTTGAATTGTTGAAATAGAGGGTTACAGAGTAGCTTTTTCTAGCCCTCCTAGATTTCAATAAGGTGTTTCAGGTGGATTGTGATTCCAGTGGTTGTGCCATTGGAGCAATGTTGAGCCAAGAAGGTAAGCACATTTCCTATTTCAATGAAAAGTTAAATGATGCCAAGAGAAAGTATTTTGTATATGATCAAGAATTTTATGCAATAGTTCAAGCACTAAAGAAATGGAGGCATTATCTATTACTGAAAGAATTTTTTTGTACACTAATCATCAAGCATTATAGTATCTAAATAGTCAAGGGAAATTAAATCAAAGGCATATGAAATGGGTAGAATTTTTGCAGAGCTAGACCTTTGTTCTAAAGAATAGGAGTGGGAGGTTGAATAGGGTTGTAGATGCCTTAAGTAGGAGGCAGAAATTGATGATAAAGATGCAGATTGAAGTGGTTGGGTTCAATAAACTCAAAAAATTGTATCTAGAAGATCCTAATTTTGTAGAGACTTGGAAAGCTTGCAAGGAGCCTGTTATAGTGGATAGGACAAAGTGGCTAGATTTCATAATTCAGGATGGCATGTTGTTTAAGGGAAGCCAATTGTGTATTCTAGGGAGTTCCATGAGGGAGAATCTGATTAAGGAGAAGCACAATGGAGGAATGGCATGATATTTTGGTCGGGATAAGACCATTTCCATTATTAGTGAGCCTTATTATTAGCCTCAGTTGTCACAGGATGTAAAGAAGTATGTACAAAGTTGTAAGGTATGTCAGATGGCTAAATGAGTGAGCCAAAATATAGGGTTATATTAGCCCTTACCCGTACTAGAGAGGCTGTGGGAGGATATAAGTATGGATTTTGTTCATGGTTTGCCAAGGACATAGAGAGGGAATGATTCAGTATTTGTGGTGGTTGATAGGTTTTCAAAAATGGCACATTTCATTCTATGTTAGAAGACCCATGATGCAGTCCACATTGCTGACTTGTTCTTCAAAGAGGTGGTGCAGCTACATGGTCTGCCAAAGAGTATTGTCTCAAATCGTGATACCAAATTTGTGGGATACTTTTAGAGGACCTTGTGGAAGAAGTTGAGAACAAAGTTGAAGTTTAGTTTTGCACATCATCCACAAACATATGGGTAGATGGAGGCTGTGAACAGGAGTCTGGGTAACCTATTGAGATTCTTGGTAGGAGATAAACCCAAGGGATGGGACTTGATCTTACCCCAGGAAAAATTTGCTTACAACAATTCTATCAATAGAAGCACTGGTAGATCACCATTCTAGATTGTGTATGAAGGCAACCCCAGAACAACTCTAGAATTGAGGAAGATGGACCAAGAGAAGAAGGTAAGTGCTAAAGTCAAATATTTTGTAGAGCACATCAAGGATATACATGAAAAGGTAAGAGAACACATTAACAAGATGAATATGCAAAATGAGGCCAAGGTAGATAAGAAAAGGAGGAATAAGGATTTTTAGATTGGTGATGAAGTAATGGTCCACTTGAGGAAATAAAGGTTTCCAGTAGGAACCTATAACAAATTGAAGATGAAGAAATTCGGTCCCTACAAGATTTTGAAGAAGCATGATTCAGGGAATGCATATGAAGTAGAGTTACCAGATGGAGTCAACATTTCCCCTGTGTTCAACATTTCAGATTTGAAAGAGTATCATGAAGGTGGAATAAAGGATGCACCAATAATAGGGTAGTATGACATTCCAAAATCTACTTTAGAGAAGGAGGAGATTGAAGCAATCCTAGATAGTCATGTCAGAAGGAGTACTAGAAATAGGAAGTATGAAGAATATTTGGTGAAATGGAGAGGATGGCCTATGGAAGATTCATCTTGGATATCTAAGGTAGAGGTTGACCATTGACCATTGGGTGTCTGATGTAGGAACATCTATTGGTGTAAGGGCAATCCTACATCACCCAAAAAAAGAGTTTCATTACATGTTGGTAGTTTCTTAATTTTTTGCATTTCTGAATACCCTTTTCGTCATAATATAATTCCCAACTTATTGTTTTTCTTTTCTATTCCTAGGTTGAAAGATATTGCACTTTTAGTCTCTTAGAATTGCACCTGAAAACCTTCTAGGTCAGATTTGAGGCACTAAATGGTCCCAAAATGGCCCTAAAGCTTGTTGATATTGGCATAGCAATTTCAAGCACATTCTTGACTCGAGACCTTTCCAATGGTTCAAACGGTTCAAAAAATAGAGTCTCAGATCAAAAGTTATGGCTCCTAGAAGTTGGCACACTTTCTAGAAGATACTAATTTTCGAATGTACTTTTGAAATTTGAATTTCAAGTTGTAATTTTCGGTGCCATACGGCAAAAAAAAACTCAAATTTCAATGATTTTTTGGCTCCAAACTAAAAATGGAGCTCTATTTATGGGCGGGTTTATGATTTTTGTGTAGCTTTTTGGGGACAAGTTCACATACTACAAAAAGGGGTTTTTTCTATAATTCTATAGTTTGCATATTTCCAAAACTTGAGGATATCAAATCTTTTGCATGTAAGATCATTTTTAGAATAATAAAATAACATTCTCTATTTGGTGTGTTAATTTTTTGTGTCTCAGGTTGCACCCTCGTCAAGTTAAAATAGATGAGAAAGAAAGAATACATACACACATACATATATATAACACTACAATGGCTGTTTGAACAATGCAACTTAATCAAAGTATACTTTTCCACACTACAACATTCAATATTACATTTACTTCATTAGCCCCCATCGGACAACAACAACAGAATGCATTAACCCCTGCAAAAGAAAACACTTACCATTCACCTTCCGTGTATCAAGGTCACCACCTCCACAACCACCAAACCACATAATATATGTATACATATAGATATATATTTATATGTATAGATATATACACACATGCATACATACATCTACACACACACACACACATATCTACATCGACATATGCATGTATGCATACATATACATATACATATATATATACACATACGTACACATATACATACATACATACATACATACATAGAGACACATAAATATGTAGACACATATTTACACTTTGTGCATCTTTGGTGGCATACACATTTTGTACAATTATCCCCTTCAAATCTCTCTAATTGATTTACTTCAAATCCTTACAAAGAGGACATCGTAGATTGTGAATGACCATGTAATTTATTGTTCCCTTTACCTATATACATTTGCAGATTCATGGAGTTTTCACGGTTTTCATTTTACTTTGATGCCGACCTCCTTTGTAGTCTACTAACAAATAGAGGAATTGTATAACAATAGTTACATTATCTGCCATTGAGTATTATAGAATAAATGGAGAAATTATAACAAACTATTAGTAAAACATACATACATATATATAGACATGGAAGTAGACATGCACTGATCTTTTCAAAGAATTGAAAATATATTTTCCTTTATTATTCTATCTATGTGTTGTGATGATGTGCATTTTCCTTGATTGCACTTGTTTAACAAAAAATAAATATAGATATGCTTCCAACACTAATAAATATAAAGGTAGGAGAGAGATAAAATTATATCATACTTTGACCAATCTATATAACAGTTCACTTGCCAATTCATAATCCAAGTAGCATTATTTGACACTCAATATTATAGGAAAATACCGAAAGGATAAAAAATATATGAAAAATACATTTACTATATAACACCAGGCAAACTAATTTCATCTATATACAACTGTGTATGTATATGTATGTATATGTTTACATGTATATATGCATGGATATATGTACATGTATATATATGTATATATGTATACATGTATATATATGTCCATATGTTTACATCTATATATATGTGTGCATGTTTTACATGGGTATTTTTGCATAAATGATTAATTTATTGTTCATGCCTTTCAAGCTCTACTTATTGTTCCTTTTGATAGTAGGCTAGAGGGTTTTAACATTGGTGTGCTACAAAACCTGTGAGAAAGTATATGTATATACTCATGTGTGTGTGTATATATATGTATGTATGTATATGTATACATGTATATATCTATGTATATGTTTACATGTATATATGTATGCATATGTAGACATGCATATACACATGTATATCTACATGTATACATACGTATATATGTATACATGTATATATATGTCTATATGTTTACATGTTTATATATATCTCTATGTTTACATAGGTATTTTGCATAAATGATTAATTTATTGTTTCTTTTGATACTAGGTTGAAGGGGTTTAACACTGATGCAATGCAAAATATGTGAGAAAGTATATTGATTAAGTTCAATTGTCGAGAGAGCCATTGTGGTGTTGGTTTGATAGCACATTATTTATTGTTCATGCCTTTTGTTCGGTGCTTATTGTTCTTGCTAATAGTAGGGTCCAGGGTTTTATATTGATTAAGATGCATTGTGCAAATAGCAAGTGTGGTGTTGCTCTAACGACAAACCATTTTTAAACTCATCGTGTTTTTCTCCATCCTATAGCATCTTGGGGGGAGTTAAGACTGTTGTGCCACATAATCTGTAAGTGGTTTTACATATTAATTTTGTGTTAGTGATTAATTTAGTGTACATGTGTATATATATCTCTATGTCTACATGTATATGAGTATCTGTATGTTTACATGTATATATCTGTGTATATCTTTACACATTTATATGTATGCATATGTAGACATGTATATATATGCATATATGTATACATGTATATATATGTCTATATGTTTACATGTATATATATGTATGTATATGTCTACATGGGTATTTTTCATAAATGATTAATTTACTATTCATGTGACCCAACCTCTACTAATTGTTCCTTTTGATAGTAGGCTCGACAATTTTAACATTTATCTGCTACAAAATGTGAGAAAGTATATTGATTAAATCACATTATCAAAAAAGCCTTCTTATATATATATATATATATATATATATACATATACACACTTTATCGAGACTCCAAGCTACACTAGTGTTATTCTAATACATGTTTCATAATTTCTCTATTTCTTTATAATATTTAGTGTGATGCAATGCAACTCAATTTTTTTGATAAAATTAAGAAGATTTAACTACAGTTGCCCCTATAACAACAGGTATCAAGCCAAAAATGCACATCGATAACTACAAACAATAAACAAGGGCCACAAAAATTACTCACCCCAACCATATTTTTTTAATGAAAGGAAAAAGATTTAACTATAATTTCCCTAAACCCACAGTAAATAGAGCTCCCAATGCCAAAGATATACACAAATAATCTAAACAGTAGGCCAACAATGAGAGGAACAAGATTTAACTACAAAAAGCCAAAGTTTCACAACCATAACTACAAAGAATAAATAAGGGCCACAAAAATCACTCATCCCAACTATATCTCTTTGACAATACAAATAAATACATAAATTGTAAAAGACCTATTAGCATAATACCGAACAACCAAATTTTAGTAACCCTAACCATATTTTTCCCACGAAAGGAAGAACATTTTAGTGCAATTTCTCCATCCGCAAAGAGTAGTAGTCTCTTCCAAGTCTCAATAATTGCTATAATGCCAAAGATAGAAAATTATTAGAAGAACAAATTAACAATAAATTAATCATGTATGCAGAACACCCATCCAAACATTAGTATAAGGCCACAAGCTCCATTGAAAATTTGAGTTACATCACCTAACACTAAGTATCATATACAAATAGAGAAATTGCAAAAAGAGTTATTAGGATAACAGTAAACACCCACCATCACAATTTTATCTCTAATATGTGAATGGTTTCATACATATCTAAACCCTACACATAGATAGCTACAATTCCTCCTATGCTAATAGCTACAATGCCAAAGACATAAATAGATAATCAATACAGTAGACCAACATTGATAGAAAGTAGATTTAACTACAGTTGCTCCTATGGTAACAGGTATAAGGCCAAAGAAACATATAACAAGAAGACATTAGCAATAAGTTAATCATTTATGAAAAACACCCATGTATAACATAGTATAACCCCACAAGCTTCATTGAAAATGAAAACCAAACCATGTGTACATAAGAAAAGATGCACAAAGTATATATATGTGTGTGTCTACATATGTATGAATAAATAAGGGCCGCTAAAATCACTCAACTCAACCATATCTTGTTGATGATTGGAATAATATTTAACTGTAATTTCCATGAAGCCACATTAAATACAACTCCTAAACCCAACACGTAGCAATAATCTCTAAAAAATGAATACAACCCTCCACTTCACTAAATATTATAAAGAAATCAAGAAATTGTAAAAGAGGTATTAGAATAGCACTCAACAGCTAAAAATTAGTAGCCATATCCATATTCTTTTCATAAAACAAAGAAGATTTAACTACACACTCTCCACCACCAAAGACCTATAATCTCCTTCAAGTCTCCAAAATGGGTATAAGACAAGATAGAAACATAAAACAAGAAGAATTTGACAATACACCACTCATCTATGTAAAGAACCCATGTAAAAATTAGTATAACCCCACAAGCTTCATTGAAATTTCAAGCTACATCACCACAAATAGAGAAATTTTAAAAGACCTAAAATAATACTCGACAGCCACCAAAGTAATTTTATCTTCAATATGTTAATGCTTTCATACAACCCTAAACCCTACACACAGATCAATACAATTGCTCCCATGGAATTGGCTACAACGTCAAAGATACACACAGACAACCAAAACAATAGACCAAGAGTGAAAAAATAACTAACCCAACCATATTTTTTGGAGTTCATCTATGCAAATAACCCATATAAAAATTAGTATAATCCCATAAGCTTCTTGAAAATTTGAGCTACATCACCACAAATAGAGAAATTGTAAAAGACTTTCTAGAATAATACTAGATAGCCACCAAATTAATTTTATCTCCAATATGTTGATGCTTTCATACAACCCTAAACCCTACACATAGATAAATACAATTGCTCCCGTTGTAATGGATACAATGCCAAAGATACACATAGACAACCAAAACAATAGACCAACAATGTGAAAATAACCAACCCCAACCATATTTTTTTATGGAAGAAAGAAAGAGAATGATAATCTCTTTCAAATCTCAAAAATGGGTATAAACACAAACAACTAAAACAATAGACCAAGAGTGAAAAAATAACTAACCATAACCATATTTTTTGAAGAAAGAAAGAAGATTTTTGCACAATTTCTCCATCCATAGACAATAATCTCTTTCGAAACTTAAAAATGGGCATAAAACCAAAGATACAAACATATAATAAGAAGAAATCAACAATAAATGAACCATCTATGTAAACTACCCATGTAAAAGGACTTATAGATTCTGGAGCACAAGAGTTTTCAATCTGGCATAGAACAGTTTGTGACAAACTTGCTATCAAACCAACAAAAGAGTTGAAGGACACAGTTTTTTACAATAGTCTGCTATTAATCCACTGACGAAGCCATGGGCAAGGATTTTTACAATGGTCTCCTATGAAAGCAATACTACAATGTTTTTTTCGACAATGCAAGTTAATCAAAAAAATTCCTATCGTGATGGCTACAATGCAAAAGATACACATAGATAACCAAAACCATAAATGAATGACAAACAAATTACTAACCCTAAGCATATTTTTTTTATGAAAGAAAGAACATTTAACTACAATTCCTTCATCAATGCAGAATGATACGCTCTTTCAAATCTCAACAATGGGTATAATGCTAAAGATCATACAAAAATTTGACAAGAAGACATAGACAATAAATTAACCATCCATGCAAACCACCCATGTAAAACAACTTACTCATTCTAAAGAACACCAGTTTTCAATTTGCATAAGATGCTTTCAAACCAGCGATGAAACCAAAGCCAATGATTTTTGTCATAGTCATCTACCATGAAACCAACACGACAATTGTTGTTTGCACAATGCAACTTAATCAAAGTATACTTTCCCAGACTACTACATTCAATATCACATTATTTCATCTACCTCCATTGTACAACAACCACATAATGCATTAACCATCAGGTGAGCTTGCACTTACCATTCACCTTCCACCTTTCGAGGAGACCACTTCCATCGCCAGAAACCCACATATTTGCAAAATTCCATGTCGAATAGTTACCATTCACCTTCCTCATTACAATGATAACATTCTCCACCACCACCAACCCATGTAATAACCAACGCCCAAATCACCACATAAAAAAAGATACCCTCCTCGTTGGTCGGAAGACCCTTGGCACTGGAAAAACCAATTTGCAGTTGGGATGATGAAAATTCCAGTGGAAACTTCAAACAAAATAGCCTATCATCCAATAAAAATAAAATGAGCTATATAGAACCAAATAGAGACATAAATATATATAAAATAGACACTGCCTATAAAAAGTATATGAAAACATGAAAACAAGAGTGAGACCAATAAATAGGAAAGAAAACACAACCCATAACAAACATAAAAGAATTAAAGATAGAAAGACACAAGCAAGAAATAAAAGAAACACAAAAAAATATAAAATAAATAGAAAGAACCAATAAACAAGAATGAGACTAAAAACTACAAGGAGAGACAAACAAAGGATATAAAAGTGTCAAGAAAATAACAAAGAAAGAAAAATTAGAAAATAAATAGGAATGAAAGGAATCTAAGAGAAAAGAAAATCCAGAAAATATAAATAAATAAATATTCAAAATCCAAGAAGGAGAAAAAATGAAACGAACAACAATCAGGAAGCAAGGAAACTCAATAATGGATTTAAAACCACAAAATATACATAACCAAATCACAATTCAAAGAAACATAATAATCATAGATGTAAAGAATGAAAACCAAAGATAAAAAATCCAAGAAACAGAGAAAATTACATAGAGACAAATTCAAAATAAAGTTACAAAGAAACTCAATGAAGAATAATGACTATGAAAGATAGACACCAATAAATAGAAATGAAAAACAACACAAAAAATAAAATTAATAGAAAGAATCAAGAAGAAAAAAAGTAAATACAATGAACAAGGAGAGACAATCAAAAGAAAAAAAAAAAAAAAAAAAAAGAAACAAGGAAAAAAACCTAGAAGGAAAACTAAGGACGAAATAGCAATGAAAGGAAAAGTAAGAGAAAAGAAGGGGATAAATTAAATTAAAAATCTCTCAAAAATATAAGGAGAAAAAATATAAAGAGAAACACTCATCAATCAAGAGCAAAGGAACAAAAATGCAAGAAAAACCAACCCAAAAGGCTTGCAATAAAAACTAAACCAAATAACAAATAAAGAAAAACCTACAATCAAGAAAACAAATTACTAAGGAACACCAAGGAAAGAATGAAACAAAATTAAAAAGGAAGAAAAGGAAATGACATAACAAAAGAGGGAAAGGGGAGATGAGAAAGGAGATGGAAGAGAAGCAAAAAGGAAGGAAAAATGAGGAACCCAACAAGTAAGGCAGGGAATGGGGGAACCTAAACCAAGGTTAGAGAAGGAGCGAAACAAGTGGGAGGGGGAAGGGAAGGAAAGCCTAGTGGTGAGAGGGATGAAAATGGGTCCTTAGGTTGGAAAGCAATGGTTGCTAGGACAAACTTAAACTCCAACCCTCATAAATTAAGGCTTAGAGGATGATGGTTGATTTCAATAGCTTCTTTAAACTTTCACTTAAAGAAATTATCTTCTTTGGATAAGATTTGGGTACTTTTAAGAAAAATGTGATGCTTAGTGGAAGAGGAGTGGTCAGAAAGGGCAGATTTGGAGGTGTAGTCATGCCTTATGTCATCATTACACCTTAATTCAAGTACTACAAGAATGGTCTATTTCATCAATATAAGGAATGCCACAAGAACAAACAATCTTATAGACTCCAAAGTTAAGGAAGGTGTCCTTGGATCTTTGAGGGAAGGGATACATTTTTTCAAGGTTGAGTGAGGCTTAAAAGAACAATGAAGGCCTTTTTTAAGAAGGATCTTAGAGATTTTTTTGGGAGATACCATGAAAAAAGGGAAGATAAGCATTAAGAGGGAGGGATGAATGGTACGGGACTAGACCTAGACAGGTGTTATACACATTTTGGAGCTACCTCCAAAAACTAGGCTTATCCCCTTTGAAGTTTAGCTAAGTTTTGCATTGGTGGTATTTTGGCTATCTATTATAACTTGGGTGATGATTTACCAAGTTAAAATCACCCTTCGTCTATTTCTTAAAGATTTTTTGTGTGTTTGGAGCTATTGGGGGCATTTTGTTCAACTATGTGAGTTGTTCACTCGATTCAATTTCAAGTTTATCTATCTTGGTGGTGTGTTGTAAGGTTTGTGTAACTCCACGCTTACCACCTAGAAGGAAATATAATATTATTAATATACTAGTAGTGTTTTGTGACCCAAATCAAACCCAAGTAGTGATTTATAAAGTTATATGAGCTTCCCATTTTCTTGCTCTCATGACTGTTCCTTTTTAGAATTTTGAAAAAGTGGTTCTATTAAATAGTGACATGAGATTTGACACATGCTAATGTGAAGTAAGGGATACATTTAACATCTATCTACTAGCACATTTCTTGTAGGAATTAAAGGAGGAAAATCATGCCAAAGGAAATCATTCTTCCATTGTGACATTCACTCTAAGAAATATGAAGAAACAGGAGAGTACCAATGAAGACTTCCATCCTTAGAACTCAGGCTCATTTTGAGGTATTTTTATTCTTATCTTCTCCTTATGAACACATAGTTTCTAAGTTTATCCTCCCAATATTGTGAATTATATGGTAAAAAAAATTTCAAATCCTAGTAGCTTAAAAATGGCTAGAATTAAGTATCAAGGGTATGAATATGTTGTGAAGTTAACATGTGAAATGTTGGAAATTGGAGATAGTAAGCTAGGACTAGTGAATTTATCTGGGCTCAAAGAAAATTTCAATGCTCCCAACCCACTGCCTATCACTTAGATGGTAATTGAGAGCGGGTTAATAGAAGTAGCCATTTTTCCTATAGCTATCTAGTGTCCAGAATTGGTTTTGGAATACATGAGCCATTACAATGTCCAGGCTGGAGAAGTGAGAATGGAGGATAACTGGTTGGTAGTTAAAATATAAAGAGCCACCTTTGCATCATGTTTAAAGTTTCCTAAAAAGGAACCCTAATCATACATGAATTTTACCAATTCTTAGGCTGGGTTTTATTTATAAAAGGAGCACTACCAAAACATTATGGCAAGAAAATGGCTAGCAAAATGAAGAGGGGGAAAATCCCAATTACACCAAAATTTGCATAGGAACCATTTTTCAGATGAGATATCCAATATTATTTTGTTTCTTCACAAAGTTTGGGGAAATGAAGACACTTTTATTTCCAGGAGTGGATGTATTTCTTCATACAAATTATACTAGAGGGAACAAAAATTTTAGACTGGACAAAACTTATCAATGAAAAAGGTACATTGTCAGTTAGCTGATTTCCAAGTTAAAAGGGCATTCCTTATTTCTTCTTATTTGATCTATGCTATTGCAAGTACTAGACCTTGGCCAGGGTTAAGGCCAAGTAACCTACCTTGTCACCAACTACCAATTCTTGAGTATCTTGACAAGCTACAATTGAATTAAATTTTCCTTCATCATAGAAGAATATCACACACATTCACTATGAGGACAACAAGAGACCTACAATTGAAGGTAGAAATGCAGCTTTCACTTGAAGCTAGGTCATTTTTTTACTATTATGGTAGTCATTTTATCCATTTTTAGAGATTCTCCTACATTAGAGTGGGTAGTTTCATTGGTTTCCCAATTAAACTCCGAAGGCATCTTGAAGATAATTTTGTCATGATTGAAGTTTGCATACAATTGGTTGATGTCAATAAAAGATGCTAGGAGTGAAGGAGAGTGATTGTGCAATTCGCAAATGGATTTGGCTCCTACACATTTGAATCTATGTTAGACACCCTTAAGAATGAAAAAGAGATCTCTAGGTATAATTTGTAAACCTATATGAATGCTTCCCTTTTGATCTCAAAGGTTTTGTCAAGGATAATTTAAATTTAGGACCAAGTTTCCTTCATTTACCTACTCTAGAGGATTAGGATACGTGCAGGATCATGATGGGCCAAAAAGTGGCAATATGATGGGTATACGTAGGGTATGTGGCTGACAACTTTTTTTTAAACCAAAATTGATGAAACAAAAAGGGTTTTTAAAGGAGATTCTCAGCTTTCCACCAATATAAATTATATTTTACTTTGAATTTAATAAATAATTATTATTCATTTTCTATTTGAATTATTACTAAACTTCTTATTGATGGGCTGATTGAAAAACATATATAGCTTTCAAACATATCACCTTTTTTGAATCCAAAACATGCGTCACATTCTATACTTCACATAATATAGGATTAAAAAAAAAAATTTGAATTTCATGAAGTTTTGACCAAGTTAAGGTGGTTAGACATACGATTTTTTATATTTTTTAAAAGTTGTAATAAAAAAATTATAATTAATTATTTACTTGGAAAAGAGTTACAAAACAATATACATCACATTGGGACATGAGTCATCTACTTATATCTAAAATTTTATAAAAAAATATTATCATTTTATTGTGGTTAGGGTGGTCAAACAAACACCTACTTATTTTTTCCCTAAAATTTAAGTACTACTGCATTGAAATTTCAAATTTTCACCAAATAGATTTTTTTTAAAAATAAACCCAATAGTTTAGAAACTAAATTCAATTTTATATAGATTCTATTCTTACATATTTTTGAAATGATATAGATAACTTATTCAAATCTTTACGTCAAGTTGCCTAACTCTGATTTTTCTGAATTTTTTGCTAGTTAAGGGCCTGTTGTTTCCATGATGATCTTGCACATACCCATTACTAGGTAGATTAATTTGATGAATTTTAAGTAAGAAAAAGAATTTGTACAAGACTATCTTTGAGTTAGATCATTAACTTTAATTTAATATTTGATGTGCAAGGGATAGAGGATGACGGGTCGAATTTAGTAGACCCACTTTTCACAGTCGCCCTATTCCTGCCAGTTGCCCTATTCCTACCATGGGTTAGAGTATTAAATAAAAGGAGACCATTGAGGATAGAACTATTGATGTCTTGGAAAATTCAAGAGTGGGTCACCAAGAAAAAGACAGAGCAATCTTTCCCCAATACCAAATCACAAAACACACACCAGTGGAAGGCAACCATCATTCTTCTATAATTGTAGGAAGTTTTATAGTTGCTCTGTAACCATTACAATTTGGGGATCAAGGAGATGGTGATGAAGAACACCATAATGGGGATGTGCTTCATTCAACTTGTGAGGAAGAGCTTCCCAATTTACTTATTCTAAAACATAAAAAAGGAGATGACAAAGAAGTGAAAGTTTTGAAAATATTGACATTATCTCTACTTCCCCATTGCCATGGTCATCACTTGACAAGGGAGTTGATGAATATTTAAAATAGAGGTCTTCACCACTCCCATCTCAAGATGCTTAGATTGATACTCCTCCCGTAAATAGAGTTCTTTTTTGATTTTGTCAATTCCAAAGCAGCCAACATTCCCAACACCATTGCATGGTTGGAGGACACTCTGTCTAGAAAAAGGAAAGTGATACAGTTGGATCTTCCAAAGTAGGACAAGGTAGGGAAGCTACTCTAAGGAACCTAAAGCTGAAGAATTTAAAAAGTACTACCCAATTAATTGATGACTCTAGATTAGGAAACCTATGTCTAGAAGTAGCATGTCCTATTACACAAAAAGATGTCAACCAAGCCATGGATAGTGACTTTGATATTAACAGGATTGATCTACCTAGACCACATACTAGGGATGGTGATGTATGAATTTTTCAAGTTTCTACAACAAGGATGGTGGAAAGATAAAAGATAGATAAGGAAAGTAAAGATGAATTAAAAATACAACTTCAAGTCTTGACTGATTGCTTGAGATCAGTCTTTGACATTCCAACTTAGCCAATATCTCAAATAGATTCATCCTCTAACCCTTTGGCTTTAATGGATAAAGAGGTAGTGAGTAGAATGCAAATCTACAAGAATTTTGGTAAGGCTATAGAAGAATGCAGCACTGGATCAGTTGAGAGAGGTAACTATATCATCTTTGAATATATCAAGTGTTAGAAAAGAGTGAAGGCCACAAGATTAGAGATTCAGGAAGAGATCACTACTATTGAGAAGAAAGAACATGGAATCAATACATGAATGAAACTAAGGCTATGATAAGCTTTAGGTTGGAGAAGCTAGATACTAAGTATATTATACCCAACATTGTTGATAGTCATTGCTTCATTTGGAAAAAAAAGTGTGGAATGGAAGCTACATCTAGTAAAATAGGTTTCACAAAAGCTTCAAGAGGTACGAGCCAAATGTGATGCAATCCTAGAGGAGATTCGTATGAACCTCATCTCCCTTAGATTGTAGTATGATAAAGAAGGCATTATTGAGGGCATTTAGGTCTTGAAGGATAGTTTCCAAAATCTAATCAATGGAATTTCCAACTCACAATCTTTCAACATAGAGCATTTGAGAAGGTTCAGTGAACTAGACCTTGTCTTGACACAAGCCACAGGTCTCATGAAGTCTTATGATTGGAGAATTGAATCCATTAGAGACACCTAGTTGGTGTGGAGGTTATGAATGGGAAATTCCACCATCCCACACCACAAAGAATACCCACACATCATCAAGACCTTCCAAACCTTGTGGAAATGAATTACATGACTCCAGAGACAAGAAGTGAAGCACCATCAGCTTAGTTCAGTTATTTGTATTTCTTGAAAGAATTTTATTTTAAAATTAGTTTTGGGAAAGAGTTGGTTACTCTACATACCTTATAGATATGTAATTATTTTCAATTGTCTCTCTCTAGATACTAGAAAAAAGACATAGTATTATGAAATTGAATACATTTTTGTTGTGAATTAAAATATCTATCTATTTGTGTGCACTTAGTTTGTAAAGATAACAAATAATCTTAAATCTATGTGTTTGAGGTGATTTTTAATGTTCATGTTTTCCTATGAATTGGTATATACCTTTTCTTTGTATTCTATTTTAGTTTATTAGTAATATTGGGTCTATGTTTCTACTATTAAATTTATACAACTGGTCTTTGTGCGAGAAATTATATCCAATTTTTTCTATCTATTCTAGTCTTTGTGCTAGTATTTTTATGGTTTTTCAAGCATATGGTAGACTTTGAGCCTATGATAAAACAAAGGATGGATTGAATCAATCCCTGGCTCAATGCTCTGGGTCTCAAATATATAAACCCCTGGTGTTTCACTCCACCAATCAACCTATAGGTCCTAAAGCTATATTGGGCACCCCTGGTCATTTGCCAACCCTGCTATCAATGTCACTTTGCTGCTCCCAAGCTATTCTTGATGTTTTCCTCATCTTCTCCATCTAGTCCTTAATCCCTCTAAAGACTATTCAACCTCTAAATCCTCCTAAAAACGTTGTAGGGGTGTGCATAGGTTTTATTGCCTTCAAAAAAGTCTAGGAATGCTCACTGTCCAAGCTCCAAACTCTATTCTCCTATCGCTTTCCGTAAACCCTAGCTTAGGGTTTGGAAAGGCTACAAGAATTAGGCCTTTTTTCCTCAAGAAAAGTGTTTAATACTCCTCCCTGCTACAAAAATACCACAATCACAGAGAAGGAAACCTAACTCAATCTTTGAGCACTACAATATTTTCTTGGTTTCAGCACTTCTCAGGCTGTACACAGGGATATTCCAGATTTTGAGAGTTTTAGGGCTTTTTGAGCCTTTTCTTGGATACAAGGAGGACTGTCTCCTTCCTTCTGCCTCCAGAGGACTTGGGAATGTCTCCTACCACCTTTCAAGCCTTTGCAAGGTTCCCAAAAATCTTTTTATGCCTTGGGTTTCCAAAAGTTAGTCACCCCTGCACATTAGGATTCATTTCCAACTACCTTTTCCCAATCGAGCAGCATAAACTCGCCTAGGAAAGGATTCCAAGCATGCTTTTTGATCTTTTACTAACTCATATATTTACACTATGTACAAGGGTGGAGCCTAGATTTGTTTCCATGGTTTCCATACTTCTCAGTACGGGCAGAAAACCAGCTAAGACTCCATTTATTTCATGATTTACCAGTCAGAAAAACAAAAAAAGAAAACACAGATTTACAAGCTTAAATGAAAATGATGGAAAGCTGCCTTAAGATGCCACATGAAACAGTCAAAAAAGGTCTCTTTTACATGCCATCTATCCAACAAAAGAATTTATTTAATTCATTTCTCTGCTGTTCAGACGCAAAAATCAGAAAACTATCTTTTTTTCATAAAAAATCACTGTTCTATTTACATTCTCCACAAACTGCCAACTCCAAAAAGTCTTTTTCCACCTTCAAAATTCGTGGGTTCCCCTCCCCCATGCAAGGAATCACTTAGGTTAAAATTACCGAGTCCAAGAATGGCCAAAAACTAACTTTTCGAAAACACAGTGTGTTTTCAAACTTTTACAAAAACTTAGGAAATGAACACCAAAACATTTCTTAATTTATTCAACTTTTATCCTAAGCACCAAAAAGTTACTCAACACATACTAAATGGTATTTGAGACCTTGAAAAACAAAAAAAATAGATTTAAAGCCAATACTCCAAAATTTGCTTGTATTTTGGTAGGTGCTCCTGCACCAGCCTACCTTGTTAATGTTCTTTCCTTTGCACTTGAATCAAATATTTTTGTCACGTCTTTCACCTTTAGGGTTTTACACCTAAAATAAGAGAGACAAAGATCAATCACTTCATTCAAGAACAAACCCTTGAGATTTCAATACAAAGAAGATTGAAATTTTTCCAAAGGGGATTGTCCTAAAAGCTAAAAACAAAAGAAAGGGGTTCACTACCAAGTGTAAACTTGGAAAATACAAGATTTTTGAAAAAAACAATGTGAAATGTAAAAGGACCTAGAAAGATGAATAGAAATTCAAGTAAAATAAAACAAAAAGCTATAAAACAGAAAGTGTGCACCTAGAAATGTGTTGAATATTGGAAATGCTATTGATCTTGAAATTTTGACCTACTAGGACTCATACGCCATTCTAGGTGAATCAGTCCTAGATCTAGAAAACTAAACCATAGCCTATTTTAGCTAAATGGGTATCTGAATCCACATAAATCTCTAAAAAATAGGTATAGTGGGACTCATACGCCACTAATGGTGTATGAGTCCACTTTTATTTTTCTAAAAACTCAAAAGTGGAATCAAAAGCTCTTAGTCTACTCTTTTTGTTCCTCCAGGTGTCTGGATCTAAAACCCTAATTTTCAAGGCTATAAGTGAATTTTTGTGTAGATTTTGACCTTTCCAATAGGGAGATGACTTCAATAAGTTTGAAACCTATTCTTCAATCATTTCCAATCCACACACCTATATCTACAAACACACAAAGAAAGAGAAAGAAATGTTGAATTTTAGGGAATATAGGTTTGCCTTGGTCAAACCCCTTTTAAGTAATTAAACCAAAATGATGAAATAAGATAATGAAGTATGAAAATGAAATAATGCAATTAGAAACTTACTATGATGATGGATCTTGAATTTTTACAAGAATGGATGAAGAATCTTTCTCTTGAATGCCTTAAAATTGAGTTTGAATGCTATCTTGAATGCTTGATTCTTCCTTGCTTGACTTGAAAACATCGGCGAATGATGAATGAATAACTAGGGGGAATGAATGGGGGTGAAATAAGAGGGAAAACCTATGTTTATACACAAATATGCAATAATTCCGAAAAATACCACATCACAGGCCAACCTTAGGTCTTAGAAAAGAATAACTTGCTAGAAACTTGAAATTATTTTGTTTTTTGTGCCAAAGGGGACTCATTCACCCCTAGTGGTGAATTGATCCCACTTAGGAATTTTAAGTGGGTTTCAGAAAATAATATGTTTTAAATGATGTTTATCAAGATTATTTTAAAAAATACACTATCTTGTAAGTGTAAAATGGACCCAATTAAAGCATAAGAAAGGTTGAATTATTGATGAAAAGCCTAGAAAATAGTGAAAGTATGTTAGATCACTTTAAAACACTTTGAAATAAGGCTTGGTAGTGATAAAAATAGATTTTTTAAGTGAAATATAATAATAAGATCCTAGAAAAGTGTGAAAATGTGTTACAACACTTCACAACACTTTTACAAGGCATTATAGAATTCTTATTGATTCACAATTTCCCAAGAACTAATGTAAATTTGTTGACCAAATTACAACACTAAATCAAGGTGATGTTAAGTCTAATTCATCATTAATTACTCCCAGATTAATCAAGGAAAAGGCATACTTTTTTCTACACTACAACACTTAATACTATGAATCTTCCTTTAATAGGTTTTCCTTTCTTGATTTTAGGTTAAAAGCATACCCATGTTTAGATAGGACATAAAAATTCATTGCATTTCATATAAGGGAGTTGTACCTCTCAATTTAGAGGAAAGCCACAAATGCAATTGTGGCCTTTCTAGAGCTATTAGTGAATAAGTACTAGTTCTTATCGGGTAGAGGTATATTATTGCTATCTTTATGAAAGGGGGGAAATCCATTGGATAACAACAAGAAACTATATTTGGTTTGCTTGAAGGCCCTAGATATTTTCTTGCTTTAATAATCATTTAGTGCGAAGACTTGATGAAGGTGAGTCAACTCTTGCATTAATTTATCATCATCACAAATCTGATATACACTCTAGGAAAGGGTTTTGAGAACACCAAATTTTTGGCTATGATGGTGATGAGAAGATGAAAAAAGGTAGAGATTAGTATGGTTATCCTTGTGGAAAACCCTACAACCTATGGAAGCATCTAGAGTTTTGAGAATAAGAACATCAAGAAAGGGTAGCTCGTTGTTGGATTCAATTTCCTTAGTGAAGGAAATGCTTGATACAAGACTATTAAGATGGTTGCCAAATTATTCTGGTTTCCAAATTCTTCTAACTTATCTAATCCATGTGGCCAACAAACATTCATGTCATCAAAATAACACTTCCACCATCTTGGCTTGAGAAAAAAGGAATGAAGAGCCATCTCTTCAAAATGTTCCATGAACAAGTTGGCAATACAAGAGAAATGGGGGAACCCATAGCCACCTCGTCGACCTTTTCATAAATTAAATTTTGAAAGGAGAAAAAGTAGATCTTAAGAAAAATTCAACCAAGGTTGCCACCCCATCATTTTACTTCTTTCTCACAATTCTATGGAGTCAAGAATGGGAACCTTGGTCAAAAGAGATACCACATCAAAGCTAACTAAGACATTTTGGTTTCTTAGGCTTTGATCTTTGATGAAATGGATAAAATGGATGAAATTTTTGATGGATTTAGATTTACCAACAAGAGGGGAAAGAAATTTGGAAAGGAAGGAAGCTAGAAGGTATGTTGGGGACCCCATATTGTTAACA
Source organism: Sequoia sempervirens (assembly GCA_007258455.2). NCBI lineage: Eukaryota > Viridiplantae > Streptophyta > Pinopsida > Cupressales > Cupressaceae > Sequoia > Sequoia sempervirens. The sequence continues at coordinate 148,166,148 of VDFB02058242.1, forward strand.
ATTGGTCTCAACGGGATGCCAACTTTGTGAATTTTAGGAACACCATAGATGCAAGGGGTTACTTCTTTGAAAGGAATGGGATGCTTTTTGGTAGAACCATCAAAGGAGGTAAAAGACACAAGATGCTTAAATTTTTTGAGAATTTTAGAGCAAGGGTTATTAGGAAGGATTTGTAGCTACTACTATTGGAAAGGAGAACCAAAATTTTAGAAATATAGTCATACTTATTCATAATAACAGTAGCATTACCTTTTTTAGCTTTAGAAATGATGGGATATTTATTGCTTGATAAAGAATTGAGAGCTAAATGCTCTAATTTTAAGATATTACACTTAGGGAGTTTGGCATGCCAAAGGGCTAAACCATAGTCTTTTTGAACTTCCTTAGCCAAATTAGGTGGAAGACAATGAATGGCATTTTTTATTTCAATGAGGAAATTAACATGAGGGATGGAAAGAGGAGAAAAATAATTTTTTTTCCCTCTAGATTAGACCTTAATGGAAAGGGGGTCAAGAGTGACATTAGAAATATTGACAACCAATTTTTTGTCCCAATCAAGAATTTGGAAGGCATGGGATGGGTTGCTAGGTTGGATGGATGGGGGGACCCATGAGGAAGACACATCATGAGATTAGATAAGAGGAGGAAGCAAATAAAAGGAGTAGTACAATGAGCTATTAATGGGGTTTGCATGTGAAGCAAGTGAGTCAGGGTTGGGAAGTGTTGGGAAGGAAAGGTAATATGAATTATTGGAGAGGGAAGACATGTGACAAGCAAGGTAGGAGGAATAGAGGGGAGTGAATGAAAGAGGACCTATAGGTTGGTGGGATAGGCTGGAGTGGGCTTGAGGAAATGGGAAATTCAACATAATTAATAAAAGATTCTGAAGCAAAATGAGACAAGAAATCCTAGAGAGACATAGTTGGTGATAGGATACACATGTCATTACCTGATCGTTTCTCACCCACATCCTCTCCAATGGCATTGGTCTATTTCTGTACAATACAAGTTGAGGTTTCTCATCACCATATTAGTAGCATCCAAGGATTGACATAGAGACTTGCACAAGGGATGAAATGGTAAACGGTTTGAAGAGACAAACACGCAATTAGAGATGTGTAGAGAGCTTTTCGGCTGGAAAGAGCGGATTATAGCTACACATTCCTTTTTAGCTACAAGGATAGAGAGAAAGGGACCAAGAGAATGCAAGGAAAACTCTATAGGTGGTTAGGGATTTAGAGATGAGTGGTTAGAACTAGAAGCTACAAAAAAATCCAATGAACAAGCATTAGAAGAAGCAATGCTAGGATGCAAAGGGGCAGTGGCAGAACTTAAAGAAGGATCATTGAGTATCAAGTCTTCACATTGATGGATCATAGAGTGTGATATGAAATTTTGATGCAAAAAATACAAACACAATATATAAGCTAGAAACATTCAAAAAAAATCTTCATGGATTGTGGAAACATGTTATCTCTAATTAATTTTATTGGCATTTTTTTACATCACTATAATTTTATAGAAAATATTGGTGAATCTTCAAAAATAATAGAAAAATACATTAATTATGATGGTAAATCCTTCCAATCTAAAAAAAAATACTTATGTAAAAGTAGGGGTCCACGGGTGGAAATTATTGATGGGTTTAATGGGTAGACTATAATATTTACTTGCCACCATTGATTTCAAATATAATCTAACAACCCTTGTTGCATTTGATGAGGTAAAATACACCTACAATTTGTAATGCTCACGAGGTATTACATATCATGGGTACATTTTACCTCATAGAATAAAATGAGGGCCATTAGATTATATTGTAAATAAATTGAAAACTAAATATTGGAAATATGGTCCCAAATAAACTAATAATTATCATATACTATAGTCAAATTAATATAGATTTATACTATAACTTATTGATCTAATCATGTATCGAATATTGTGGAAATTTTTTTATTTAAAAATTCTAATAAAATAAATTCTTTGGTGATTTAAATAAGACTAACATAAAATTTTGTAAAAATGTGGTAATTCAAGTCACATTACAACTCAAACTATTAGCCAATTTTCAATTCCTAAATTTCAACTATTAGCCAATTGGTGAACATTAGCCACTAAAAAATAAATGATGTAAAATCATCGCTTTAGGGCATGAGGTAAGCCCACCAAGAAGATATGTAACTACTTGAGCTAAGAATTTTATATTGCTTGTGAGTTAGTTTGACACATTGCTTGGTTTCAAAACATCTTAAACACATGTCAATATGATTAATTAAATTTCAAACCCTTTGGATTAAGTGTGGATACATTTGAAAATTCCTAATATTGTTTCTTGTCCCTAAGGGTTTTATCTTTAGAGGATTCTAAATGTTTGCACTTATATCTAAATCCATAATTTCCAAAGTTAACATAGGGAACTATGGCCTTAGCTCTTTGATTTCACATAATGGACTTTGTGTAATGAAGGTTACTTAGACATGAAATTTTTAGTATAAAATTAATTAAGACTTTCTTGATGTGGTAATAAATGAATCTCCCTAAATCAAATATTAAAATAAAAATGAACACACCACACATTGACCTTATAGTTGAGACACATTGAATCCCCAAAAAAGCAAGGTAATACAAGGAAAGTATTGCAAAACATTGAGTATGAATTCTATTTTATCAAATCACTGAGTTCTTAAGGTTTTATCACTTTAGAGGTAAAGCATGTTTCTCATCATCTTGGTCTTCTAAAACAAAGGTCCTTTTTAGGTTAACATTGGGTCAAACATTTAATCCATCTTCATCACATTTGGCATTCCACTTCACAAATAACTTTAGAAACTTTTCGACACATCAACACTTTAGGACTTAGGAAACTATGAAACCAATCCTCTAACTTAGCTACTTTGTGTGAGAAATAGATCCTTTTCCATACACTTAGTTGAGTTAGTCATCACATTTTTGAACTAGTTTATCTTAAAGGTCACAAGTCTACCTTAAATATTTACAAGTTCATTAAACACCTTTTATCCATGAAACCAAAACAATCAAACCTATAGTCAAAAGTGTTGTCCAAAACTTTAGAAATTTCATCCCCCATATCATTCACCCTTTTCATCATCCAGTCACATCATTGGTACAAAACAACTTAGAGGATCCCTTTTACCAAAATTTGAATCAACTAGAGAGTTTCAACATTATAAATCTCAACATACCTCTCCCTTAGGTGACCCATAATTTATGGTTACAACAAGGTCACAACACAAGAGAATCATGGAGACCCAAAACACATTTACCACAAGTGATACTATCCCACAAGAATTTGATCCAAGAAGCCATTATACCCCCTCACAAAAAACCCCAAAATCCCCTAGATAAAGGGTATGAGGTGGAAGATGTCACAAACAACCCACTTGAGCTCACTAAGGAAGAAATCCTTGATTATAAACAAGATCATAAAAATGTGGCTTCAATTCCCCCAACTTTCATCGCACAACCCTTGGCACAAGGCTTGAATCCATATATGATTTAACCAAATTCTTCCCTTATACCAAGTCAAACATAAACTTCTAGTCTTGCAACTAGAATTTTCTTCCACCTTGGTCACACTTTCCCTTTAGAAGGTAACACACTTTTTGGTACATAAGGCACCAACATTTGGTGCCCCATCACATTCTTCCACCACCATTCCAAAACACCCTCTACATCCACACAAATAATTTACATTCCATAATGCCTCAACCATCTCAAAATTTTGAGTGCAACCATATTCATCCATCACCACAAGTACCACAAATATGCCTAACATTACACAAGGTAATGTGAACCAAGTGTCTCAAGTAGAAAAAAAAGGAAAATTTAACACCCTTACACAAGGTCAACCTTTAACACAACAAGGGACATCTTTATCTTTACCCATCAAATCCATTGGTTCCACAAGAAGGGTATGTGCAGTATCATCATGGAAAAAACAGGCCCTTAAGTGGCAAAGAATTTAGAAAAATCAGAGTTAGGAAACTTGACATAAAAATTTGAATAAGTTATCTACATTATTTCAAAAATATGTAAGAATAGAATTTGTATAAAATTGAATGTAGTTTCTAAACTACTAGGGTTTTTTTAAATCTATTTGGTGAAAATTTGAAATTTCAATGAAATAGTACTTAAATTCGTGGAAAAAATAGGTGTTTGTTTGACCACCTAACCACAATAAAATGAGAATATTTTTTATAAGATTTTAGATATAAGTAGAGGACTCATGTCCCGATGTGATATTTTTGTAATTTTTTTCCAAGTAAATAATTAATTATGAATTTCTTATTACAACTTTTAAAAAATATAAAAAATTGTATGTCCTGACCACTAACTTGGTCAAAAATTCATAAAATTCATTTTTATTTTTTAATCCTATAGTATGCAAAGCATAGAATGTGACTGTTTTGGATTCAAAAAATGTGATACCATTTGAAAGCTATAGATTTTTTCAATCACCCTATCAATCGAACTTTATTCGTAATTTAAATAGAAAATGAATAATAATTACTTATTAAATTCAAATTAATGCATAATTTATATTGGTTGAAAGCTGAAAATTTCCTTTAAAAACCCTTTTCGTTTCATTAATTTTGGGTAAAAAAAGTCATCAGCCACATACCCATCATATTGCCACTTTTTGGCCCATCATGATCCTACACATACCTAGAAACATCAAACCCATCTATCATGAATCCAAATAAAAGAAAAACATTGATAAAAAATCCCATCAACCAAGGTAATACCTTGGTCCCACATCAAACACAACAAGGGAACCCTCAACACATCAGTCAAGGGAACCCTTCTAATCAATTGATTCAAGGTCCAAATGTGCTATTCACATCACAACACCAAATGATACCATCATCTTTACCATTGGTTCCCCAAGCATACATTTCTCCATCCCAATCAATAATTTTATAAGGAAAGATAGCACAAAACAACCCACAAACACTCACTACACAACAACCATATCAAATAAACCTATAACCCACTCATACCATGATCACACAAAATCCATCTCACATATCCCAACAAAAAAACACTTCTGGACACATTGCAAGCACAACAAGCTCATGCTCTAGCTTTGAAAAAATCACAATGAGCTTATCAATAAGTATTGCAATCACAACAAGCTCAAGATCAAGCCTTGCAACAACAACACGCTCATGCTCTAGCTTTGCAACAAACACAAGATTCCTACCAACAAGCATTGCAACAAAAACAAGCTCAAGCACAAGCCTTGCAATAGTAGTAAGCTCAACAACAGACATTGCTTGCACAATAACTACAATAGGACCAACAAAAAGCGTTGCTCACACACCAATAATAACAAGCCCAACAATACACCCAACAATAAATTCTTATGTAACAACATGGTATATATTATAATCCCCCAAAAAACATCATGAATCCAACAACACAAGGAGCATATATATCACCACCTCTATCACCCTCACCTTCACAGTATTAGAATCCATCCTACACACCATACAATACCCTATCATATCAAAATCCCACTTTCACCTCATCCACCATTCCATAGTATACCACATATGCTTCACTACCAAATCTGCAAGACAATGTTTCATCAAAACTCAAGGCACTCATGCAACAGATCTAGGACATTCAAGTAGGAAAAACCAAGAAACCACATATGCAACAAAATTTGTTCCCTTACCCCTTTGATAGGAACATAGAAATGGTACCTTTCCCACCTAGTTTTGAGGTTCCAAAGTTTGATAAATACAAAGGATGGGGAAATCTGGTGGATCACAACAAATAATTCCATACAATGTGTATGGAGGTGGCTTATGATGATTCCTACTTATTCCTTTTCCTATGCAATTTGGAAAGGCCAACCATTGACTAGTTCTCACAATTGCCTTTGGGAATTCAAAACTTCCAACAAATAATCAATAGGTTCATAGATCATTTTTTCTCCAATATTGACATGGATGTGAGCTTGGAAGAGTTGTATACCCTCAAGCAAAAAAAGAGGGAATCCTTCAAAAACTTCTTATAATGGTAGAGGCAGTGAGATAGAAAAGAAAATGGCCTATCCCCAAAGAGAAACAAGTCAGAATCATCATTGCTAATGTTGACATGGATTTATCCTTTCAATTAAAGATATAATGTGTCACCACTTATAATGATCTTATCCCTAGGGCCCTCAACATTGAGAGAGCCCTACTTGTACAAGGGAGCACACAAGTGTATAAAGACAACCGCCCATTCACTAGTTCTAACGAAAATCCCTGCTTTTGGGAAAAAAAACAAGAATGTTACTAGTGATGGTGTTATCAATGCAAAGGTGGTCTTAACTACTCCTAGGAAAGAAAACACCCAAACCATGACCACACAACAACCATCCATGCCACCTCCAAAAAATCAACCAACAATAAATGCTACAAACATTCAAAATGGACCACAAAGGACAAATAGTGCTCCTAAGAAATAATTCGCTGCCTTATGGGAACCTATGGAGGATTTTTTGAGAAGTTGATACAGTCTAACCTTATCTTACTCCTAGATTTCTCAAACTATCAAGCACCACAAGTCAAACCTCCTAGCTATAGAGATGACCTTTTTTGTGAATTTCACCAATACAAAGGTCATAACACACAAAATTGTTTTAGACTCTAACATATAATACAAGATCTTATTGAACAAGGAGACATTGATTTCAATGAAAATTTTGGAATGAAAATCTAAAAATTAACACAAATCCTATGCCTAATCATGGAAAAACAAAATATTCAAGAAAGACATCAACTTCAAACAACATAAACCATACCCTTGATACCACAGTAGGACATATTTGTGTTATTCATTCATCAAAACATGAGGAATTAGACACACATCAAGATAATATTTTAATACAAAATCTAAAACCATCAATAGTGTCTAGCAATATTTCATATCATAATGACATCAACTATGTATTAGATTAGGATATCTCTCTGACATATAACTTCATGATTGACCATGTTGAAGAAATTCTAAACGAGCAAGAAATATACGTTATTGCACCCATACCCATAGACTATTGCAAAGAGTCTTTTACCAATGATATATAATCCACCCAAGGATCATGTCAAGAAGAGGCTCTTGAGGATAACAAAAGTTACTTTGAATCAAGTCAAGATCAAGAACCCATATCCCCAAAGTTTCACCAAGACTTGAGGGACATCTTCCAAACCATTTCAAACTCCAAAGATGTCCCTGATATCATCCCTAAGATATTTCTTTCTAATGAACATATAGAAATCCTTCATCCAAAACAAGTCTCCCACTCTTGATATTCCCACATAAGAGAAGGCAGTGGTCAAGATTCTTGATTCTTATAGTGATTGTGCATAATAAACATCTTTTGAATCACACCAACATCTTTTGAAGTAGTATCAATAGATAATGATGTCATAGAATCAAAGCAAACAATTCATATTCCTAAAAAATTAGGAACCCATAGAAAATCACGTGTTCATGACAATTCATCTTCACTGGCTATGGATCAAAGGATACATTATTAGGGCAAAAGATTAGATGTTGTTAATACCTTCACAATGTCAAGGGAAATCTTTTCTAATGCAAAAATCAACTAGGGGGCAAGAAGGATCCTTATGATGAAAATACTATCAACACTACAACTAGTCATATCAAGAATCATCATCCACCCATCATCTCATAAAAAAAATGAGACCCAAATAAAAAGAAAGATTCATATCAAATCAAGGAGAATATCATCAAAGAAAATGAAGCAATGAAGAGAAAAATGATAAAGAAAATACAAATGGATACCAAAGAATGTAAAAGATAATTATCCCAATGATACTCCATCAATCAAATAAACTATGGGGAAAATTCCAAAAAGGTAAATCTATCCATCAAAAGCATCCTCAAATAAAAAAGTAGGCTTCTCCAGCAAGGAACAAAGTATATCGAGTGGTTGATCCCAATTCCACTCAAAGCTTTGTTTCCACCCATCATTGCTCATATTCCCAAGTTTGGGCATTCAAAGGTTCCAAACCATCAACCAATACATCTCATATTCCTTCATACATGTCACCACCCATACCATTCATGATATCCAATTCTCACATTGACCATGTGTTGGCAACTGCCCTTCATCATAAGGATTCCGAAGGTGCTCTATCATGATGTGCACACATAGACAAGGTTAATTCTAGTACCAACAAGGCATATTAAAATTCTCAAAAGTTGCATTCAAATGCTCATGTCTTAGCAAAGAAAATTATTCAAATAGGATACCATTGGAATGTTATGACAATAGCCTGTACATCAGTACCACTAGGTGGTTCAACATGAGGGTAATATTTTGAAGAAAATCATAAAAAATAAAAAATCTAGAAAATAGTAAAAAAAAATCATCCACTAGTGAAAACCACTCTGTTAGCACTTTGGGAAAGTACTATGATGAAAACTTGGAAAACAAGCATCATGAGTAGAATTGAGAATCTATATGATCCTTCTTAGAAAAAAGCATGTAATCCTTGTCATGATAAATTTAATGTTCTCTCCATCCATCTAATTCAATTTTATCTAGATATTTTGATTTATCTTGATCTTGACAAAGATTCGACATATAATTCAACTCTATTCATGCAAGCTCTTGATAGACTCTTTACCATTTTTTCTCATAAAGTCCCATAGCCCATATGTAGCATGCTACGACTCTATTAAACTCTTCACATATACATTACCTATCTTGGTTGGACCATTGCACTATGAAACATTGCTAGAAACTAGGGACAAGTTCTTGCACTCTTGTTTTTGAATAACTCTTGATCCATGTCTTATATCTCACAATGTGACATAGACATTATGATCTAGGTATTGTTTATCTCAAAATCTCTCAAAAATCCCAAAACATTCATAAATATCATCAAAATCAAAAAACACTCATAAAATTTAAAAAAAATCCAAAAACATCAAAATATTATATAGCCAAAATCCAAAAACATTTGAAAATTGTAAGGTCAACATCCAAAACATCCAAAACACATCAAAATCCCAAAAACAAGTTGAAATGACAAAAAATAAAAAACATTAACTCTTCAAATTATGAGTCTCTAAGCTTGAACATAGGCAAGGCTTGTCTTTAATAAGCCCCCTCAGACCCTAGGTCAATCCCTTTTATGTCTTGGTAAAAACTAAAAAAACAAGAAAAAGCATTTGAAAACTTGAAAACCTAAAAAAAATTGGAAAACATTTAGAGAACTCTAAATAGCCTCAAACAATTGAAAACCTAAACATTCATAAACATTCAAAAGACTAAAAATAGCCTGAAAAATTTACAAAATTCCAAAAAATCCAAAACCACCCATCCCATTTCATTTGTACTCACAATAAACTTCATCCATAATAAATCAATTTTCACACTCACCCTTTGGTAACACAAATGGAAAACAAGTACAACAATTCGCCAAAAGCAAACTTTACACGCAAAAATTAAACTCTTGATCATTATGAAATATGTCAATCAAACTTTATATCAATAGCCTTTCAAACAACCTATCAACCCGCCAACATCTAATAAAACATCCTAGGATTCATCCTTCCTAGAATGGGAATTATCATTGGCAATCACTTTGGATATTTATCCTAAAACACATTACACCCTTTGGCAAGACATACAGATAACATTGACTATTTGTTTTGATCTTGTCTAATTATTTATCTTGTTGAACTATTCTAATGACCTCTCGATGTTGTCTAAAAATTTTAGAGAGAAAGGAAAGGGGCATCGATCATGATCTTTTGGTTGTTATGCTTGTGGGATATTCTTGTAAAATAACTTTGGAGAATACTTGCTTAGTAGTGTGTAGGGAGGATGTTTTGAAAGGGTTGTTGACTATTGCGCATATGCTTTGGTCTAAAATATTCTAAAATTTATAAGCTACATTCCAATGAGGTTTCCATATGTCAAGGTGTGAACAAGGACTATCATATTTGTTTGCAAAGTCAATGTCCAACATACTAGATACAACGCCATACTAGTTATCAATACCTTGATGTGTCGTGTCTATGTGTTATATCAAAAATAAGGAATTATGAAGTATCCCAATCCATGAAACGAGCATATTATCACTCTCATCACCATATATAATAAAGTCTCAAATGATCATTGGATTATTGGACTTTTGAATCAATCTTTAAATCAATAGTTAATCCATCTCATTCTTCTATATCTACTAACAGTTCCATCCAAGTATCAAATCTATGTGTGATATATCAAAATATATATGAGGTTACCCATGGCTAATCATTGTCTATACATCATAAAAATTTTCTACTTCAAATATTTGATCCTTCTAAAGAAGTATCTTTCATCTTCTTTGAGTTGAACCTATGTTCAATCTTTGTCATGACATCGACTTGCAAATTAAAATTTTCAGCCAATCTCTTGAGGGGGCAGGGTACTAGCTTAATTCCTTTCTTTGGTGAAATAGTGTGACATCTAAAGAAATTTTTTTAAAATTGAATTTTTGATTTGAGTAGCAGCATTAATAAAAAAAAGCATAAATCTTTGAACTAATGTAACGAGTACCTCACTTCAAAGAAGGGGAAAATGTAGACACTTAAAATTGTCTTGAATGGTATTACACACTTGAATCTGGTCAATAACATCGTTTCATCCTAAATTTCATCTTCTTTTTTCCTTCTTGAGTAAAAGATCATAATTATTTAATTAAATTCATCATTTTCATCTATTAATCTAATTAATTTAATTAGGTTAATTCACCCCCTTTCATCTTCATCTCTCATCTTGTTTAAATTGAATAATACAAATTATTTAATTTAAACCCCTTATGTCATCTAATTTAACTGAATAATCCTAAATTATTTAATTAAATGTCATTTGAACCCCTTTTCATTAAACAAACTAATTATTTAATGAGCATCCTATTATTCCTCAACTTCCACAATTAAAACTTGGTTTTAATTAACTAATTAATATTTTTCCTCACACATCCACTTGCATAAGTAATATTCTTCTATTTGGCTCCAAAAAAAATGGAAAATTATTTCCTAACAAATTTTATAATAAAATTTCAAAGTTGTTAGAAATTTTGTTTGTTTGAATCATCGTGGTCCCTTGATAGTTTATTTGATCAATGTTATCTTTGATTCTCATCCATTGATGAGAATCCTTGATCCATGTCTTCACCCTTGATTCCATCTTGACCATTGAATCTCCATTGGCTCTCCTATAAATACCTCACCATTTGGAGAGAAATGGATCCACTTTCATCAAAGAAAAGTTGTGCTACTCATTTTAAAATTATATTTATTCATACTTGCACCATTATCAAGCTTTTTCATCATTTTCATCCACCCATAACATCATTTTATCAATTTTAGCTTAGTTTTCAACAATGGAGTTTGGTTAATCACTCATTTTATCCAAGGGAATGGGAAAGGTTCATTATTCCACATCAATACAACACCACTCCCCCAATGGTATAAGGTTTGGAGTTTTAGATTAGGTTTCTTTTAATTTTTCATGTTAATTTGATGTTTAGTTTAAAGGTTTCTTAGTTTTTGAAGCTTTTGAACATCTCATTGGGATTGTAGCTTAGGGGGTTGAATAATGCTTAAATTCATCAAGATATGGTGTATTTAACCTATACTATGATTACAATCATTGAAACACATGTAAACCTAATGGGTAGCATGCTTGAGATTGTGTCAATTTTTTTTATAATTTAAAAAAAAATCTTTTAATTTTGAAATGTTAGTCCAATCCTTTGGGTTGGAAGCCCAAGTAAAATCCAACCCTAAGGGTTGGAAAATACCAAAAAAGAAAATAATGTGAGTGCACTATGTGAGCTATAATTATAATGTGCTCATGTTGATTTTTGTACTAGCTTTCAATAATGTGAGAATGTTGTAACACTAGCACATTATAATGTTCTCACATTATTTTAAATAAAAAAATCTCTCACTCTTTATCTCTCTTCCTCTCTACCTCCTACCCTCTCTCACCTCTCTACCTTCTCCCCTCTCTCTCTCACCTCTTTATATCCCTACTCTCTCTACCTCCCTCCCCAATTTACCTCCTACCCTCTATCTCTCACGTCACTACCTCCCTCCCTTCTTTACCTCCTACCCTCTATCTCTCCTCTCTACTTCCCTCCTCTCTCTACTTCCTACCCTCTCTACCTCCTACCTTATCTTTCTTTATACCTTCGTCCCCTCTCCACCTCCTACCCTCTCTTTCACCTCTATAAATTTATCGTATCTCTACCTTCTACCCTATCTCTCTCTCTCATATCTCTACCTCCCACCCCCTATCTCTCCCCCTCCCTTCCTCTCCCTCCCTCCTCTCTTTACCTCCTACCCCCTCTCTCTCTCATCTCTACCCCTTTCCCTCTTTACCTCCTACCCTCTCTCTCTCTCTCTCTCACACACACACATACACTTCTCTACCTATAATCTCTATCCTCTATACCTCTCTCCCCTCTCTACCTCCTACCCTCTCTCTCACATCTCTCCCCACACTACATCCTACCTTCTCTCACCTCCCTAACTCCCTCCCTTCTCTCTCTCAGCTCTCTAAGATACTCCCCTCTCTACCTTGTACACTCTCTCTACCTCCTACCATTTCTTTGTCCTATCTACCTGCATCCCCCTCTCACCTATCTACCCCCTCTCCTCTCTACCTCCTCCCCTCTCTCTCCTCTCTACCCCTTCCACTCTCTAGACCTCCTACCCTCTCTCCATCCTCTCTACACCCTCCCCTGTCTACCTCCTACCCTCCCCCTCTCTCATCTCTCTACTTCCCTTCCCTATCTACCTCCTACCATCTCTCTCACCTCTCTACCTCCTTCCCTCACCCTTTCTTTCTCACCTCTCTACCTCCTTCCTCACCCTCTCTTTCTCACCTCTCTACCTCCCTCCCTCTCACTCTCTATCCTTGCTACTTCTTCCTTCATCCCTTACTATCCCTATGTTTCCCTCCCTTCATCACTCTCCCTCTCCTCTCTTTACATTAATCATGGTTTAGATTTTAGGGTTTATGATGGAGGTTTTATAGATTTTTTTAGGTTTTAGTGTTAAATTATTAATGTTAGGTTTTAGGGTTTACCAAATAGTGTTTAGGGTTTATGATGGCTGGTTCAATCTTGAGGGTTCAGGGCTAAAATTTAATTCTTAAGGTTTTAGTGTTAAAAATTATTAATGTTAGGTTTTATAGTTTAAGGTTAGGGTCTAGGTTTTAGTTTTTAGGGTTTAGAATTTACCATTTAAGGTTTATGCTTTAGGGTTTACAGTATTTGGTTTAGGGTTTAAGGTTTATGATGGAGGGTTGAACATTCAAGGTTTAGGGATTACATTTAATTTTAAAGGTTTTAGTGTTAAAAATTATTAATCTAGTTTTTATGAGTGTTTTTACATATTCACAACACAAATAAAATAATAGAGTTCCCTATCTCTTGAAAGGAAAGTTATCTTTAGAAAAATTTAGAAAGATAATCCCAAGGCTTTAATTGTCAAGCCTTGACTTTGCACAAAAAACTTAGTGGTCAATGTAATGTTGGCTTCACAATGGGCCATGCACTTAAGTTGGAACTTTGAAGACAAGGGTTTGTAAAATTTGAAGATTGATACCTAGCTATATTTTTAGAAATGCAATTTGTAACTCAAATATGAAAGTTCTATGATATTGTTTCTTCCTAAACTAACCCATATTTTTAAATAAAGTTCAATAGATCAGGGTTTAGAGGACCTAGATATGAAAATCTAAGATCAATAATAACAATGGCTAATGTTGTAGATGCATAAATCCCTCATAAAACCAATTTATATTTAATTAGGGTTAAACCCACAACACTACAAAAATAGTGCAATCTTCAAAGGAAAAATTTAAGGTTTTCAAACTAAAAATATTCAAAAATATATCCAATATTTGGCACAATATAAAAGAACATCCACAATTGAACTAATGCTATAAAAATCTCAAACTAACCATGTGACATAACTTACAATAAAAAAAATTACAAATGGTATGAGGATGAAATTTATCCCTCAACAATTTATCATTATCATAATTGAAATGAACTAAAACTTGGTAGAAGGAACCATGCATGTATTCAAAAATAACAAGAAAATCACCATAACTTCAATGTCTTTGCTTCTATTAATCTCAAAATTTCTTTACAAAATCTCTTGTTCAACCCTTTATAAATGAGAGAAGGCTAGATTTTATAGAGAAGGCTTACAAAATCAATCGTGAAGATCAATTCAACACCAATGACCCATATTACACATGCATTTAATATTGGAGGTGTATGAAATGCTTACAAAATATTCCCTTTTATCCCCAAATTTAAAATTATATTATACATGAACCTAAGAAAATATGAAATATACTAATATAAATTTCAAATTAAATACATCTTACAAAATCCCAAAAAATCTTGGTGCCCACACTTTGAGGTAACTATTGAGCAGGCTAGAAATTATAGAAATTTATCATCTATTACACTTTTTCTAGCTTCTTTTTCTTTTATAGAATATTTAACAAAAATTGTTAGTGCATCTATAATTTTACCATCTGGAGGGCCTTAAGCAACATGTATTTTATAAGCTAGAAGCTCATATCCATAAATCAATTTAGTATGAAGTTTGATGCAGGATGTTCTTTGCCTAATAACTTCCTTTAATTTGACCAAAAAGTGTACAACAACGTCAAGAAACTCCTTGTCCAAACCATCAATGGGATCCTTTTGTACAATCTTCTATCATTGCTACTTTAGATCCATATCACTTAGGTTTTTTGAGGCTCGTTGACCAACATTTTCACCAAATCTTTCAAAAATTGATATTAGTCAAACATAAATTTATTATCCTATCTAATTATGGCCCTTTTCCTAGGCATTACCTTAGATATCACCTCCTTTTAAAAATCTAGTGCATACATTCAAAAGTTTGGTTCTCTAATCTCCTCTTTGGGAAAAAATTCTTCCTTCTTGATCACATCCACCAGTAGCCTCTTTATGGCCTCCAATTTTGGATATATAATTTCATAATATTTGGAAAATTCCATGCAATCCTTAATCATTTTATCAATTTTCTTGTTCAAAATCAAGAAATTGTTATTTATTTTTGTAGCCATCCCAATTATCTTTTTCTAATACTATCAATGATTTTAATCCATTCATGTGTGGTTTGATCCCGTCTCTTCATTTGCTCCATATTATTAACATCCTCTTTGGAGAGAAACTAGACCAATGACCTTTCTGAGGAAACTTTGGATGGGTTTCACCAGTTGTTGAATGAAGGATGTCAATTCTATGATATGCACTTTCAATTTCACCTTTTTTACTTGATATTTATCCATTCTATTTAAAATGTTATACACTAACCCTTTAAATTCATAATTTTCCTATGCTCTATTTGTGGGGTTGATGTTGATTGATGAAATGTGTGGACATTATAAATGAATGCTTCACTCCCTTGTCCACAAAAATGGGGATACAAGGAGAGGGATCCGGTTTTACAATGTTCACATTCAAGAATACCCTAGAGATCTTAACCCGATGAAGGATGTGAGAGATATGAATATAAGGTATCCTTAGAGATGATTGAGACAAGAAAGGGGTTCACCACCAAGTGTAAACTTGGAAAACATAAAATTCTTGAAAACACAATGTGATATGCAAACAAATGCTAAATGACCTAAGAAAATCCCTAGAAATGTAAATAAAGTAGAACAAAAAAAGTAAAGATGTGAATGGTGTGCACCTGAAAACCTTGAAGAGATTGGAAATAGCTCAGAAAATTTGAAAATTCTAATTTTTAAGCTTGGTGGGACTCATTCGCCATTCTGGGCAAATTAGTCTTGATTCTAGAAAACTGCACCAAAGCTTGTTTTAGCCAAATGGGTATCCAAATCTAAAAACATATTTGAAAAACACCAATAATGGGACTCATTCGACACTAATGCCGAATGAGTCTAGTTTGACTTTTTTGGAAATTCAAAGTTTAGATCTACTCTTCTCTATCTGCTCAATCTGTACCTCCAGGTGTTTGGATCCAAAACCTTGATTATTGGGGTTGTAAGTGAATTTTTGTGAATATTTTTTCCTTTCCAATAAGAAGATGGCTCCAACAAGTTTGAAACCTATTCTACAATCATCCCAAAGCCTTCAAAGCATAAAGATTTGCAATCAAACAAAGAGAGAAAGAAAATGTTGATTGTTAGGGAGGAAAACCCCTTTTAGGTAATTAAACCAAAATGAAAAAATGAGATAATGCAACATGAACATGAAGTAATGAAATTAGAAACTTTCCATGATAATTGATCTTGAATTGTTGCAACCATAGATGAAGAATCTTCCCTTGAATGCCTTAGAAATGATCTTTAAGACTATCTTGATGACTTTGTGAAGACTTGAAGTGCTTAACCCTTGAGTTCTTGATTTGATAATATGAAAGTATGATGTTTCTTGGATCAAATGAGGATTTATAAGCTTGTTTATATAGGCAAGGCACTCAAAGGGACCTTATCTTGATCCCCAAGGCTGACATTGAAGAAAATTAAACTTAACACCTAGTCTTTCCCACTCAAACTTTGAAAATAGCTCACATGGGACTCATTCACCCAAGGTGGCGAATGGATCCCACAAGGGCCATTTTGCTAGTTAAAGTGTTGGAGAATGTATAAATTGAGTTCATATGTTGATCTAGTTGGGTTTTTTATCAAATTATGCCTTGGGATGCATAATATGGGGTCATAGGGGCCTATTAATGATATTATAAAGGGTGATTAGGGATAGGGACACAAAGTTCAATGTGAAAGTTTGATTAAATACACCCTAAAACATTAAAATGAGGTCCAAATAGCCTAAAAAGGCACACGATCTAATGTGAATGTGTAAAACACATTACAACACTAGATTAGGACCAGGTTTAATTTACAAGCCTTCTAGATTAATGTGAGAATACAATTAAATGCATTTTTAAGCATTGAATTAAGGGGAAGATAGGTCCATGAGACTTAATTCTTAATAAAAGTCTAGAAAAGTGTGGAAATGATTTACAACACTTTACAACACATTTACAAGACATGTATTTTAATCAGTTTACAAGGGTCCAAGACCTAATATGAATGTGTTATCCACATTAAAACATTAAATAAAGGTAATATTAATCCAAAATCACAAGGAGGGTCGAAATGAGTTAGAAAAAGTAGAAGGGTTACTTTTTTGGTGTCTGCATTTAGCCCTCACTTTAGTGAAAGGATGAACCTACTTCAAATTCACATTAAAATAGACATTTAAGAGGGGTCCAATCGTACCAATGCAGATGGTCTAGGATAAAAAAGATAGAGGAGGTAGTCAAGCCCCCAAGATCCAAGATCCTAAGTCAAACCAACATAAGCACAAAAGGACACACGCAAGGAAAATGATTTGAAGCAAAACAAGATACATGATTATTCAATGGCAATAACTAGAGGAAAGAAACAAAAAGATGGATCAAGCTTCGACCATTTTTCCAACACAATATGGATTAGATCTAGGCTGTTTGTTTGAAAAAAAATGCATACTCACTCTGATGTGATGGAACTCTTGGCTATCCCCCAAGTGAGGAGTCCTAGAAGGTGAGAAACATACGATCATGGTCGGTATGCACTCACACACATGCAAGTGACTATGGGGAAAGTCATACCTTGGATTGGGATTTCCACTCAACCATACCAAAGTTATACCTCTTGATAACTTTAATAAGGTACCACACAAAAATGATCTTCAAGATCTATGAGGCAAGCAAAACTACATATTCTTAAAACTCATAGACATTGTAAATGGTGTAAGAAATGTTCAAAGGGAATTTTCTTAGTTCATGAAAGGTCTCATCTTAGGGAACATTGTGCCTAATTTTTCCAAGAGAGGATGTGTCAAATAAGTATCACACTCTTAGAGGGAATTAAGCCTAATGACACCACCAAGAAAAGGATGCATTGCAAGAAGAAATTGTACAATGAAACATGATGAGTTTCGATGTATGCCACCACTTTAAAGTGGTTTCTAACACCATTATTGTGAGAAATTTCTTTAAAGTAGGAGAGATGAGATCTTATTAGGAAAGCCCTATGCCAGGTCATATGTTTCCAATAAGCTATGTCATGAAAATGGTAGTATGTCAAATGTGACCCAACTTAAGGCATGCCGTCCACATCCCAAGCTTGATCTTATACATACATGAAAGGTGGTTAACTAGCCAAAGGAGACAATGACATACTACTAAAATCCTTACATTCATTAGTAGAATGACCATGAATTCTATGATATGCATAGAATGAAGTCTTATAATAAAATTTATTTCGAGTTCTTGGAGGGAGAGATATCAAGTGATCTTGGAGAAGTCTTGACAAGATACCCTTTTGATCAATGGTAGAAGGTGTTCTTGTAGTTTGTGAAAAAGATACCTCTTTCTCAGTACAAAATTTCATGTACCTATGCAAGACTCTTTACATTATGAGATTTTGTTCTCTCCTTTATAGGATGGTGTAAAATCTAATGAATTCAAATCATTAGTGTTTTGTGTGATGACATTGAAATTAAGTGAATATTTCCTTCTTTGTTTCATTTCTTTCAAAGGACGATAATCAAGAACACTAATTTCTATCAGCTCAAGATGCACTACTGCTAAAGTTGGCTTAGAAGGATGTTTTGTAATTTAGTGTTGATATTGAGTGAAGGCTTGGTTGTTTCTTTTGAGGGAAAATAGCCAAGACCACTAGTCTTTTCTTGTATGTGAGGTTCTATAGGGACACATATACCTTGCTCTCTAGCACCACATCCTTTCCCAATGTAACCAAGTTGTTTCATAAGATCATAACCTCTTCCATAATTTTTTTTCATTTCTTTTGGATTCATTGTTTATTAATAGTCAATGCCATCAAATTTTGTTGTATAATTTGCTTCTTCTTGTATAGTGGTTGAGGTGGATTCTTTAGAAGGTTCCTTTGAATTTTGTGTTCACATTACCGCTTTTTCTTTTCCCTTTTTAGAGTCTTTGTTTATGATCTTGTATTCTCCCATGAATGTATCTTCAAAATCTAAGGAACCCCAATCATATTCTAATAGCTTCATGACTTGTTCAATATGTTTTTCTTTGTCTTTTTGTTGGATGGGTTCCACTTGTGTAGTTGGTGCTAATGTTTTCAAGATATTTTCCTTTCTTTTCTCAATGTTTAAACAACTATTGGGGTTAGGGTTAGCTTTGAGTGTGTACACTTTGTTGTTGTATACATACTTCATTACACAATGAAGAGTAGAGGGAACCCCATTCATTGCATGAATTAATGGTCTACCTAAAAGGAGGTTATATGAAAGATCATTAGGCATAACATGGATTGGAATTTCCAATGTGGCCTTTCCAACTGTAATAGGCAAAGTAATCACAACAAGTGGTTGTTTTCCTACATTTTCAAATCACTTGATAGATAAAGAATCAGGTTGAATGTTTGATTTATCCACTCTAATCCTATCTAGAAGGTTTACACTACACACATTAAGATTGGAGTCATTGTCAACAAGGGTTCGCTTTATCCCTATTCTTTTATATTGAGATATTATTATGAAAGCTTCATTTTTTTTTGTATTTCCAAAGGAGGGAGCTCACTTTGGTGAAAACCAATGCCAACATTTATTCCTTGAATGGGTTGCTATGTCATTTAGTTGTGAATTAGAAGGGATAGGAACTTGTTGTAAATACCTTTGAATAATGTTGTGATAATGACGGAAGGCTTGACTAAGGTTCCCTAATTATATCTTAGTGGGAGTGTTCTTAAGTTTTTCAACAAGATCATACTCCTTTCCACTTTGTGTAGGAAAAAGAGGGGGGCTAGGTAATTTAGGATTAGGACATGGAAGGGGTGTTGGAGGTGTTTTCCTTGGTTTTGAATTGTAATGGGGGAGATGGAAAAATGAGAGATGAATATGGTGTCACGTCTCGAACGGTGATACTCCTCGCTTTTACTTTATGTGGATTTTTTATATGAACTAATGTGTACAATAGAATAATAATAAATACTATGGTGCTTTGGTGTGAAGAAATATGAAAGTGGTTACTTTAAAAGCTGTTTAGTAATGAATGCATTTTACTTTGAGGATGAAGCAAAATAGAATAGAATAGAAATACTTGAATTAAAAGTATTATATTATTTTGATTTATATCTTTATGGGATACTAATTTAGTTTATTGTTATGTACCTGAGTGCACTTGAGACGCAGGTGGTTAAAGACCAAGGGTTTGATTAAGGAGAGGAGGTTAGCTTCTTGACTATGTAAAACAAGATGTCCTCTCGATCACACACATGAGCACTTAGATTCATGTAGATTGCATTTATGAATGATAATTTTAGTGTGTTTGTTTTGATTATTTGAAAATTAAATAATAATTAGTTAAATTAAATAAATAATGGAATGAAAGAATGATAAAGTAAATGAATTAATTTTAATTACAAAATTAACTATTGATTTTGGTTTTAAAAGATTATCGTGCTGCGAATCTAAGTGAGTATCCTATTTTCTTTTAACTTGTGCTAAATTCTTGTGATAATGAAATTAAATAATAATTAAGTTGATATTTAATATTAGATAAATATTTAATTTGAATTGAGTAATTGAGTAGGTATTTTGGAAAGGATTATCCTTTGTGCATGGTAATTGGAGATTATTTTTAAATTTTCCATATTTGTGAATATGAAATGTAAAACACAAAGTTATATATTTTAATTTTATTTTAAAATCCATTTTCAAGATTAGGGTTAGAAATGGAAAAAGAAAACATTATTAAAAAGGGGAGTTCTGGAAAATATTTGGGGGAAAGAAAAAAAAATAGGCTCTGCAAATTAGCTCTAATGGCTGCCAAGAAATGCTGAATTTATCAAAATTAGAGGTTTTAGTATGAATCTTTTTGGAAAAGTAGGAAAATAAGGAGTTGGTAAAGCAACAGGAAAAAAAAGAAAAGAAGAAGAACTTTCTCAGAAAACCAGTTCAAGAAGAGGCAAAGAGAAGTATTATTTGGAGAGCATCTACAGTTGGAAGCAAAATAACCAGGTTTTCCATTCTTTTTCTATGAATCTTATTTGAAATATGATAATATTGTTGAAGAATTTGAATGCAAGTGTTTGAAATTGTTTGCAAAACTATGAAAATTGGAAAATCTTCCATTCTTTTGCATGCATGGACATAAATTGCTTAATTTCTTTATTTTCAGTTTGGGGCTTCTCTTCTTAGCAAACTGTGGTTTATATTTTTGTTTTCGAATGACAAATCTTATACTAAAAATTATGAAAATAAATATATAGATATATGTCCAAAAGAATTCAAACAGATTTAAAAGACACATATACAACAATGCTACATTTTCAACATCATGCCATTGATAATGGTAAATGTTTTCTGCAATAACCAGAGATTTATCTACATCTTTGTATTTACATTTGTATATATATATATATATTGTCAGAGATTTTACATAAAAAAAATTCCGTGCTTATATATTTATATATATACATCTTTATTGATAGTGGAAACTGCATGGAATCCAAACGCATAACCTCATCTGAATTTGAAGTGATTGTCTTCTTTAGGCATGTTCCTTCTATACTTGGCTGCTCCTTCAAACTCTTGACTTTGACTGTGCATTCATTAATGAATGCTGCTCCTTTGATGGCTGTCCTCTAAGGCATGATCACTTTTAAGGTCTGCCTTTTCACTGCTCTTTAAATACTCAATTCGCTGCTCTTTAACACAGTCAATTTGTTGTTCTTTTTCTATCATTATTTCTGCACTTTTCTCATCATTATTTATGCACCTTGCTAGACTCTTTGACTGTCATAAATTTGTTGCTCTTTGATTGCATTACTTGCTACTCATAAGACTTCATTTGCTGCTCATTTCATGACTCTATTTGCTGCTCTTTGATTGCAATTAATTTTCTGCTCTTTATGTCTGAAAACTACCTTTTCCTCTGTCTATTTGGTTTGTGTTCTTGTGGAAACTGCCATTAATGCATTATAGGTTGATGAAACTGTCCTTGTTGATGTACTGTCCTCTACTTGAACTTGCTAAACTATCCTCAATAAACATGAAATTGAATTTAAGGCTTCAAAAATATTGTCTCTATTCTTGACTTCAAGGTAGTTGTCCTCCATTTGATCGAAGGACTGTTTTGGATGGTCAAAACTCATGCTCTCTTGTTTGAACCTGTATTGATTTGGTGAATTTGATCTCCTCTACAAAAAGGTCACTTGACTTGTCTTGGACTGTCCTTATATTATTAAGGAATGACTGTCCTCTTCTTGCATTGAAAGTGACTGCCATACTTCTTGCATAGGACTATCCCAGTATGGTCTTTGAGCACTGACATGTGTACCTTTTCTTTATGGCAGGCATGTAATCTAATGCATGTGCATTGTCATCACTTTGATATTTTCCCTTTCTTTAGTATCGTTGCCTCTTCATTAAATCAGAGTGACTGCCCCTTTATTCAACCATGAAAGTCCTCTCTTTGAGATTATACTCCCATGATTGCCACAACTTAATATGACGGTCACATCTCATTTGTTGGTTGACTGTGCTTATGCTTACCAACCTTGCTGCCCTTTGAATTTCTATCACCATTTGATAATGGACTCTTTATTATGCACTCTCATAGTTTTTTTTTGTTTTCAACTTCTATGCATATGAATGTAAAGACTATCTTTTTCAGA
Source organism: Sequoia sempervirens (assembly GCA_007258455.2). Classification (NCBI taxonomy): domain Eukaryota; kingdom Viridiplantae; phylum Streptophyta; class Pinopsida; order Cupressales; family Cupressaceae; genus Sequoia; species Sequoia sempervirens. Next base: position 148,188,922 of record VDFB02058242.1, read on the forward strand.
TTTAAAATCTGCAATCTACACTTCTTAGTCCTTGGTATCTCTATATAACTCAGCCACATCTTTATTGAACATAGCTTCTCTATAGAATTGGCAATAGTAACTTTCAATAGAAATTGTATAGAAAAATCTCCCATATTGAGTGTATATATATTAAAATCTATTTTGGTAATCTTTGTGTGAACATTGAAAGATGATGGAATTTCTTGGGAACTAGAAATGTGTATAATTGAAAGGAAACTTAGATGGATAAATTGCATTATTTACTGTATTTTGAGAAACTTCTGGAATAGGATGCCGACAGTGGACCACCCACAGAGACAGTAGTTTTACCTTTTCTAAAACTAACTTTTTTTTTATTTATGCTTGACCAAGCATATGTACCATTAAAATAGATGGAAATAAAAGCCTAGAAATAAATGTATGTAGGTCTCTGACACCTCCTGTTGCAAGAAATATGTTATTCTCATGTAGGAATGCATATAGGCACCAGGCTTGTATCGAGAGTTCCCTCTTGTTTAATTGTGTCAGGTTGCTAGGCTCCTCGTACAGGGTCAGGGATTTCTTTGAGTTAGGAAGGAACCTGGGGAATTCATGCACTTCGTGATTGGGGGGAGAATGCGCCTTAATCACACTCTTGGCCCCAGCTCGCAGGAAGACCAGTGGTGTCATAGCAGTTGAGGTTTAGAGTTTCTTATGTTATTGTTGTACTTATGTATTATTCTTGAAAGGCTTGTATAGCCCACTTGTAAAAGTAACTTTATTTGACATTCATTATGGCAACTTTGAAATAGATGTACTAAATGAAAGATTTTGATGTAACATTGAAATAGATGTGATGATTGAAGTTATTGATTTCATTTGAATATGAATGAATTTTATGGAAACTCATTGATGCGCTTTTACCATATGAATATGTATTGATGTAAAGATCCTTCATGTAAACGAAATGTACTCAGTTGGATATATGAAATGAGATTTATTACTTCTTTTACTCTTGAGCTCATTTGGGAAGCTCTCATTAATTGCTTCATTTACTTTTACTTTATTAAATTGAAATGAACTTTTTATATGCTTTAATGAGCATCATCTCCCAAGTGTTACATTTTGGTATCAGAGCAACAAGGTTCAACTCTAGGACCTATGCCTAACTATGTATGATGTTATGCTTTATTAGGGTGACCCTAATGGAGGGTAGAGTTTATCAATAGGCAGGAGGATCCTGTGAAGATCCCAATGATAAGTTGGATCAGATTTTGGCTTTGCTGAGTAGACAAGAGGCTAGAATTGAGAGCCTAGAACTAGAAAGGAAAGCCAGCTAACAGGGGATGAATACTAATGAACTTGAGTGAAGATGGCTAAGACATGTTGACAACCCATGAAGTGATGATGTAGAATAGAGAAATATTGTGAGAAAAGAGATCTCTCTGAGGACATAAAGGGTGAATGAGTATGATCTAAAAGGATAAGTTACAAGATTACTAGAGGTAAAATATATATATATATATATATATATTGTGCGAGTAATGCACTAATGACCATTTATGGTTGGTGCAGGTAATGCACTCAAGCTTGTTTTTTCGTATTATGTTAGAGATGGTATATTTACCCTGTGCGGGTGACACACTTGCATAATTTTTGTTTTCACATCTCGTGTATGTGTGTTACATGCTTAAGTAGATTTTCTATCTACATGCGAGTGATGCAATTGGTGACAAATTCTGTATTTATTTAGTGAGAATAAGAATTTCATGCAATTATTGTGCGAATGTTGTAATAATGTGTTATCCATATGAATGGTGTATATCTATAAAGTGTGAATTGGTAATTGCTCTTCATTGTGAGAATGAAGTATTTAGATACCTTGGGTTGTGGATGTTCACTAGAGTATGACCATGTGTGTCATTACGTGGCGATTGAAATTACCTTGAAAGGGATGCAATTTCTATTGTTTGGCATCTTCAAAGATGTTGGATGGTGAAGTAGAATGGATCTCTTGTTTTGTGTGACTGGGTCTTAGATGACTCATTGTCCACCATGATTGAATGTGTTCTCTTACTTACCTCAGAATTTGGAATCCAGGTATGGTTTGGTATTGTACTCCCTCTCTTGTGACTAGAGTTAGTCACGCAGTTCATGTGTTATGTAACTTGAGAAATTTGATATTTTTATTCTATTTTGTTGCTTTTATTCAATTTATTAAATGTTGTGAAGGAAAACGTTGAATTTTTATTTATGTGCATGAGTAAGTATAGCCATCAAATTTTTAATACTTATTTACCTTGTGACCATTATGGTCATGTGTGAATTATTGCTGAAATTGTGCACATTTTATGCCTTATTGTTGAGATCAACTTTTCTTTTCCTTGGATTTGATTTACTTTTCTAAATGGTGGCTATGCTTGAATGTTATAAATTGCTGGTCAAGTTTCATGTTATGTGCTCTATCATGTCCATGATGGACCTCCGATAGATTGTATGAGGGGGTATAATACAGAGAATGCTTCAGTTCCTGGTGTGTATGTTGATAGAATTATGATAGATTGAATTCCTTAATACGTTGTCTGATACAAGTGTTTAATTCTAAAATGTCAAGAAAGTTTTGAAAACACTAGTGTTGCTATCGATCTATTAATTTGAATATCTTGTTGGTATTATTATTATTTGGGAGGACATCATGTCTAGATAGTACAAAGGGAATTTGAGAACATGCTTTAAGGTTGACTCCTAATTATATTCCATGAGTTTTGAGAAAAACTTGTTTTGTGTATGTTGAAATAATAGGTAGTGGTAGGAGGAATGTTAGTTGAGAAAGAAAAGTAGTTATGTAGTGAACTTCAGCTAAGGTGGATCCATTGGAACACAAATGGCAAGTAGAAAGATGTTACAGGTGGTGAAAGGGTAGAGAAAAGAAACACTTTGGCAACATGTACTGCTAGATTAGAAGTAAATATTTTAGAATGGATAAGGTCATAGGAAGAAAAATTCCTCATAACTATATATTAATAAATAGAATATGGGATGTTGTGGTAACACAAAGTTTGAATGGAAGAATGAAAGACTAAAATGACAATATAATAGTAATGGAAATTGAAAGGGAGAGGAAACCCTTGAGACAAGAAGAATAGTGTGGAATGAGAGGAAAAAGGTAAGATTGGTAATGTTGATTGAAGTTTGATATATAGAGTGTATTGTTAAAAAAAGGGATAATAAAAGTGTTGTAGAACTAAATGGATAAGGAAGTTACTGAAAGGTGTTCAAAACTAGAATAAACCAACAGTTGGTAATGGAAGTAAAATATGGATTGATTAAGGGATACATAATAAGTGAGATGAAAAAGATGAAATAAATGAAGTATAATTCAAAGTAAGATGAAGGGCACTAAATATAAGAAGAGAAAGCTCAAAAATTAGAATGGTCAAAAGAATGGATTGAGAGTGTCCTAGTCTCTGAATAGTTAATGTGCACGATGGTTGGATTGGACCTCATTGGAGCACCTTTGTAGTTGTTTTATTATTTTGTAATTTATATGTGAAGTAAAGAAAGTGGACAATAATAGATAATATTGGTTGAGCCTTTTCAAAGGCAGGAAACCTAAGAAGGGATGTTTTAAAGGAAAGAATGTTCATAATGGTACCAGGATTTGGGCCAATTGATGGTTGAAGATATGGATCTGGTAGAATCCATGATATTTTTGAAGAATGCAAAGTTGAAATAACTTAAGGGCCTTCACTGGTAAGGATGATTAGATAAGTTTTCTCAATTTGTCTTGTACACAAGGTATGAATGATTGACAGGTTGAATCATGTATGCTTCATTGTTTTTAGTAAAGGTACTTACATGTGTATTATATGAGAATGATGCTTGTGCAATAATGCACTTCTCATGCTTTGTGAATGACACATTTGTATGGGTGATTGTACTCATAACATAGAAAATTGTTGCCTTAACTATACTGATGTTTATACTTGAATGATAAATGTTCTCTATACTTATACTAATATGAGTGATTAAATTATTATGCTTGAATGATGTGATGTTATTCTTGTATGCTCTAGTGAAAGAGCCATTTTTTACTTGGATATAATTGGATGGTAGTAACACCCTATGTGTGGTGTGCATGATTGGCATATTTAGTAGGATCCAAGGGTGGTGCTAGCGGAGCTCACCAGGATTTTGGAAGAACACAACATTAAGTTGTGGAACCATGATATTGTGGAGTACAGGGTCTAGTGGGACCAGTATTCAGTGGATAATCCCACCTGGGAGAATGCAGAGGACATTGACAGATCTTTTCCTCATTTGATATTATAGCTTACTTTTCCTTTTATGCATATTGAGAATATGATACACTGATACTTCAAACTCTATTGTCTAGATGTTGTAATAAGACATTGAATCGATGTCTCTTCCAAGTGGGGAAGGATGTCACATCTCAAACGGTGATACTCCTTGCTTTTGCTTTATGTGGATTTGTTATATGAACTAATGTGTGCGACAGAATAATAATAAATACTATGGTGTTTTGGTGTGAAGAAATATGAAAGTGGTTACTTTAACAGTTGTTTAGTAATGAATGTGTTTTACTTTGAGGATGAAGCAAAATAGAATAGAACAGAAATACTTGAATTAAAAGTATTATATTATTTTGATTTATATCTTTAAGGGATACTAATTTAGTTTATTGTTGTGTGCTTGAGTGCACTTGAGATGCAGGTGGTCAAAGACCAAGGGTGTGATTAAGGAGAGGAGGTTAGCTTCTTGACTGGGTAAAACAGGATGTCCTCTTGATCACACACACGAGCACTTAGATTCATGTAGATTGCATTTAGGAATGATAATTTTAGTGTGTTTGTTTTGATTATTTGAAAATTAAATAATAATTAGTTAAATTAAATAAATAATGGAATGAAAGCATGATAAATTAAATGAATTAATTTTAATTACAAAATTAACTATTGATTTTGGTTTTAAAAGATTATTGTGCTGTGAATCTAAGTGAGTATCCTATTTTCTTTTAACTTGTGTTAAATTCTTGTGATAATGAAATTAAATAATAATTAAGTTGATATTTAATATTAGATAAATATTTAATTTGAATTGAGTAATTGAATAGGTATTTTGGAAAGGATTATCCTTTGTGCATGGTAACTGGAGATTATTTTTAAATTTTCCGTATTTGTGAATATGAAATGTAAAACACAAAGTTATATATTTTAATTTTATTTTAAAATCCATTTTCAAGATTAGGGTTAGAAATGGAAAAAGAAAAAATTATTAAAAGGGGGAGTTCTGGAAAATATTTGGAGGAAAGAAAAAAAAAAGGCTCTACAAAGTAGCTCTAATGGCTGCCAAGAAATGCCCAATTCATCAAAATTCGAGGTTTTAGAATGAATCTTTTTGAAAAAGTAGGAAAATAAGGAGTTGGTAAAGCAACAGGAAAAAAAAAAGGAAAAGAAGAACTTTCTCAAAAAAGCAAAGCAGTTCAAGAAGAGACAAAGAGAAGTATTATT
>VDFB02058242.1:148194531-148221666 GCA_007258455.2 Sequoia sempervirens
ATTATTAAAAAGGGGAGTTCTGGAAAATATTTGGGGGAAAGAAAAAAAAATAGGCTCTGCAAATTAGCTCTAATGGCTGCCAAGAAATGCTGAATTTATCAAAATTAGAGGTTTTAGTATGAATCTTTTTGGAAAAGTAGGAAAATAAGGAGTTGGTAAAGCAACAGGAAAAAAAAGAAAAGAAGAAGAACTTTCTCAGAAAACCAGTTCAAGAAGAGGCAAAGAGAAGTATTATTTGGAGAGCATCTACAGTTGGAAGCAAAATAACCAGGTTTTCCATTCTTTTTCTATGAATCTTATTTGAAATATGATAATATTGTTGAAGAATTTGAATGCAAGTGTTTGAAATTGTTTGCAAAACTATGAAAATTGGAAAATCTTCCATTCTTTTGCATGCATGGACATAAATTGCTTAATTTCTTTATTTTCAGTTTGGGGCTTCTCTTCTTAGCAAACTGTGGTTTATATTTTTGTTTTCGAATGACAAATCTTATACTAAAAATTATGAAAATAAATATATAGATATATGTCCAAAAGAATTCAAACAGATTTAAAAGACACATATACAACAATGCTACATTTTCAACATCATGCCATTGATAATGGTAAATGTTTTCTGCAATAACCAGAGATTTATCTACATCTTTGTATTTACATTTGTATATATATATATATATTGTCAGAGATTTTACATAAAAAAAATTCCGTGCTTATATATTTATATATATACATCTTTATTGATAGTGGAAACTGCATGGAATCCAAACGCATAACCTCATCTGAATTTGAAGTGATTGTCTTCTTTAGGCATGTTCCTTCTATACTTGGCTGCTCCTTCAAACTCTTGACTTTGACTGTGCATTCATTAATGAATGCTGCTCCTTTGATGGCTGTCCTCTAAGGCATGATCACTTTTAAGGTCTGCCTTTTCACTGCTCTTTAAATACTCAATTCGCTGCTCTTTAACACAGTCAATTTGTTGTTCTTTTTCTATCATTATTTCTGCACTTTTCTCATCATTATTTATGCACCTTGCTAGACTCTTTGACTGTCATAAATTTGTTGCTCTTTGATTGCATTACTTGCTACTCATAAGACTTCATTTGCTGCTCATTTCATGACTCTATTTGCTGCTCTTTGATTGCAATTAATTTTCTGCTCTTTATGTCTGAAAACTACCTTTTCCTCTGTCTATTTGGTTTGTGTTCTTGTGGAAACTGCCATTAATGCATTATAGGTTGATGAAACTATCCTTGTTGATGACTGTCCTCTACTTGAACTTGCTAAACTGTCCTTAATAAACATGAAATTGCATTTAAGGCTTCAAAAATATTGTCTCTATTCCTGACTTCAAGGTAGTTGTCCTCCATTTGATTGAAGGACTGTTGTGGAGGGTCAAAACTCATGCTCTCTTGTTTGAACTTGTATTGATCTGGTGAATTTGATCTCCTCCACAAAAAGGTCACTTGACTTGTCTTGGACTATCCTTATATTATTAACTAATGACTGTCCTCTTCTTGCATTGAAAGTGACTGCCACACTTCTTGCATAGGACTGTCCCAGTATGGTCTTTGAGCACTGACAAGTGTACCTTTTCTTTATGGCAGGCATGTAATCTCACGTATGTGCATTGTCATCACTTTGATATTTTCCCTTTCTTTCTTATCGTTGCCTCTTCATTAAATCAGAGTGACTGCCCCTTTATTCAACCGTGAAAGTCCTCTCTTTGAGATTATACTCCCATGATTGCCACAACTTAATATGATGGTCACGTCTCATTTGTTGGTTGACTGTGCTTATGCTTACCAACCTTGCTGCCCTTTGAATTTCTATCACCATTTGATAATGGACTCTTTATTATGCACTGTCATATTTATTTTGTTTTCAGCTTTTGTGCATATGAATGTAAAGACTATCTTTTCAGATTTAAAATCTGCCATCTACACTTCTTAGTCCTTGGTATCTGTATATAACTCAGCCACATCTTTATTCAACATAGCTTCTCTATAGAATTGGCAATAGTAACTTTCAATACAAATTGTATAGAAAAATCTCCCATACTGAGTTTATATATATATAAAGCTATTTTGGTAATTGATAGGGAGAGGGGTTGGAGGAATCAATCACTGATTCCTGCTCTAGGCCTTTCCTTGTAAGACCTCCTTGGTTTCTTGCTTCACCAATCTAACCTATAGGTCCCTACTCATGACTAGGTGCCCCTGGTTTGTCTGACCAATCCCTCTTCTATCAACAAGCTTCTCTTCTACCAAGCCAACCTTGGTGATTCGCCATATGCTCTCCATTGGCCCTTACTCTTCTTTAAAGACCAAATATCCTCAACCTTCTACTAGATTCTTTCAGGGGTGTGAAGGTGTTGCAAAGCTTCAAAATAGCCTATCTAGGGTCCTTAAGCAACCACAAGTTTCCAACTTTCCATCGCTTTCACACAATTCCTTTTCTAGGGTTTGAAAGGAAACAAGCCTTGAGCCCCCAATTAGGTCTCTGAACAGAGGTTAAATGCTTTTTCCTTCTAAACCCACCAAAATACCTGGGTTATTTGCTTGGGAATGGTGGTTCTCATGTCCTCACCTTGAAGATTTTCAAGATTTTAAAACAGCACTACCCATACACTGCTCAAACACAAGAATGGTTAAAAACCTAGGGTTTCCTAGCTTTCGCAGGCTGATTTCAGACTGTCAAAGAATTCTCCCTCCAAATGACTTGTTAGAACCTCCTCCTAACCTCCAAGCATAGCTAAGATTCTCAAGAAAATTCACAAGAAAGAATTTCTTGAATATCTTAATTCCCCTGCAAGTTATAAGTCTTTTTCTCACTGCCTTCCCTAGCTGGACCCTACCTGGCTTGCCTAGGGCAAAGCTTTGCTGGCATTTCCTGAGCCCCCACAAACCCTATAAGCTAACATATTTACACTAAGGGAGCCTAGACACTATTCCCAAAAATCCGTACAATTTGTACAATGGGAAGGTGCTCTAGGACTCCATTCTTTCAAAATTGCTTGTTACAGGCCAGAAAAAGACAGTGGACAAACTATATACAAATAAAAGAAGAAAATGATTTGCAAAGATAGAAAGATAGCACACTAAGCTTGCACAATATCAACACTACATATTACAAGCAAAACAACAGTAGAGTTACTCCATTAAAGCTTAATTTAAATGCAAAACACAGAAAACTGTCTCTCAAAACGTTGTTTCCTTCAGCTTTACAAATGTCACCCTAACAAAAATGCCTCCAACCCTATCACATGGTCAAGCCATGTCTTAAATAGGCCCCCAAAACAACTAAGTTCTTCTTTTTGAACCCATAGATGACCTAATGAAACAATTTATAAAACCCATTGTGTTTTCTAACCTTTGACAAGGTTGGCAACCTAGACAAGTTAGAGCTTCAAAACCCATCAATGATTTCCACCTCCCAATCCATTTATCATAATAGATAAAGTTTTATTCCTACTCCACCAAATGCTAACAAAATGGTCAATTTAACATGACCTCAAGATAACACAACAAAATTTGAACTTCCTTCTAAACTTCAGGAAAACCCATGTTTCCCAGGTGCTCCTACACCATTCTCCCCCTCTCAGCACAACCAACTAAGGAATTTTAGGAGATCAGAGACATATCAATTCCTTTCTTCTTAAAGTCTTCTTCTTCTACCCAGGTAGCTTCAGATTCATGCTTGTTCTTCCATTTGACAAGATGCTCCATGTACACCTTGTGCCTTGTGGCCTTCTTCACCCTTGAATCCAAGATATTCTCTGCCTATAGCTTGTCTGGAGTTGGTAGTGTCATGTTTCTGACATCCTTGAATATCTCCCTACTATTCTGGTCCATGTCAGTGATTGTCCCCTTATACTTGATTAGATCAGCCACATTAAACACTGGAGATATTCCTAGGTCTGCTGGTAATTCCACCTTGTAAGCATCCTTTCCATATTTGGCTAACACCCTGCATGGTCCCACTCTTTTCATCTAGATTTTGGTTGACATTTCCTTTTGCAATCTGGATTTGTTAAGATGGACCATGACATAGTCCCCTACTGCAAATTGTACATCCTTCCTTGACAAATCAACTTTCTCCTTCAACTTTTGGGTTGTTGTTGTGACTATTTTCTTGACCTGTTCCTGAATCTCTTTCATGGTTTGAGTGAAGTCTTCTACATGTCCACTCCTATTCTCCATAGATCCAAGGTCTCTGAGCTCACAAATGCCTCATGGGTGCATCCCATACACAACTTCAAATGGACTTCCTTGTGGTTCTGTTTACACTGTCATTATAGGCATATTCAGCTTGTGAGATAACCATATCCCATGTTTGTCCATATTCTTTAGTTAAGCACCTTAAAAGATTACCAAGCACCCTATTAACCACCTCTATTTGACCATCAGTCTGAGGATGGTAAGCTGATCCAAATGACAGATTTGTACCCAATTTGCTCCATAGAGTCTTCCAAAAATGACTCATGAAATTCACATCTCTGTCAGAAAAAATGCTTAAAGGGAGTCCATGGATCCTTACAACTTCTTTGAAAAAGAGATGAGCTATGTAACTAGCATCATGAGTAGTTTTGCAGGGAATAAAGTGACTCATCTTGCTAAATCTGTCTACTACAACATAAACACTGTCAAAACTAGTCTTGATCTTAGGAAGGCCAACCACAAAATCCATGCTCACACACTTCCATGGTCTGTTAGGAATGGGCAGGGGTTGATATAAACTAGCATTGCTAGCTCCTCCCTTAGCTTTCATGCACACAACACACTATTCCACATATCTTCTAACATCTCTTGCCAACTTAGGCCAATAATATAATCTTTGTACTAGCTCTAAGGTCTTATTGATACCAAAATGTCCACTAAGACTTCCATTATGCTTTTCCTGAATCAAATTTTCCCTCATTGACCCTCTTGGAACACATAACTAATTTCCCTTAAACAACAACCCACTTTGCAAAGTATACTCTGAGTATTGGCTATGGAAATGGTTTTCAAAGTTAGAACATACCGTATAGGCCTCTGAAAAGTCTTCATCCTCTCCATATAGGTCCTTGAAACTCTCTATGCCAATTCTCTTGAGTTGTATCTCTTGCACTGTCAACAACCTTCTGCTTAATGCATCTGCCACCTTGTTCATTTGTCCTTTCTTGTGCTTGATGGTAAAAGTAAAAGCTTGGATGTATTCCATCCATTTCAAATGCCTATTACTTAACTTCTCTTGAGTGTTGATAAAGCTAAGTTCCTAATTATCAGTAAAAACCACAAACTCCTTGGGTAGAAGGTAATGCCTCCATTTCCTAAGTGACTGAACCAAAGCATAAATTTCCAAGTCATAGGTTGAAAATTTCTTCTTTGCTTCATTGAGCTTCTCACTAAAGAAGGCTATAGGCTTACCCTCTTGACTAAGCACTCCTCCTATTGCCACTCCAGTTGCATCACACTCAACAGTGAACAACTTATCAAAGCTAGGTAATAAGAGAATTGGTTGAGTTTCCACTTCTTGTTTTAGTTTATCAAACCCTTTCTCAGCCTCTTGTGTCCACACAAACTTAGTTTTCAAACCACCCTTGATTGTGTCTAGAATTGGTGCACATAAACCACTAAAGTTCCTTATGAATTTTCTATAAAATTGGGCCAATCCATGAAAACTCCTTACCTCTATTGCTGTGGTTGGTGTAGGCCAGTTTAGGATGGCTTCCACCTTGCTCGGATCCATCTTTAATGAGCCTTTGGACACTACAAAACCCAAATAGATAAGCTCTTGCTTAAAGAACTCACACTTCTGAAGATTGATTGCCAACTTCTCCTCTTGCAACCTTCTAAGAACTTTCTCCACATGTTCCAAATTTTTTTCTGCTATCTTACTATATATGAGGATGTCATCAAGGTACACTACCACAAATATACCTATAAAGTCCTTTAGCACTTCATTCATGAGTCTCATGAATGTGCTAGGGGCATTTGAGAGGCCAAATGGCATTACTTTCCACTCATATAACCCATCATTTGTCTTAAAAGTTGTCTTCCACTCATCACCATCCTTAATTCTGATCTGATGGTACCCACTCTTAAGATCCAACTTTGTGAAGAATTGAGCACCTCCAAGACAATCCATCAAGTCTTCAATTCTAGGAATAGGAAACCTATACCTAATGGTGATCCTATTTATTTCCCTAGAATTAGTACAAAGTCTCCACTTACGTCCTTTCTTTGTTGCTAAGACCACTGGGACTGCACATGGGCTGATACTCTTTTGAATCAATCCTTGATCCAACAACTCTTGCACTTGTCTAGCTACCTCTAGGTTTTGCTCAGGTGTGAGCTTATATGCTGCCTTGTTAGGCAATGAGGCCCCATGTATGAATTCAATTTGATGATTTATAGCTCTCCTTGGTGGTAAAGTTGCAGGTGTACCATCACTGACTATGCTCTTGTACTTATCAAGTAACTTTTGGACTGCTTCTGGTAAGACTGTCTTTTCAACTTTGTCTCCTTCTTTAGGTTGCAACACAACCACATATCCTTCATTCCCTTGGTGTAGGTCCTTAAGGAACTCCTTACCATTTCTCAACATGATATTAGGTGTCTTGGACTGTCCTGCATCTTCTTCTGACAGTGATTGTAGCTTGAAGGTTCTTCCCTCCTTTTTGAATAAGATAGTATTCTCCTTCCCATCATACATAACACTTTTGTCATACTGCCATGTTCTGCCCAGTAGTAGATGGAATGCATCCATGGGTAAAACATCACAAACTAACTTGTCTTTATATCCTCCAATAGAGAACTCCACCGTTACTTGCTCATTCACTAAAACACTCTGCCCTTTGTTCAACCATGTGACTTTGTAGGGGTTAGAGTGGGGTACCTTCTCCAATTTCAGTTTTGCTACTGCCTCCTCTGAGATTATATTGTCTATTGAAACTGAGTCTACTATGACCTTGCATACTTTGCCAATTATCTTGCACCTTACTCTAAAAAGAGCTCTTCTCTATTTTGGTTCCTCCTTGACTGGCTGTCTGATCAAAACTCTGTTAAACATCAGATTCTCTCCTACCTCAGGTTCTATATGATGGATCTCAGATGACTTATGACTCATGGTGTCCTCTTGTGTATAAGCCACTCTCTTTTCATTTCTAGATGAGGAAGCTTTCTCCGGGAATCTATAAGTAGGATGACCTAGTTGGTTACAATGATAACACTTCATGTTTGCAAAATAGGAACTACTCCTGCCTGCTCCTCTTCCTCTGTTTGAACCTTATTGAGGTCCTCTACCTCTATTATATCCTCCTCTAGAAGATGTTTCACCTCCATGCTTTGTGAGTTTATACTCACCTTGACTTCTTTGGTCACTGCCTCTTCCTTGGTAACCACCACACTGTCCTCTTTGATCTCTTTGATCCCTGCCTTTGCCTCTACCCTTAGAAGTCTAATCTTACTTCCTCTTGTTCCTTTCCTCAATCTTGTTAGCCAACTGATAACATTTGTGTACTGTCTTGGGACTTAGTAGAGCCATCTCCTCTTGAATGTTCCATTTCAAGCCATTAAGGTACCTAGCCACCTTGAGACTCTCATCCTCTGTCACATTAGATCTCATGCAAAGTTTTTGAAACTCCTTAGTGTAAGTGTTTACATCTTGGTCTTTCTGCCTCATACTTTTCCTCTTCTTGTGCAATTGAATCTCATAGTCATCTGGCATATAGGCTTCTTTCACCTTGGCAACCATTCCTTTCCAAGTTGATATGGGTTGTTTGTCTTCTTTTTCCCTCTCTGTTTGAATGAACTTCCACCATGTCAAGGCTAATCCTCTCAATCTTGACTTAGCAACCTTCACCTTCTGTGCTTTAGTGACTCCATCACACTCAAAATGATTTTCCATGCCTTCTATCTAGTCCATGACTAAATCAAGTTCCATTTTTCCACTAAATAGTGGTATGCCTTCAAGTGCTTTCCCACTCAGCTTTCAATGCCTTCAAGAAAGGTTCCTCCTTCAAAATAGGGTTAGGTGCAGGGGTCTTATCTTCCTCTGCAATCTCTTCTTCCTTTGGTATTCTTCCCTCAAACTGTGCACTCCTCATTGCTTGCTCAAGTTGGGCTATTCTTTCCCTCAATTGTTTATTGTCTTCTTCTTGCTCTTCAACCATCTTGGCCAGTTCTGCATTTTTCACCATGGTGGAAGAATCACTAGACTCAAGGTTTGACATACAAGTTTCTTCCCCAAATCTTTAACTTGCTCCAATACCAATCTGATAGGGAGAGGGGTTGGAGGAATCAATCACTGATTCTTGCTCTAGGCCTTTCCTTGTAAGACCTCCTTGGTGTCTTGCTTCACCAATCTAACCTATAGGTCCCTACTCATGACTAGGTGCCCCTAGTTTGTCTGACCAACCCCTCTTCTATCAACAAGCTTCTCTTCTACCAAGCCAACCTTGGTGATTCGCCATATGCTCTCCATTGGCCCTTACTCTTCTTTAAAGACCAAATATCCTCAACATTCTACTAGATTCTTGTAGGGGTGTGAAGGTGTTGCAAAGCTTCAAAATAGCCTATCTAGGGTCCTTAATCAACCACGAGTTTCCAACTTTCCATCGCTTTCACACAATTCCTTTTCTAGGGTTTGAAAGGCTACAAGCCTTGAGCCCCCAATTAGGTCTCTGAACAAAGGTTAAATGCTTTTTCCTTCTAAACCCACCAAAATACCTGGGTTCTTTGCTTGGGAATGGTGGTTCTCATGTTCTCACCTTGAATATTTTTAGGATTTTAAAACAGCACTACCCATACACTACTCAAACACAAGAATGGTTAAAAACCTAGGGTTTCCTAGCTTTCACAAGATGATTTCAAACTGTAAAAGAATTCTCCCTCCAAAATACTTGTTAGAACATCCTCCTGACCTCCAAGCATAGCTAAGATCCTCAAGAAAATTCACAAGAAATAATTTCTTGAATATCTTAATTCCCCTGCAAGTTATAAGACTTTTTCTCATTGCCTTCCCTAGCCGGACCCTGCCTAGCTCACCTAGGGCAAAGCTTTGCTAGAATTTCCTAAGCTCCCACAATCCTATAATCTAACATATTTACACTAAGGGATCCTAGAAACTATTCCCAAAAATTTGTACAATTTGTATGGTGGGAAGGTGCTCTAGGACTCCATTCTTTCAAAACTGGCTGTTATAGGCCAGAAAAAGACAGTGGACAAACTATATACAAATAAAAGAAGAAAATGATTTGCAAAGATAGAAAGATAGTACACTAAGCTTTCACAATATCAACACTACATATTACATGCAAAACAACAGTAGAGTTACTCCATTAAAGCTTAATTTAAATGCAAAACACAGAAAATTGTCTCTCAAAACATTATTTCCTTCAGCTTTACAAATCTCACCCTAAAATAAATTCCTCCAACCCTATCACATGTTCAATCCATGTCTTAAATAGGCCCCCAAAGCAACTAAGTTCTTCTTTTTGAACCCATAGATGACCTAATGAAACAATTTATAAAACCCATTGTGTTTTCTAACCTTTGACAAGGCTGGCAACCTAGACAAGTTAGAGCTTCAAAACCCATCCATGGTTTCCACCTCCCAATCCATTTATCATAATAGATAAAGTTTTATTCCTTCTCCACCAAATACTAGAAAAATGGTCAATTTAACATGACCTCAAGATAACACAACAAAATTTGAACTTCCTTCTAGACTTCAGGAAAACCTATGTTTCCCAGGTGCTCCTGCACCAGTAATCTTTGTGTGAACATTGAAAGATGATGGAATTTCTTGGGAACTAGAAATGTGTATAATTTAAAGGAAACTTAGATGGATAAATTACATTATTTACTGTATTTTGAGAAACTTCTGGGCCAAGATGCCAAAGGTGGACCCACAAAGATGGTAGTTTTACCTTTTCTAAAACTATCATTTTTTTTATTTATGCTTGGCCAAGCACATGTACCATTGAAATAGATGGAAATAAAAGCCTAGAAATAAATGTATGTAGGTCTCTGACACCTCCTGTTGCAAGAAATATGTTATTCACATGTAGGAATGCATATAGGCACCAGGCTTGCATCGAGAGTTCTCTCTTGTTTTATTGTGTTAGGTTGCTAGGCTCCTCATGCAGGGTCGGGGATTTCTTTGAGTTAGGAAGGAACTCAGGGAAGTCATGCACTTTGTGGTTGGGCAGAAAAATCACCTTAATCACACTCTTGGCCCCAGCTCGCAAGAAGACCAGTGGTGTTACGGCGGTTGAGGTTTAGAGTTTCGTATGCTATTGATGTACTTATGTATTATTCTTGAACGGCTTGTATAGCCCACTTGTAAAAGTAACTTTATTTTACATTCATTATTGCAACATTGAAATAGATGTACTAAATGAAATTTTTTGATGTAACATTGAAATAGATGTGATGATTGAAGTTATTGATTTCATTTGAATATGAATGAATTTTATGGAAACTCATTGATGCACTTTTACCATATGCATATGTATTGATGTAAAGATCCTTGATGTAAATTCAATGTACTTATTTGGATACATGAAATGAGATTTATTACTTCTTTTACTCTTGAGGTCATTTGGGAAGCTCTCATTAATTGCTTCATTTACTTTTACTTTATTAAATTGAAATGAACTTTTTATATGCTTTAATGAGCATCATCTCCCAAGAATTACATATGGGGATATGGAGGAGCCGAGATTAGAGGTGGTGAAGGAAGATTTGGAGGAGGAGAAGGAGTATGTGTTGTCAAAGGAGGAGGAGGTGGAAAAGACTCCTTTGGAATAGACTCCATAGTTGTAGTCCTTTGCCTCTTTGTCCTTTTGGAAGGAGGTCAACTAGCCTCACCAACCTTTCTCTTATATACCCTCAACTTACCTATAGGGTTTCTTTATTTTGCATCTTTCCTTCCTTTTCTCCTAGTCTTTGGAGGGGCGGCAACCTCCTTGCATGTAGAACCTGTGCTTGAGGTTCCCTCATCATCTATCTTCTCATTGCCCTCACTCATTGGGAATTTTTCCTCCTTTTCTACATATGTTAATTCAACATTCTATTCCATGAGGAGGGTCACATAAGCATCAATCCATCTCCTTTTTCTTCTTAGTACCAAGTGAGTGATGACATCAATATTTTTTTCTTCTTCCTCCATTTAATCTAGTAAAGGGAGAGGTTGAACAAAGACTTTTTTGAACTCCTCCTCATCAAGGAGCTACTCACCCTCTTGTAGTTAGTTAGGCACTTTGAAAATTTGTAGGGTTTGGATGTACTCCAATTTTATGCTCATTTAACTCCTCTTTCGTACATCTTAATTATTTGAGAAATTTTCCCAAAATTCCTCTATATGCAACTGATGTGCATATTGTCTCCCTACTTGCTTCATCTTATCAAAAGGGTCAAAATTGTCCACTCAGCTATGAAAGTGAAATGAATAAAATTGAATCTCCACATTTGAAAGTTTGACCAAGGGTGTTGAGCAACATGAGTGCATTCCCCTTCCCAATATTAGAGGGTATGATATCCCTGCTTTATGTTTCCCATGAGGAAAGTAATGTCAAGTGCATAGATGCTTGGTAAGTTCAAGAATCACTATCTTATTCGTAGGATAGTAAGGCAGCCTATAAGGTGCACCTAATAAGCCTTCAATTCTAAAATATGTGAATTTTAGGAATTAGATGAACTAATACTCAAATCATTTAATCATGGCCGAGATAGAGAAAGATAGTCTCACCCCCAAATCTCCTTGCAATATCTTGATAATGTGCATGGTGAATCAATCACTGACCCTTTCGTAATGATACTTGGCATTCTAATATTGCAATTGTGTGTAGAATTCATATACAATATATCCATCTGAACCTGTTCCCACATTTCCCATGTTAGACCCCTCTACTTGAAATTGTCTACAAGTAGATATATGACATGAGAGGTCATATAGAAGGTGGAGGATTTATTCACCACTAAAAATTGCTCATGAAGACTAGCACTATAATCTTCACCCAATCATATTTAGCCATTCCCCTAAGGATTTACTCTATATAGTAGAAAATCTATTCCTCAAAGGTTCTATGCGAAGGGTAGTCCTTTTAATTTACTAAAGAGTGCGAGCAAATCATTGATTTCCTCATTGAATTCATTCCTATACAAGGTTTTTGGTAGCTTGATGACACTCTCCCTTGGATTCTTCATCCAGTTATCATTGATAAGTTGAAGGAAACCAGTAGGATTAGTTTTCGTTGATAAGTTGAAGGAAACCACTAGGATTGATATTGTAGACCTTGACTACATACTTATGGCTAGGCATATTGGGAGAAGGATGGGATCCCAAATATTGCAAATAAAGTATGGGACAAATTAGTAAGTACTTTCCCCTCATCTATAATGATTCTCCTAGAATCCTTGTGATAATACTCTTAAGATCCCATGATTAATTCTAGACAAATCAAGGAAGGTGGGAATCTTGCTTCTTGAGCTATTCCACTCTATCTAATTTTTGATGCTAGATCTATCTTTGGAGCTTTGAAGGTCCTCTCCTTAAATTATTCTATGTCCACATGCTTGAGGTTGGTGCAAGATACCTTATCCCATGTTGCCATAATCTTTGAGGTAGTTTCAACACTATAGATTTTGTACTTCATATTTGATGCTCTATCCATTTCTTACATATAATCTGCAAAAGATAACATGTAATTAGGATTATGGAAAAAGTATAACCTTAAGGACCAATACTACCACCATTTTCATAAATTATGCATATACATTCCCAAAATTGATAAATATTCATGATCAAAGGGTATGTGTTGGATCATCATGGAAAAATAGGCACTTCAGTGGCAAAAAATTTAGAAAAATCAGAGTTAGGCAACTTGACATAAAAATTTGAATAAGTTATCTATATTATTTCAAAAATATTTAAGAATAGAATTTGTATCAAATTGAATGTAGTTTCTAAACTACTAGGTTTTTTTAAAAGACAAAAAAAAATCTAGTTGGTGAAATTTTGAAATTTCAATGTAGTACTGCTTAAATTTCAAGGAAAAAATAAGTAGGTGTCTATCTAACCACCCTAAGCACAATAAAATGATACTATTTTTTATAATATTTTTGATATAAGTAGAGGAATCATGTCCCGATGTGATGTATATTTTTTTGTAATTTTTTTCTAAGTAAATAATTAATTATGATTTTTTTATTACAACTTTTAAAAATATAAAAACTTGTATGTCTGACCACCTTAACTTAGTCAAAACTTCATGAATTTTTTTTCTAATCCTATAGTATGCAAAGCATAGAATGTGGCACATGTTTTGGATTTAAAAAATGTGATACCGTTTGAAAGCTATAAAAAAAAATCAATTAGCCTATCAATCAGGATTTTAGTTGTAATTCAACTAGAAAATGAATAATAATTATTCATTAAATTCAAAGTAAAGAATAATTTATATTGGTGGAAAGTTGAGAATATTCTTTAAAAACCCTTTTCATTTCATCAATTTTGGGTAAAAAAAGTTGTTAGCCACATACCCTACACATACCCATCATATCACCACTTTTTGGCCCATTATGATCCTGCACATA
Organism: Sequoia sempervirens; assembly: GCA_007258455.2. Classification (NCBI taxonomy): domain Eukaryota; kingdom Viridiplantae; phylum Streptophyta; class Pinopsida; order Cupressales; family Cupressaceae; genus Sequoia; species Sequoia sempervirens. The sequence goes on from VDFB02058242.1 coordinate 148,208,118, forward strand.
CCCAAAAACATCTTGTACATGCTTAAAATCATCCATAACTAAATGAAATCTCAAATCAAACAAATTTTGACTATTTCTGATTTTTTAAATTTTGCAAGTTTGGAGAATTTTTGGGTTTCAAGAAATGCAAGTTTGCAAGCAATGCAAGTTTTTAAGGCGGTTCAAATAGTTGTTAAAACCATTGCAAAAAAATAGGCAATCAATTTTCCACTAATGAACGAAGTGACATTGACTTGCAAAGTTTAGATTCACTTTATGAAAATTTGATCATGCAAGGATTGGGGTGCCATAGTATTTTGAGTTTTAAACCTTTTGGAGTTGGTCTCTGGGAAATTCACAATTTGATTTTTGCAAGAAAAGCTTTATGGAAATTCGTTAGGTGTGGAGTTTGATCTATGAATGCTTCAATTCATTGTGAGACTCTAACTAATGTGAGATTTGGTGAGCTACAAGGATCAAAACTTTGCAGGAATTTTAATAATGAGCTTTCAAAAAATGGGATTCTCACAAGGATTCCTTTTGTGAGTTTTAAACAAATGCGGGGAAAAGTAGCTTAAAGTTTATTGATTTGAAAAGGTAGATAGGGAATCCATAGGTGAGATCCCTAAAAAACAAAACTCACAAACACTAGAGTTTTCAAACTCAATTGAAACCCCCTCACCTAAAATTCAATTGTGAGGGAATCATCAAAATAATAAGAAACCTACTTCAATATTCGATAATATTTGAATTGGGAGTGGCATGGATACAACTTAAAATCTATTAGATGGGCTTGGGAAATGCTAAGGAAACCCCCTTAATTGCTCCAAAAACTAAAATTTGGAAAAATAACAATTGGGAGGCCCTATTTATACTCCCCATTGAAACCTCGACATAATAAATGTACCTTTGAAAACATGACACACATCGAGAGTAAAAAATTAGGGTTTTGAGGAATGATGAAAAAGTTAGGGTTTGCAGGACTTAAGGTGTGCAAGGATTAGGATGTGCTAGGATATATGGGGATACTCACACTCCAAAAAACCATAGTGTAATCCCCACAAACCAACTACTTGTTGAAAAACAACCTTATGTGAAGATAAACTCCATGCAGACTTTAAGAACTATGAATTTTTAATGATTGTGAGAATTTATCAACAAGATTTTAGGTAAGGGAAGTAAAAAACTCTAATAAGTATATTTTTCCTGGTTTAAACCGCATAAAAGAAAATTCTTACAAAATTAAAATCCCCATAAAAATAAAAAAACTTAGCCCAAAAGTGAGCCAAATTTAAAATTAACACAAGAAAAGGGGGCTAAAGGTGACCATGAAAGTAAAAACCAAAAAAAAGCAAGAAAAAAGGAAAGGGGGCCCTCATTTTCAATGGGGAATGTGTGCAAGACACAACAAATAATGACTCTTCCAAAGAAATACCCCATATAATTTTAGATATAAATAGAAATCATAAACCCATAATCTTTGGTTTTGTAGACTAGTGAAACAAACACTCCCAAATGTCCATAATCAGGATCTAAGAGAGACCATGAAATTCCTGATAGACATGAAACAAAATTCGGTGTGAAGAATGTTCATTAATATGCTGAAGGAGTACCCTACTAAGGAAAAATGAATTACCAAGCACAAGGCTACATAATTAATTTCCTACCCAAAAAGCAACCTAGATAGAGCCTTGCTACTAACCAAACATCTATAGTCTTGATGACATTATCATTTTCACCCTCTCGAACATAGCTCTATTTCCAACTAGATATACATAGCCCTAGTAGAGTTGCTCAAATCCCTTTGGTCATAAAACATTTTTTGATCTTTTGCTTCTTTACTTTTCTTTGATTTTAATTTTCATCTCTTTGCAATAAATGAAGCTTGCACTCAGGGTTGAGGATAATAGTGGTGTTAGATTAGGAAGTAAATATTTTTCACCTTATGCTCAATAACACATTTCCCCTAAAAGAGGCATTAAATTACTTTAAATATATTCATGTCAAGTGTAAGGTTTCAAGACATGATAGGGAATATTCAAGCCCAAAAAAATACCTAGGCTGTGAAATTTAGAACCATTTGCCACTAACCCAACTAACTTGATCACACTACAAGGATAACCAGTTATCAAAGAAAGGAAACTAGACTCACTTCCTAGAAGAGACCAAAATTCATTCCAAAATTATATCCAGATAAAAAAGAAAATGAGAATGACACAACTCGAAAGCAACCTAACCTAACTATGTACAAAATTATGAGCTAGAGTATCTCAAGCTTGGAAGTTACAATGCTTGAGATACATCTCATTGATGGGTAGTCAGACATCTTCACCTATGAGGCTTCAAATGGTATGCATTGTCCTATAGAATTTTAGAAATCTAGAAGTGACCAAGCCACAATTTATCAAACTTACCATGCTCTCCCTTCTTCTCATGGGACTTATCCCAATAAAGGACTAAATCTAAAATTCTAAAAGCCTTAATTTGGGATTTCCTACCAAACCAATACTTGACAACACCTTGATTCTTGAAAAAAATTTCAATGGATTCATCATGCTTCTCCTCTAAATGAAGAAGTTGGGCAAGAAAATATTATAACTTATCCTCTTTGTCATATTATTCGTTGATGAATTGCAAGGTGGGGATTTTTAAATGGACTAGGAAAACATGCTCTAGACCATAGAGTATGTAGTACCAGGATGTTCCTAAGTCTACCTTCTTGTAGGTGCAATCTTCCCACATGGAAAATTTTAGTTGGGTATGATAATCCTTAGGGTTTTAATATAGCATTTTGTGCATGATAGCCAAAAGGATTTTATTGGTTGATTTAGCTAGGCCATTTCCTTGGGGATAATAATTGGATATAAGTATTAAAGTGATGCCATAATCAAAAGCCCAACCAGAGAATTTCAAGGACACAAATAAAAGGCCATTATCATAAAACAATGAAAATAAACAACCAAAGTGAGTCAAAATATTCTCTTCAAGAAACTTAATTACTGCCTTAGTAGTACATTGTTTACATGCTACAACTTATGTCCATCTAGTGTAATAATCAATAGCGGTTAGAATATATCTGTGACCCATCAAGGAAGGAGGATCATCATACTAATAAAATTGAGTCCCCACTGTGTAAGGGGACATATATATCAATCAATGACTATAGAGGGACAACAACATACCTCTCCTTGTTAACAACTATTTGACATGTGTTACAAGTGTGGAGATATGAATGTGCATCATAAAAAATGGTGGGTCAGTATTACCCTATTCTCAAAATTTGATGTGCAGTAGCAACCCCTAAACCATGACCTATCTTGAATTTTTTTTGAAAGTCATTCAACACTGTAGATGATTCCTATTTTCCAAGTCATCTTAAGTAGATACCCTTGTGATTCCTTTTATATAAAATTTCCCCTTTAAGCATAAAGTTTTTACTATTTAGGCATAGTGCACACTATTGAATGGTATTTGAGTGAGATGGGAAACACTGGTTGAGTAGGTAAAAGGTGATATCATTATACCACTCATCTGGAGATATGTCTTCAAGATTGTATAGCTGTGTGGTGAGAGGTCCAGATTGGTTTCTACCATAGTGCATGTTAAGTTTTCCTTGAACTAAATTCATCAACTAAATTTCTAGATCAAATTCTTGTAACATGGTAACCCATTTTCCCCTATGCTTACTAAAATCATTTTGTACTAGCAATATATTAATAGCAGGGTTAGGAATGATCACATATACTTTACTTCTTAAAATGTAGTGCCTAAATTTTTTAACTACCCTCACCAAAGCGTATGCGTATTTTTCAATGTTCGAGTACCTTACTTATGTATCTTTAAGGGGGGTACTCATAAAATCTATTGGGTTCTCATCCCTCAATTCCTTCTTTTGTGTGAGCATTGTAGTACAGGAATGATTTGATGCAAATGAATAAATATAAAAAGGCTTAGCATAATTGAAACTTACTAGAATTGATCCATCAAAATTTTCTTTTTTGATCTCTTCAAAATATCACTTGGCTTTTGGAGTCCAATCAATCTAAGTTGCATCTTTCTTTAACATGGCATTTAGAGATTTGACTATTTCAACAAAACTAATAATGAATTTATGTATGAAGTTGATCTTGCCAAAGTAGGATTTGGGCTCATTTTTATTGGCTCATGAATTCATTCTCAAGATAGCCTACACCCTTTCAAGATCAATGGAAATCTCCTCTTTTGAGATGACGTGACCCAAAAATTTACCCTCAACAACCCCAAAGATGCACTTCTTAGGATTTAGTGAAATTCTAAACTCTCTACATGTCTAAAATACTTTAGATAAATCTAATACATGATCCTCTCTTTTCTTGGAAAATACCATTAAAAAATCCATATAAATGATTATGCACTTACCAACTAACTCTTTGAAGGCTATGTCCATGGCATGCTGAAAAATTTTCCCTTGTGTTAATTAATCGAAAAGACATCTACCTATATACAAATATCTCCCATTTGATGTTAAAATTTATTTCTAATCTATCCTCATGTGCTACCATCACCTGATTGTATCCTAAATATTAATCTAAAAAGAACATCATTTGAGACCCATTCATAATTTGCAACACCTCATCTAGCGAGGGTAGTGGGTAGTTATCCTTTTTTGGAGCATAATTAAGATTTTGAAAGTCCACACACAATCAAATTTCACTATGATTCCTTCTGACTGAAACTAAGTTGGCTACCCACATTGAGTGGTAATTTAGAAAGATAATCCTTGCAATCAACAATTTTTGAGATTCTTTGTAGACGACTAGCTCTAATAATGAGTTGATGGGTCATTACCATTTCCTGAATGGCTTAGAATCAAACTTAAGAGGAATTGTGTGCATGATTATTGAGGTGTCATATGTATTTAGATCCTCATAACTCCATGCTATTACATCATGATATAAATGAAGGGCCTTGATTATACCCTCCTTTGCTGGAGTACAAACATTTTTTATCAAGACATTTTTTGCTTTTGTAGTCATGCCCATGTTGTAAGTGTCACATTTGATTTCCATTAATTCCTTAGACCATTGGTCTTGATGTCTTAATTGATCAAAATAAAAAATAAATATCTACTTGAACCATCCCCATGGGAATTGTATTGGTTTTTAGATTGACTACCCCATCTAATTCCAAATTCGCCTCTTTAGGTTATGCTTCATCTAGATAATCTTAAATGTGAGTACATCTGAACTAGTAATGAAATCTAGTATATGCTTATCATCCTCAAACACCTGAAAATTTATAACATTGTCTAGTAATGAAGGACTAGACGTAAGTTCAACTATAAATTTCTTCAAGCTAGATAATGAACATTTATAATGTGTAAGGCTACTTGAGCCAATGCATCAGTAGCATGATTTTTTCTCCTAGGAATCAAATGAATTTTAAAGGCATCAAATATTTCTAATAGATCCCATACACAATGTTGATAATTTTCTAAAATTTTGTCATGACAAGAATATTGTTTTTGTACTTTCTTTATAACCAATTCTAAATCTCCAAAAACTTGTAATATTTTCACCTTCTTATGAATTTCCATTAAGATTTCATGCACTAATGCTTCATATTTAGCAATGTTATTTATACAATAAAATTGTAGTCTATGTGCATCAAAAAATGACTTCCCATTAGAACTGATTAACTCGAAACTAGCTCTAGCTTCATGTTTCAATTTTGAACCATCAAACCTTAATGTCTAGATATTTTCCTTATTCTTTCTATCTAGTGATGTCTTATCTATTTTCAATGGTACTTTATCATGCTAAGATTGTTTTTGGGAAGGTTTCTAAGTTTGTATAGACTCCAGCCCTACACTATCCTTTCCCAAATAAACAATACTTAGCCGATCCTTTATTTTATCAACTACTTTTTAACATAAAAAACATTCAAATTTTGAGTATGATTCATCATGAATTCTTCACCAAGATGGTAGTAGCAAGTATTTAAAATTAACTTTATTCCCTTATCTTGTTTTATCATTCACACATCTTGTCATGAATTCCTAGAATTCCTTAAATATCCATCTTTCTTCATCTTAATGGAGATCATCTTCAATCTCAATGCATGCCTTTATGCTATTAGGAATCTAGGTTAAATCTTTATAAAGTGTAGTTGTACCATGCAACATCATTATCTCTTTATTCCATAAATCCATAAGAGAGTACACACTGAGGTCAATCTCTAAAAATAACACTTCATTATTTTGATTATACATTGTAATCATATGCTTCATATGGGGTTCTCTCTATACCCTAATCTGATTGGCCATACCCCTCCATGAGAGCCATATGTGAGAAAATTTTTTAAACATGTATCTGTATACACCTAAAAATGGTCACATCACATTGTCTAGTAATTGAATAAATATTTTTAATATTTAATTAAATCTCCGAATTCTATCTATGTATAAATAAATTTAAATAATTTATTTATATTGTTCATTATTTCATTTCGATTAAATGAATAAGTTTATTTAATCATCTTTTCATATTCATTTCTTAATTAATTAAATAAATATTATGGTTTATTTATATTAATTATCATATAATCTTAGTTTGAATATTTTATTCAAATAAAGATTAAAATATTCTTCTTTTTTTTCTAAATATCATTTATAATTAAATATTCCAAAATATTTAATTAATTCTTCTAATATTTCATATTCTTCTAAAGTCACATCATGATTAAATATTCTAAAATATTTAATTAAATTTTCCATAGTTTAAAAATCAAAAATCAAAAATCATTAAATGAAATTAAATAAATTTATTTATTTAATTAATTTTGGGATTTATCTTCAACACCTGTGAAACAAACTGCCCAAACAGAAAATTTAATTTTCTCTGTTTTTGTGCAGGCTTGTTCCCGTGGGTTGAAGACAGGAATCCATCCTTCTCTCCAACTTCTCAACCTCTTCCATCTTCTTCTCAACCTCTCCATCTCTCACCTTTCAATTCTACCAGACAATCTCACAGTCGTAGATTCTTGCCAGCCGGGATTGTGCCTGCAAAAATTTATAAATATGACTGCCGGGCACTCCAAATCATATAGAAGTTTTAAGCAGGAAAATTATAGTCAAATTGCAAGCATTCATAGCATTCATAGCATTTATAAAATTCATAGTATTTTCATAGCATAGCAATAGAAGTATAGAATCATGACATCTTCCGTTCACAGCCCCTGTGCATAATTTACAGCCCCTGTCCATATCCATCAGCACTTTTACTTCACATCATATAGAATAGAGAAGTACTTTCATTTTGCATACTCATTCTGCAAGTTGCCATTCAGAGGAAGCCAAGCTTACATAATCTGAGAGCAGCAGCTTCAAAAGAATCACTGTAGATAGAGAAAATGGAACGGCTCTGAAGAATTCTTGTTTATTTAATTTCATTTCAATTTCTTCAATTTAATGTTTCATTAGAGTGTTTTTGTTTTTCAATTAGATTACAAATTAACAATACACATTATTGGCGCCCACCGCGGGGCTCTTGCCCCTGTTTCTCATATCTTTTTGGAGTTTCTTGTGACAGGTTACAGATAAAAATAGCGGAATAGCACAGGAAATACATCTTTGAAACTTCAATACCCAGTTCAGCGCATTTGAGGCATTTTGCAGCGCTCTTAATTAGTATTGCAGCGCCTATAAAATGTATTGCAGCGCCTATAAAATGTTTTGTAGCCCTCTTAATTAGTTTTGCAGTGCCCATAAAGTCTTTTGCAGCGCTCGTAACCTCTGTTATAGCGCATTCCTGCAAGTTGTAATTTGTAATAGTTTAACTGATTCCGACGCAACCGCGGACAGTTAGTAGTTTAACTTAAAAAGAAGCAATCCTAGGGTAGACATTTAAGGTCAAATGAAGCAATCCTCGGGTAGACATTCCACACTTTATTTTTGGGCTAAAAAGAATTTTCTGTTTGTGTGAAGCAAAATCTTCACTTAGCATAGAAAACCTTTATTTTTGGGCTTAAAATAAACTATTGTTTGCTTTGTTTTTGGTGATAGGACTATGCTCTCCCCTTAACTGGGTGATCAAAATTCCAAACTCACATATTTTCTTTTTTGCAATTTCCTGTTTTATTAGTACCTTTTAGAAGACCTGCCGTAGTGGGAAAAAGTACTCACCCTACGGGAACGACCTAAGTGGGAACAACTAAAGCCAAGTTTTCCAACCCACTATAATCAAATGCGGATGGTTGATGAAAATCCCATTCGACGGTAGTATGCATTGATAACTGTATACGCATAAAAATGGTCATGTATATAATCCTGGCAATTAATTAAATATTTATTATTTAATTAATTTTTTTAAGTCCTCTACATATGATTAAATTTAATTAATTTAATTATATTGTTCATTCATCTTATTTCTCTTCCATAATTAAATAAATTTATTTTATTTAATTATTTTCATATGTCCTCTTAATTAATTAAATAAATACCTTCTATTTATTTAAATTAATTATCACTGTTTGAATTTAAATTAAATCTTTTGATTTAATTAAGTTTAAATATTTCCCCTTTCTTCTATTTTAATTCTTCTCCTAATTAATTAAATGTTTTATTTAATTAATCACAAAGCATTTGGTTCTAAAATGAAAATTCATTAAATAAAAATGATCTGCATGCCCAAACTCACCAAGGATTTAAACTGGTTTCAAAATGTCTCATCTGCACTGTGTCTTGGTTTTGTCCATATTCTGCTTTTTCTTTTAGCCAAAACATGATTAAAGCTCTTTTCTATCACAAACTTTCTTCGCTTTTTAAAAGCTTAATTAAATATTTTGGCCTTAATTAAGAAAGTCAATCAAAGTTCCTCCACAAATAAATAATTGAATTTTAAATCTGATTTATTTATCAGCTTTTAATCTTTCTTTTTTTCTTATCTTCTCTTCTTTTTCCTCTTTCATAATAAAATAGAAAAATCTGTTTCTAGGGTTCTTCTATCTTCTCCTTCAATTTCATCTATCTTTAGCCGTTTGATCTGCCAGGAATTATCACAACCGTCAATCGAGACAGCCAATCAGAATCATTCAGAAAGTCCTCTAAATACCTGTGTGAATCCAAACATTGATAATAGGAAATTAAGTAGAGTTTATGCATTTAATTCATTTAGTATTCATTTATCATAGCATCATGTTTATTTCAAGTTTCTTAGCTAAAATCATTATCATAGCTTAATCATGCATTCATATCATAGCAAAATATCGTTCTTTAGGAAGACAGTTTGTTGAGCCTAGCCACTAATCTGAGAACACAAGGCTGGAATCTACAAAAACACTAAAGATAGAGGATGATAGGACGACAATGGAAACAGGATACTGAGTTTGCACTTCTCTATTCCTTTTATATTTCTGTTTTTGTTATAATGTTCTATTGGTGTGTTTGAACTGGTTCTAATTTGTTTATGCACTTAATTTTCACACACACATTGAATGGCGCCCACCGTGGGGCCTATGCCCCAATTTTAGACTTCTTTCTTGCAGGTTTTTCTTGCAGGTTTGCTTACAGGTTTTCTGGCATTCAGCAGCGTGTTTTGGAAGATTCGGGAAATTTTCTTTTGCAGGTATTTCGGCGCATCTAGGCTCTGTTTCGGTGCATCTGGTCATTTTTGCGGCGCATCTGGGAAACAGAGTGGCACATCCGTCATTTTCTGTAGTGCATTTAGTATTTTAGTTAGTGCATTTAGGACATACTTTAGAGCATTTAAAGTTGTATCAGAAAATTATTAAAAAAAAAATCTCTACATTTAGAATAGCGCATATAGTTTCTATTTTCGCGCATCTAGGTAACAGAGAAGCGCATTTGTTTTCTGTTTTAGCGCATTTATGTAACAGAGTTGCGCTTCTGGTATCTATTTCTGCGCATTCGGGAGACAGAGCTTCACATCTGGAATTGTAACCGAGATTCTAAGTCTGACGCCTTCCGCAGACAAAATTTCTTTCATTTTTATGTTGGGCTTAAAATGAATCAATCTAGGGTAGCCACCACACCTTTTATCATGCAGATAAAATGAACCCCATGTCTGTTGTGAAGCAACATCTTCACTTAGATTAAATCACATTTAATTTTGGTGCACATAAAATGAGTCTGTCTACTCTTATTGACTGTGCTTGAAAGTGGTAGGTGATTATGCTCTCACCCTGTGCAAACTAGGTGATCAGAAAACCAGACCCACTTTTTCCTGTGTAACCCTGATTTCATAATCGAAGTATCCTCTCCCCTTGCGCACTTGTGCGATCCTAGGTGCAAGAGAAACGGTTATTGACTCTAGAAATTAGGCCTGCCTTAAGGGAAAAAGTACTCACCTTAAGGGACGACTCAAACCGGCAACGGAGCTAAAGCCAAGCTACCCCCGACCGGTATATAAATGTAAATCTTAAGGGAAAACCTAAGGTTGCTTGTGCGGATGTGTCATACGGATGGAGTTGTACTCCCTTAAACCCTGTTGAGCTTAACCTCTTCAGGTTGGAGTGCCACCTTAATGGTGATTAATATCTTGCCCCATGTATGGCCACTCGAACGGGGGTCCCAAACTAAATACCATTGTTTAGAAAGCCAAAAAACTTCTATTTGCTAGTCCAGCACCGGTTGGTGTGAGGCCTTCCACACTTTCGCAGTAAATAGTAGAGGTGATCAGCTCACCATGGGAGTTTCATGGGGGTTGGAAGCTTGGTTGGCCTGAGAAGAGAGTGCACTATAAGGGGGAGCCTGTGCAGCCAAGCTTCTGGATTCACATGCTACTGATATGCGGTTGGGGAAACCCACGTGGAGTCTAGCGGATATTGTCCTGGCCTAACCTAGGTTGTGCTTGTCTTATTCTGTGCTTGGTTACGAATCAACTTAAATCAGACTGTTTGCTATGCTTTCAAAACATTAATTCAGATAAAGGATCATCCAAGAACAAACATGACAAATTTCAGCTGAAAACTGGTCAAAACTGTCCTAGAAAAACTGTTTTAGTGCATCTAGGGGAAAACTGCAGCGCATTTAAGCTCTGTTCTAGCGCATCTATGTTCTGTTTCGGCGCATTTAAGATTTTCTAATACGCATCGGTGCTCTATTTCTGTGCATCTGAGATTTTCTGAAGCGCATTTGACTATTTCACCAGTGCATTTGACTTTTTCTGTAGCGCATTTGGGAAACAGAGTAGCGCTTTTAGGTTTTTGTCACAGACCCGACTTTCTAAGATTTTACTCCCATGTTAAGAAAGTGGAAATCAACCAAGTTCACCAAGAAATCAGTTTTCAATAGGATCAAGAAGCCCAAAATAAATTTAAGTTACAAGAAGACTTTAGATCGCAGAGAATTCCTGTATAAGAGTCGAGACATCTTGCTCCATTATCGCACATTCCTCCATAGATACCAAGACTACATTAGGGGATTCACTGATGATTATGCTGTAGAACCTTTGGCTACCCAAGTTTATTATCAAAGATTAGCATTATCTCAACGTCATAATTTGAATCAACCTCTTCAGTTTGAGAACGTACCACAACCTTCAATTGAATATTCAACGCGTCCCAATCAGATCCTTCAGTGACCCTCGATCATATTCAAGGATTTCTTACATATGCCTGTTTTTATGAGATCTCAACACAACAAAGCAGGAGAAACACCTCAAGAAGAGGGTGAACGAGATAGTCCTCTTTTTAGTGTAAGTCACAATACCCTTTTTAGTAACAACAATATGGCTGACAGAGAGGAAAGTTTGATACTTAAGAACAAAAACATGAACAAAACTCCTATAGGTAGTGATGATGAACAAGACGACGAACTTGAACTTAGAGAGGCAGAACAAAATCCCAAGTTTCTTAAAGCCCTTGAAAAGATTATACAACGTGACAAAGAGAAATACTTTCTTTTTCTAGCAGATCAAGGAGCTAAATTGCCTAAAGACTTTGATACTAAGAAATTAAAAACCACCGAGGAAGAGCCATCCCTATCTGAATACGCCTCCTTCAAAAAAGAGTTCAGAGAAATGCAGGGAGAAATCAAAGAGTTACAAGGAGGAACTGCAACCAAGAAGTACACTTTGGATGACATATGTCCTTATCCTTTTGATAGAAGTCTCAACATGACCTACTCTGCACCACCGGAAATCCCGTACCTGATCGCTATACCGAAAATCGACCGTGTTTAACATAAAAGAAAGAGACTTTCGAAACATGACATTGGAATTTTCCCACAAAGATACATATTTATTGCGATTATTTCCTCGAAGCCTTGGAGTCAACTCTATGGAATGGTTATCTAAGATTACACCTCCTATTCGAACATTTGAGGAACTGATGAATTTGTTCATAAAACAATACTCCTACAACGTTCAACACCAGATCACCATGATTGATCTTTGCAAAGTTACGCAAAAACCTGGGGAATCTTTCACTACCTTTCTTCAAAGATGGAGGAGAATGTTCGCTAGGTACCCCCGTCATGTCCTAAGAGAGAAAATGGTTACTTTCATCAATAGGCCTCAACTCGTAAAATGAGTTATCGCTTAAATCTACACCGCCCACCTCTTCCTTTGAGAAATTGACACGAGATGCCATCACCATCGATGCTTTGGGTCAAAAGAGGGACCATAAAACTTGATAGGGACAACCCTGCCTCATCTAACCATTACAACAATCAGGACAAGTCTAAGTTTTGGACCCGCAACAAGAATGTTGTAAACGATGGTGTTGTAGATGAAAATCATATCACAACTAAGCCATTTACCTTGAACACTCCTCATAACAATAATTACAACCATGTCAATTCAGTTGCAAATCAAGGAAACAATCATCCCCCTCCAATGAACTATAATCAAGGGACTGCCAACAACCAAAACTACTGGAACAACAACAACAACAACAACAACACTTCAGGGAATACCTCAAACACGAAACCACAACGCTTTCCATTCTTCTCCAATAAAAGAACTTTTACTCCACTAGGACAATCCTTAGAATCGGCTTTCAAAGAGGTCATGGCAAAGAACGTCCTTATGTTACCCCCACAACGCAATTACGAACCTAATGTAAAACCTCCATCGTGGAATGAAGCCTATTTTTGCGACTACCATAGGTGCAGAGGTCATCATACAAACAACTATCAAGGTTTGAAACATGCTATTCAAGATCTCATTGACAAGGGCATTATCACAGTAGAAGGACAGCAAAAATCCAACGAAGATCACCAAGCATTTCGAAATCCTCTACCAAATTATCAAAAGGGAGAATCTTCTAACAAAACTGTGAACCAAATTGATGATAATGTAATCCGTCACCTCTATACGGATGATGAGCGAGTCAACGTCATAAAAATCAAAGAGAAAGTAGACAATGGACAAGTAAATGTCACAACAAGAGCACAAGCTAAGGTTTTTTTGAAAGGTACCTCTTAAAAATCCAATGAGACCTCTCCTCAACACCAATACGACTTAGTTAACCAACTTCGAAAAACTCTAGCTCAAATCTCCATTTTTTCTAACTTCTGAAGATTTCCCCTGCACATAGGGAAATTTTAGATAAAACCCTCATTGAAACAACT